>OY283149.1:1800000-2233822 GCA_958299815.1 Sarcophaga carnaria
TCTAAACTTTTGCTAGGTGATTACAGTGGGAATAGACTTGAGTTTGAGCATAGCAACCGCACTTCTCGCATATTATTTTTTTAGAATAGAATTGCTTCATTCCCAACATATTAAGAGCAACATTTCTTCGATTTTGAATATCATCAGACTTGTCATATGATATGCTCAATGAAACCTTTTTTTTTTTTTCTAAATTTTCCCAAAATTTATTTCTGTGTGTTCCAAAAAACTTCGAACAACACAAATTGATTGTGTTACTCAAAATCTAATTTCCTATAAATTGTTGTTTAGCTTTTCAGCGTAAATTTCTTGTCACACAATTTTTTTAGTTTTGGTTTTGGTTTTGGTTTTCAAATTTCTGTGTAATAAAGCATTTCTGCCCAACAGATGACAGAATATCCAACAGAATTTATTAAGAAATCTATGCAGCTACCATTCTTAAGACTTAAGACTTCTAGCTAAAGATACTTAAAATCGGTAGTTTTAAGTCATAGTTTTAGGTTTTCTTTCTTATTGTTTTTTCCCCCTTCAAACTCTATAGATTGTTATCGTGAAAACAATAAAAATTTTGTTGTTGCAGTTGTTGTTGTTGATTTTTTATGGATTGATAAGTCGCTACCTTCTTTTTCCAAATGGAGATGGAGATACATACTTGCAACAGCAGCAGCAGCACTTAACAAGACATATTTTCACGCTATAAATTTTCTCAATAATGAGAACAACAACAACAACAACAACGACAACACACAATGAAAAACAATAAAAATTAGAACATCTTTTTGAAAATTGGAAGAAAAAACAAACAAAAAAAAATAAAGAAAAACCCACCAAAGTAGTAGAAACAACAGCAACATTATGAGCAGCTCTATCACCACCACCACCAACAGTAACCACACGACTTCTACTTCTACTTCTACTTGTGCTTGCTCTCCTATTGCTTTTAAATATCAGAATCTATCACAATACTTTAGAATACTAAATAACTTGACTACGTACATATGTATGTATAATACAGTGTATGTACATTTACTACTGAATGAATTCGCCTCTTCTTGTATATAGTTTTTGTTGTTGTTGTTGTTGTTTTTTCTCTTAATACATGATGCATGTATCTTATTACCATCAGATATAGTAAATGTCAACCTACCAACAACAACAACAACAATAACTACATACATACCATATTTAGTAGAATAGAGAGAATAGAATAGAATAGAAGTCAGAAATTATGGTATACGACCATGTTTAACGGTTTATAAGGAAATTCATGGCTAAGAGATACGAAACAAACAAACAAAAAAAAAAAACTACAATAACAACCAATTCTATTACTACAACAACTATAACAATAATGGATAAAAATCTATAGAATATATATGTACATATGTACAGTTAATAACAAAAGTCAGAGGCAAAAATATATACACCACAGACTCATTAAGCTTTTAATAAAATCAAAGGAAAAAAATGAGTTCAAAAATCAAAATTTGCGTCAGACTTTCCTTAGATGCAAGGAGGAGGAGGAAGAACTTTTTTTCATTAAAGGGACAAAGTAATCCCCACCATACATGATGGTCATAAGGGTCTGCGTTTTACCAAATTTTCCATCATTATTGCCAATGCTTCCGCCTGGATATTTCCGCGTTTGTCTTGAATATTCTTTTAAAGGATTTCAAAAGTCTGAAGCTTGTGCCTTCAAGACACCACACAGAATGCAGTCTAGAAAAACCTTTGAATTTAATTTGTATTTCAAACCCGTTGAACATATCTCTGTAGCTGTTAGCAGTAGTCGTTTGTCCCGTGACAATTTCAAAGTAATCACGTCCCCTGTAATGCCTCAACTTCAACAACCTACCATATAGTATAACTGAACGATTGTACAGATGAATTTCAAGTATCCTAGCAGCCACAATTCTCTTTATTCACATACCCATACAGTTCAATCTCGTAGCTCATGATGATTTTGCATGAAAAGTAGGTTGTTCTAGTGGCCGAAATTCAGGGTGACAAGAGTGCAAACTACACTCGTCTGACGGCTAAGGGTAAAAAAAAATATATTCAAGTCTATAAACAAAATTTTCTTTAAAGAATGTCGTTTGATGCCCAATTACTTTATCTTTCGTCGCTGCAGCATTTTCAGCCAACATTTTCAGCAGAACGGCTGCTCTGAAGCCACCCAGAACCAATACTTCTTCCTTCATTACCACTGTGATGCTTAGACGTGCTTTACTTTACAAAGCCTCAAAATAGCCTCAAAGCTCTACTTCTGCCCCACTATACTCCGGTATTATTAAGAATTTCAAAACTAAAAATCTTAATGAGGAAATGATTTATTAGTTCACAGCGTCTATTTGAAGTTCTAGGTAGTTAGGTAGGTAGGTTGCAGTGGTATCTTTAATAGCAAACCTGACTTGAACACGCATAGTGGCCCTTTGTAAACGCAGTGCTTGTACTGACCAAATTCCACCGAACTTATAGAAGAAATTGGTCAGCACAGGGGATGTGCAGCCCAAAGTCTCCATCAAAATTTCTTTAAATTACAGTCTATGAAAAAAGTTTAAGTACACTTTACTTTAGTTGTTTGAAATTATTTTCAAAAATATTTGAAAGCTTTATGGAAATTGTATTGAATTTTAATAAACTTTTGTTAGCCACTATCTGAAGTCTCACACCTCCATTCATATCGCTTTTTCCCTTAATTTTTGGTACTTTTCTTAAACTTTCTTTCTCATTATTTTTGTATTTTTCTTTTAAATGTTCTCTTAAGATGTCAATCTTTATTGTTTGCGACTGTCGTCTCCCTCTTTATTAAGTGTGTGTGTGTGTAAGTGCTTAAGTTATAGATTTTCGGTAATAATTTCTCATTGCAAGTGATTTTTATAGTTTTATGGCCGCCATAAAATCAGCCAAAAAAGGATTCAATTATCCTTTCATTGATTCCGTTTCGACTCTGTCCTCATACTTTGGTGTACCACCACTCACTCGTTAAGCGTTTTTACTAATTTTTATGGCTCTCCAATGCTGGTATGTCTTTCTGGTAATAACTGTTTAGTTTATTGGCCAAATAAAATACGTATGTATGTATGTATGTATGAACGTTGGTTGTCTAGTGGCCATAAAAACTCAGCAGGCTTCTCTGTGGTCATAAATTTTCTTTTTTCATATTCTGTCAACACTCTCTTCATATGATATTATAAAGATGCTGAACCTTGATGTCTTATTTAATCGTTGTCATCTTTGTTTTTAATTTTTGTTCTTGTTTTTGTTGTAAAAATTAAATTTTAAAAATTTTATCGAAATCTTAAAATAATAAAGTCGTCCTGCACCTGCAAATATCATTGAACTTCAAAGAGGGACGTGTATTTGGCACTCAAAATTAATTCACCTTTTGGCTACTGAAAGTGTACTTTGTACATAAAACTAATTTTTTATGGTTAAAAGGCGTCTGGTGGCAATAAAATTAAAGAATAATGCGACTTCTGCTATAAAATTTAAAAAAAAAATTATAAAAAAAAATTGGTACTTAACGTATGTACGTTTTAAAGTACCAAATTACAGAAAATATTCAAAGAGATTGTAAAACAATATTTTAAATGAATTGAAAATATTTTAATGCGGGGCATTAGGCCTTCAGCAATGGGAGAATTTCGCTGTTGGGTTGTATTGTCTATGTATGGACGGCTCACTGTGGTTTCCAGTCAAGCATTGGTCCTATAAGACCTTTTTATTGTTAGCACAACGAATCTCTACGCCATTCAACTTGAGTATACGTATACAAACCACCAGAAATTTTACACCGAATTGCTGAATTCCTTGCAGCTCCTTTTTTATCTGGTCCTCAGATCTCTACCCTCCATTCTGATCTTCCTGGCTTATCCAGAAATTCAGAATTCTGGCTTACTTGTACACTTAGGAAGTTGTAACTGTGTTGTCCTTGAGGAAGTTGTCACTGTCAAAGAGACGAAAAAAAGTATCTGAGCGGATGCCAAAACGAAAGAGGAATAACCTGCGAATGCTACATTGGGTTAAAGAACGAATTATTAAGCCAAGGCTTCAGGCATCGCTCTGCCCGCTATGTAAGGACATCAGCAGGCTGCATTTTGTCTCAAGACAACTGTCGAATAATTCATGACGAGGCTCAAGTGCATATAACTTATGTTCTTAAGCTTTAAAAAAGCTTTTGACGCTCTTCCACGTGAATCGATTTGGTCTTCGTTACACTGTAAAAGAGTTCTTAAGGAAATATCATCGCTCAAGCCTGTCCAGTGTTGCTTATTGCTGGGTTCTATAAAACTGTAAGCAGAATTTCAATCAGAATTGACGTCGAACATTCTTCTCTTCATTTAATGTTGCCCTTGACGTAATTGTGCTTAGTGCCAAACACGTTAACAGCAGCAAAACCTAGATATTGGATGACCGTTTGGAAGACCTCGACTACGCAAATTATGCTAACCTCCTCACAGGCAGGTACCCAAATATGCATGACAAAATATGCGAAGAAATGCCCGCAAAAGTGGGACTGAAGATCAACGCAGGAAAAACAGAGAAGATGAGGATGAATGAACAACAAATTTCTAACACCACAAACTATAGAAGATTTAACTTTCTTTGCCTATCTGGGGTGCACGATTAAGATGACCGGTTGATCAATCCAGGACACAAAGTATAGACTAGACAGGACAATATGGACGTTTAGCTTGTTTAGTGCCACATGGCTTTTCTCCCAACACAGACGATTAAACTTAATTTTTCAATAAAATGTGGAGGCACTCCTGCATTATGGCATTGAATCCTGGGCAGTTTTTTATATACGTAGACCCCCCAATCTTCCAGATTGATTGATATTTTCTTGATATCTCTTCTTCATATTTCGTTAATTTGTTGGGCAAAAGAATTTCGATTTTATTTTTTTTAAAGAATTTCACACCATTTCCAAATACAACAGAAAATATAAAAAAAGGAAGAAGAAGAAATAAATACCAGAGTCCCCATAATAAAAAAAAGAAATAGAAGCACAAGATGAATAAAAAACGAAACGAGAAGTACTTGTAATGAAAAATGTTGTAATTTTACGACAAAATAAACACAGAGAAGAACAAACAAAACAAACATGCCTTCGGTTGTGCCACACATGCTTTTGTAAACTGTCAGTTTATTTACGAGTAATTTTGTTGTTTAAAAACTCTGAAACACTGAAAACTGGCTGAATGTGGCACTGCCTAGCTGGCTGGCTGACTGCTGCTGGTCTCTGGATGATGGTCTATGAATATGTAGTCTTCGTTTCAATTTTATTTTTGGAGTTTTTTTCGTGGTTTTTTTCCGCTTTTTTTTTTTTTTTTGGTATTAAAACAGCCATCTCCAGTCGTAGCAGTAGTTAAATAAACTAAAACGACACATCATTTGTAGTTCATTTTAACATACAAATATAAGAACTATTCTTGCAAAAATAGTACCGAGAGAGTACCTTAAAAGTTGTATTAGTGATAGTCGTAGTAGCAGTTGGATGGCATTTCAATGATCCCCTCACACTTTCCTTATTGCCTTCTTTTTTATTTTGTATTTTAAAACCTACGTTCTGAGTATCTTTTTTAACTAAAATGTTTAAACTATTCGTCTGTCTGTCTGTCTGTCTATCTGTTAGTCTTTCCATAAGCCACTTACTAATACAAATTCGATACTTTTTTCTACTGAAAAAAAGAAGAAAAACAAAAACGAAAAGGATATCCATTCCATCACATTCATATAAATTTTATAAAACGAAATAATCTTTTTTTGGACAGTACCAATAACAACAATAACAACAACAAACAAACAAAAATAAGAACAACTCTACCAAATAAAAGTAAACAAAAGGTTTTAAATGGTTTCTCTTGGTACTTGGTTTTCGATTTTTAATATTCTTTCTTTTTTTTTATTATTTTGGCTCCACAGTAGCCATGAATTTCCATGTACAACATAAAAACCGTGATCTGCAATTTGTACAAAAACTCCAAAAACCAAATACAACAAATAACAACAATACCAACAACAACAACGAGAGTAACAATATCTTCTTTGGCAATAAGAGTAACACAGCTTAAATAAGGAGGTGGATTACACTCGAAAAATTTCATCGTAATTATAATAAAAATACAAGGACAGTATTTCCCTTATAGAACAGGTTCCAAGCATAGGTTTTCGATTTTTCATTCTCCACATTATAGAATCAACAGATTGGGGTTGAAGGGATTCCATTCTGAAAAACTGCTCTTTGCGACTGCAGTCTTTGGTCAAAATTCCATTTACTAAGCTAATAATCCTCCTTAATAAGTCAATCATTTAATTCAAAAACCATTTGGTTTAAGAAGGGGAGACCCTTCCAAACATCTGTTATCACTCCCTACAGAAAGATTTTTAGCCCTTTAGACGTGTAAACACTTCTCTTATAGGACCTGAATCCACAAGAGGATCACTCTATTTCCATTCCTTAACTTATTTAACTGCCCCAGATATTTTCAGATAACTTTATGGGAGACTAATGCTGAGCTATCAGCCTCTATCGAAGTTGAATTGAACACATGTTTCGATATCATACATTTCCGCTTGAAAGGTATCCAAGAGTTTTCACATACAAACACATCCGTTGCTGTTCCAATATTTACTTTTGACTCATTCATACACTTTATCTTATAAAAAAAAACGGTTGCTTTATTCACTTTTATTACCAGGTCCTTCTGCAAAGCATTCTTTACAATCATAGTGTTTTCTGGTGCTGTCCAGGGGGCGTTTAAGGAGGATCCTTTCAAACATGCAATTAATAACTACTATGTGCAAGGGCTTAAACCCTACGGAGCTTCGCTCCAGATTTATCAACACATGCCAATACCTGTATCTCTACCAGTTCCATGTGAGCTGTTTTCAAATTCGTTAAGCTTATCCATACAATGGTCCCATAAATCCCAATATCTGTTCCCGACCCATTTAAACATGCTCTCCACCTGAGCTGTTTACAAATTCGTTAAGCTTATCCATACAATGGTCCCATAAATCCCAATATCTATCCTCGACCCATTCAAACATGTTCTCTTAAAAGAGTATTAACATCGAGGTTACTTCATTCCCCCTCTTGTTACTGGGTCTCGTTGGGAAGCATTTCCTAAAGTTCTCGACTATATTGGGTCTGACCAGGGCTTATACAGAAACTTCACCGCCTTTGTAGGACATGGTCTCATTGCCCTAGTTACATATACGAGCTCGTGTAGTAAATATGTCTTTAGCTTCCACAGAGACACCGATGGCCAACACTAGAACAGACTTCTTCAAAACTCTTTTTATAAAAAGTACTTTCGTGCTATTTTTTTTAAGTACTTTTCCACGTTCATTCTTTTATAATCGTTAATAAAAAACCAAATTTTCCACTGTACTTTTTCCAGAAAGTACTTTTTTAAAACTCTTTTCTAAAAGTACTTTTGTGCTATTTTTTGTTTTTATAAAAAGTATATTTGCAAGACAAATTTTTTTTATAAATTTTGTAATAAGAAACAAAATTTTCTCCTGTACTTTTTTCAGAAAGTACTTTTTAAAACTCTTTTTTACTTTTGTACTATTGTAATATATAAAAATTGTAATATAAAAACTACTTTTCAGCGAAACATTTATTTTTTAATAAAAGACCAAATTTTACACAGTACTTTTTCAAGAAAGTACTTTTTTAAAACTCTTTTATAAAAAGTACTTTCGTGCTATTTTTTTTATAAAAAGTACTTTTCCACGAATTTTTTTTTTATAAATTTTATAATAAAAACACAAATTTTCCAATGTGCTTTTTTACAAAATTTACTTTTTATAGAAGTATTAGTACTTTCGTACTATTTTTTTTTTAATATAAAAAGTACTTTTCAACGAAACATTTATTTTTTATTTTTTAATAAAAGACCAAATTTTCTTCTGTTTTTTCAAATGCGGCTTATTAAACGAAATTTTTTCCTCGAGCGTATGTGGTCCAATAGTATTGGGTTTAAGTATTCCTGTGTTACATTATTGCTTATAATGCTACAGAAAATATAAGTGGAATATTGTTTTTCTTCTTCTTAATATTGTTGTTGTTGTTGTTGTTGTTGCTATTGTTGCCGGTGTTGTTGTTGTTATTGTTGTCGCTGCTAGGTTGTCAGTTGGTATTGCTTGAATGCCAGCAACAGTAAAATTTGCGATCAACATACAATTGCGACAGGAAACAGCTTCTACTGAGATCTTGCCTGCAAAAAAAAGGAAAAAAAATTAATTCGAAAAAAAAAAATATGAAACGAAACAAATTGTGATGGTAGTAAAAACAACAATGAAAACACAAAATAAATTAAAAACTTAACGAAAAACTTCTTAAATTTCAATTTCACATACTGCTGGTATGAACAACAGCAACAGTAACCACCAGCAACAAATGAAAAAAACAAAAAAGATCAGCCACAAATAAATGTTACAACAGCTCAACAACACAACAAGAAATGCGAAAAAAGTCAAGAAAGAAAAACTCCAAACAAACAACGAAACAGTGTTGCCAAAAAATTATGCATAATAAAAATTTGTCATGTCTTTTATGGTTGGTTTGGTTGGCTGTTTAACTGATAGCCAATACTGCCGTTGTTCTTGTTGCTGTATCGTTGACTTTATTGACCATATTGATGTATTGATCGCTTGCTGCTGATAAACTTCCAATGTGAACTTCCTTCTCTTTTTGCTGCTAAGCCGAGTGTATGTGTGTGTGTTTGTGGCCGAACAACATGCAACTTTAAATTGCAACGTTACCTTTAAAGCGATATCGACTTTGGAAAATTTATATTGTGGCAACAACAGCAGGCAGGCAGGCAAGCATGCAGGCAGGCAGGCAGGCAGTCAGCATCAACATCACAACGCTGACGTTCTCAGATGATTCTCAACTCGATCATTTAACAGAAGCCCCCTCGTTCGCGTATTTGAAGCTCATGACTCAGCTGGTGGTAGAGACGTTTTTTTTCTTTTTGGTGACTTTTTTTGTTTTTGGGGCCCATTGTTTTTGCCGTGTGTTGCTGATGCTGTATTGCTGGCTGTTTTTGTTTTTGATGTTGTCGTGTTTGTTGCATTTGGCACTCATGCTGTTCGGTGTTGCAAATTTGTGAGGTGTTCACACTAAATGAAAACAGGCACATGTCAATGTTTCTTTTGTATCCCCCCCTCTTTCTTCTCCTCTCTTTTTTACCTTTTGTACTTGTTGTTGTTGTTGTTATTGTTTTATTGAATTTGAATTTTTTGAAAACATTATAGATTTTGTATGTATTCCTAACGATTATTGGTGCTTTTACGACGGCTGTTTGAGAATTCTTAGTCATAAGCAGCAACATCATAATCGCTGCAGCAATTGCAGCACAGTTCAATAACCATCACATCATATTGAAACAGGCGGTTTAATGGCTTTGATCCGTTTTGTGTTGTGTTTTATAAATAATTTTTATGGCCATTTTCTTAATGCCATTTATCAGTTAAGTAACACAACAACAACAACAACAGTAATAATAACAATAACAATAACAACAAAAATAAATCAAAACAAATAAATAAATTAAATTAAAAACAGAACCGAACAGACAGAAATCATTCATTTACTCACTCACTCACTTACTGACGACAATCATTCACTCACCTTTGCTTTACTCCACTCATAATGCTAACGCCCCAAGCCTTTTAACGCTTTTTTTTAACGCAAACGAAATGCAATAAAATTTTTATATACGACGACCACGACGAACGACACACATGATCGAATGTTAAGATATTGAAACAAAACAACAACACAACACACAGGTTCAAAACACCAATAACTCCTCTCTAGAGGCAGCACCGCATCCACTAAACAGAAATAAAAAAAAAACAAAAAAAAAACGTTGAAACGAACAATAATCATTAAACAAAAATCTCAAATAACGATTATGATGACAATGATCTGAACGATTACACGCTTTCTATAGCCACTTTAATGAGCCAGCCAGCCAAAGACTTTTTTGGCTTGTTTTGTGTTTTTCTTTTTATTTTCGGGAGAACCAAAAAAATGTCACTTCTTTTATAAAATCACATACGATTTTATTTCTTCTTCGTCTTTTTATTTTTTTTTATTTTTGCCATAAAATAATCATGAAATTATCAGAAATGTATTACAATCAGGTCGCGATATGATGGTCTACATGATTAACAAACAAAAACAGAAAAAATCACTTCCTGGGAAACAAACCGTACGGTTTTTAAAGCGCATTTCTTTTGGTGAAAGTCAATTAATGGTGACTTTGCGAAAAAACAATAAAAAAGAAAGAAACATAAAGTATTGGTACATACTTATTTGATAGAAGTAACCGACTTTTTATTGGGTACTTAAACTACAACATCAATCGGATGCCATTATAGGAACATTAGCTGTCGTACTTTCATCCATTCCTACTATAGTATACTTCATGTTAACAAAAAAATTCCAGTTCTTTCTATTGTCCGCCAAAAATCCTAATCCATCAAGCGTTTCTCCATAAACAATTTGGCCCATGGCTGTTGGGTGGTTGCAAATCAAACAATTATGTACCAATCACAGAGTATAGCCACATCTAAATGGTGATAGAATTCTGAGCGAAGATATAATTCTGAAGGAACAAATTGGGAGAATATTTCGAAGTAAAACAACTCTGCAGTATTATTTTTTTTATTAGGTCCTGAATAAAGTTTCCAAGCCATGAAGAAGCACAGACTTTACGCATGCATATGGCATTTATTAAATGAAGTGCTGATTTTGTTTTCACATATTTCATAACTTTTCTAATGCTAAATGTGCTTTTGTATGACACCTATAATGTCCTGTTTACCTCCTTACTTGGTTCAAAGAACACTGCTCAAGTATGTAAAACTTTAGTCCGTAGTGTTCTGTTTTGGTAATACTAATTCTAAGGCCAGTCTTTAGCGATATCTGTCGTATTTCATCTCAAAAGCCTGTTTTTTAGGATGTGAAGTGATCCTCTGCTTGTTAGTAGCGCTGTCAAAACCTGTAGAACACGCTCCAGCAAAATGATGAACAGAAACAAGAAAAGAAGGCAACCCTTCCTTACACGAAAATTCAAGTTAAACGGTTCGCTAAGCTTACCGTTTTACAAAGGTCTACATTTAGCGCGGTCAGATCTGTTAAGGATTACATTTAAAATCTTTCAAGGCACTTGATATTCTAATTCAATTTAGAAAGATACAGATGACAACAATTCATGCCTTCTTTGAATGAGCGATTAATGCACAAGAATCCTTCTCTTGTGCTCATGATATCCTTAGTCCATGCAATTATTGACAGATAAGATTACCATTCCAATAGTGTCGGCTTGATAAAATGGTAGTTTAACACCTGTTCTGATAGTTGTTGGAGTGCCATGTTAACAAACTGTACCGAAGCGTTGGGGGTCTATAACCTAAATATATTCAAGGAGTTGCTTAAGCCGGCAGTTGCCCAAAGTTAAGCCGCCACTCGTAAGAGTTCCCTGTTGTTCAATAGGAAGCAAATTTAAAATGAATTAAAATTAATTTTTTTGGGCATTCTAAGTGTACAACTAATAAAAATGGCAGCTGCTATATCGTCTTGAAACTGCTTTCCATTAGGCGGGCACTTCGTAAGATATTATCGGTTCAAGTAGTAAAGCAGTTTGACCACCTATCTTTTTTTTCAGGAGGAAAGAAACACATAAGCTTGTCGAATGTGATTTTCGGTTGAAAATTCTGGGACAATAAATACGATTTCTATAAAAATATGGCTCATGTTCAAATACTGAATGAAGCTGTTGTTGTGTAAAGGTCAACTGGTGTTGCGACAATATAATCTATTCCACTGCTCTCAACCTATGCATATAGGGTATCCCTGCAATACCTCTCCTTAACTTATTGTCTTAACTTTAATATGCTACATGATTGTATCCTTATGTTTGCTTTCTCTTCAGATGTATCAAAGTTATATAGTCTTCATTACTGCATCTCCATGTTTTGCTCGAGATGATTACTGTCACGGACAAATGTTCTTTTAGTCTATACGGCCCGCTCAGAAATCCTGATACTATACTTAGTCTACTCCTGAATAGTGTGATAAATGACTCAAATATCTTTTCATTTATTTTAATATTGTTTTGCAGAGTATAACCTTGTAAACATCTCTTACCACCCCACAATAAGATTCTGATCTCGTACTCGCAAGTTCATCTTCCTGCTTTTGTCGTCAATTTCCACATTAACTGTGATTCAGCACAGCACAGTGTCGTCCTCATCGTAGTATCCATATATTTGGCTGGAGATAATTCCTGTTAAGAACAAATGTTTATTTAGTCTATAATACAATATTTTGCCTCTTCCCGGATGACCCAAATGTCTTCTTATTTATTTTAATATTGTTTCAAAGCCAATTGAATTGAGTATCCTCTTCCAAACATTTCTTACCACCCCATAATGAGATTCTGGTTCACTTACATGCAAGTTCTTCTGCCTACCCATTGTCGTACATTTTCACATCACCTGTGATCCAACAGAGGATGACTTTAACTCTTCTCCCTACCTAATTCAACTCTCCCAGCCAATCAAATACTACTTTGACTGCCTGACTGCCATGATCGATTTTTTTTTATTTTTTTTTTATATAACAAATGTATGTTAAAAGCTTCTCGTAGAAATAAACACGATTCTTTTAAAGCAATTTTTTTTTTGAATTTTGACAGATTTTTTGAATGGAAAATTATTTCTTTTTTAAATAAATTGCTTTAATTTTTTTCTTTTAATTTGTATTAAATGACATCATTTTTAACACTATAATTTACCATTTCCGTTTTTAATAAATAAAACAAACAAAAAACTTTTATTTTATATTAAAACAAAAGCATTTTTAATATGTAGCGTTTTTAACAATTCTTAATAATTTGTTTTATTAACTAACAGGTCGTCGTCTTCCTCTTCGCTCTTTAGTAAGTTTCAAGTCTAACAGTGAATTATTTGAAGCGGTATTTTCCTTTATGTTTGGAGATGACCCCATAAAACAGAATTAAAAATTATATGTCGCTCTCTATTTCTAACTTTAAATGAAAAACAAAAACAAAAATTAAAACAAATTCAAAGAAAATTGTATCAGAAACAGAATTGTAACAATAATTGCTTAAAGGAAAAATGGGAAGAATGGCGGAAGAACCACAAGTTAAAATAAAATAAAAAAATACAAGAAAATAATTTAATTTACTCGACAACATTAAAAACGAGGTGTCGCATGTCGTTTAATTTCCTAACAAATTAAAAAAAAATTCGGTTTTTTTTTGTCAATTTTCTGATACAAACGGGCTACTACCACTTTAGCCAGAAATTTTCTTAGAATTTGTTTTAAACGTTTAGTTATTTTTTTTTAATTTTATTTCATTTTATAATTCTACGGTGTGTACATATTTGTCTTTTGGGTTTAAGCCAAGTTTAAAGGCAAGAAAGAAAAAAAACCAAAACATTTTGAGCAGAAGATGATGTATTTGTTGAAAATCTTTTAGAAAAAAAAGTAAAGAAATGAAATGAAAAAAAACGTCAGCCATCCATCCAGCACGTACGATTTATATTTATATTGTTCGGTTCGGTTTGTATTTTTATGGCATTTGATTTGTTTTTCGCTGAAATCAAGCCATAAATGTGAAATGAACGAACGAACATTTATTTAAAACAATAAAAATTTGTTTAAAATGGATTCTTATCTCAAAGATTTCCGAAAATTGTTAAACAAACATTTCTCAATACACATACAAAATCTTTCTTTTTTTTTTTTGTTTTTTTTTTGTTGATTACTAAGGCTTAAAAAATAAACCGAAATTTAACGGAAATAAAACATAAATTTTATAAAATCAACCTTAAAACAATTACAAATAAAACACTTTCAAAACTTAGTCAAAAAAAAACTTAAGCTTTGTATAGGCCCCTTCCATACATTTTTTTTCTTAGCTTTGCTTTTCATTTCAGCCTTCAGTTAAACTGTCATCAAAGTGTAATTACTTATCGAAATTTTATTGTAAATAATTGGCATTTAATTCATTTTTTTTTATTTAATATTGTCATGCATGCTCGTTCATCATCAATTCAACAAAATAAATAAAAAAAAAAACAAAAGATTTTGTTTTTTTTTTTTTGTCACTCACAATATAAAGTTTTGTAAGACACTTATAAGTGCAGTTAAAAAAAAAATATTTTTAAAAGAAATTATTTTTATTTGTTTGCATATATCTTTTAAAAATCTTACAGATAACATTAAATAAATAACAAAGAACTCCAAAATGTTTCACACATAAGCATGGCATTGTTGTTATTGTAATAAAATGGTAATTTCTATAGAAAATGCAAGTTATCGACAAATTTTCTATAGTAGAGCAAGATTAGGTTAGGTTAGTATGGGTGGCGCTTCACTTCGTTACCAGTTCTTCGTCTTCACCCAGAGACCTCTTGGTCCAGGATTATTTTTCACAATAGCCATGGAATTGTTGTTGTTGTAATAAAATGGCAATTTCTATAGAAAATGCAAGTTATCGATAAATTCTCTATAGAAAAGCAATATTAGATTATGTTAGTATGGGTGGCGCTTTAGTGCGTTACCGGTTCTTCGTCTTCTCCCAGAGACCTCTTGGTCCAGGATTATTTTTCACAATAGCCATGGAATTGTTGTTGTTGTAATAAAATGGCAATTTCTATAGAAAATGCAAGTTATCGACAAATTTTCTATAGAAAAGCAAAGTTAGTTTAGATTAGAGAGGGTCTCGTTTCACCAAGCCTTTACCCAGAGACCTATTGGTACATTGTAACTCTTCAAATAAGGAATAAAGAGAATGGGAAATGGAAAAAGGGAAGAGAAAAAATAAGATGAGGGCAGCAAAATTAAAAAGAAAATAAAAACGATAAAGAATGTAAGCTGAAACCACAATCAGCCATTTAAATAGAGGCATACATAGATAAAACGGCTTTCACCTCTTAAGATATCCCCCGTAGCCAGTCAATGCCCTTTATGAACCCTATTAGATCCTCAAGTCTCTGTAGTCTTTTAAATTTACCAGTTCATCAACAAATCGACTACATAGTCACCTCTGGCTGCCTAGGCATCTGTAAACAAGGACAGTGATATCAAATATGATCATACTTCGCGTAGCCTACTGATCCTGTATCTAAAGTGACCATGCCCCCGTTAGTACTCCTATAATAATTCCCATCTCTCGCCTTCCCATGCCTAGAATAAGTTTCGTTCCTGTAGAATTGAGCCTCTGTTCTACATTTCTGTGAACGATTTATTGGCGAATCAAACCTCTCCACACTTATCTCCAAAATGAAGCACCTGGTCATCTGCAAATGCTGTCAAATAGGAATTTATTTATGACAAGGTACAGATACGTTGGTTTGTTCTATAAACAACCTGTGGTATTCTCATTACGTCTATTCCGCCTGCGGCTATTGGAACTACTGAGAACCAATGTCATAATTTATAGCTGTTGGAGCAAATTTTTCGTAAGGATTTCATGCAACACAAATATCTACGAGTGAGTGGTTATCACAAATACCTTTGCAATGCCTTCAATAGCTCGGTGGACCTTTGGCTATTTCCATTCTCTCCATTTGTGATAATGTGTCGCTTCTAAGATTTTCGATTTACAACAGTGGTTGACTGCAATTGAATATTGCAGAACTGCACTGCCTATGCCTTCTGGACTGACTTTTTATTCGGCTTGAAGGCCTTAATTAGTTTTCGTCATAATCAGTATGAAGTCAGCCAAACCTGTGAAGTTCATGAATAGCATAAACAACTCTGGATTCAGTGTTGTGTGGGCACATTTTTAGGCCTCAAGTTTCAGTATCGGTTTCTATCAAGTTCCTCCCTAGTCTACAAAAAGATTCTATATGTTGTCTGTCTATGTCTCTGGCTGGCGTTCAATTACATAATTTTTATTTCCCTACCATTAGCAGTTATTTTTCCTGCCTTATCTTTAACTGAAGATTTTTAATTTTTAAACTGAAAACATTTCAAAACTTTTTTTTTTCAATTCTCATTAACTTTTTATTTGAAGCTTTTCTGGCCTGTACCCCCTGTTTGACCGAACGACCGACTGACTATTCCAATGAAATTGAAAGCAAGTTCTTGGTAATATTTTTTGTGTATGATTTTGATAACCCGACATAATGATGTCGTCGATGAAGAAAAGATGACAACTTTAAATGTCTTTCATGGCCATAAACATTGATAAGAATCTTTAACGTTTTGTCAAGAGACAGACGGTGTTAACAAATTAACAAGAAATCAAGCCAAATGAAAAAACTCAACCCAAAGCAAAACAAAACAAAAGCAAACGAAATAATCAATAAAAAAATACAAAATCTTTTAATTCAAATCATTTGCTTTATTAAATATTATTTTTTCTCTTTTTCTCTTTTTTTTTGTAGAATTATTATCACAAACAATGTAAACCGGGCTGAAAAAATCCCTTTCCAAATAAAAAAAAAAAATTACATTTTTTTTGTTGTTGCTGATCAAGATATTTAATAATTTTATTACCCCACCGTCCGACATATTCGGCTTGTTCTTTGGCTCTTTATATGTGTGACAATATCTGTTAATAACGATCTTCTTTCGCTGGTTTGGTTTATTCGAGCGTTTAGGCCATATTTTTGAATTCTGTTTTCATGTAAATATTGGTAAGAGGCAACAGCCAGCCATTGCCAGGAATATTGACAAAAACAAACACATTCTGAACGGCTTAATACAGAAAAAAAAATTTAAAGATCTCAATCGTTAACACATCGCATAAAACGTTCAATTTCTTACTTTTAAGGTTTATTAAAGCGGCTTTAAAATAACCGCCGATAGGAGTGTATTGACTTGGGGCTTGAAATATTTCTGTTATTGATAAAAAAAAATTCCATTAAATGTTAAAAAAAAAGAAATGTTTTCAACAGATTTTAACTGATTTTGATTAGAGTAGCGGTCTACCAAAGTCTTTATCAGTCGTTTTACAAGCCATTTTCAGCTGCTTTTTATTTGAATATTTTTAAAAACGTGTAAACCTCCCAACTAACTGAGGCAAACCACAAGGATCGCATAAGTATTTTCTTTCTTTCTTTCTTCGTGAGTCTTGTTAAAAAGACGAGATTATTACTTGGCTTTAAACACTCCTTGAAATACACACAAAAATACATGGCAAGGTTGAGGTTTTTGGAAGCTTCTAAAAGAGCGTTTTACACTGACAGTGGAAATAACAAATTAAAAAAGGAAGTCACAAAATGGTGGACAAAGGCAGTTTAGAATTAAGGACTAAGTACCGTTTTAATACTGGATTTACCTAAAAATCTTTAAACTTCAGCCCGGAATATAAAACCTAAACGGCGGACTGTCGCGATTTATTTTGGGTTGACGGCGTCACTGCATTGTAAAGAGACTTTCTGCCTATTGAATCAAAAGCAGAGCCTTAAAAGCTTCATTATACAATGAATGTATGAATATAGCTCTGCTAAGAGCATCCTGATTCCTAGACCATTGGTTTGGGGCTCTATAAAATGTTGTCATATGTTTTCAATACCATCTGTAGTATTCTATTGAAGTCGCCGTGGTCTAGTAGATAGTGTGTTGGCTTATTAGACGAAAAGCCAGGGTTCGAGCCCCAGGCCAGACATCAAAATAAAATACAAAAAGTATTTCTTCGGCGACTTCTTCTCAGCAGATTTCTGGCAAAAACTCTGAGAATAAATAAAATTGCCATGAAAAGTTTCTCAAAGAAATCTGTCGTTCGGAATCGACTTTAACTGTAGGTCCCGCCACTCATGTATAAAATTAACACACACAACATAAGTGGTGTGAGAAACTAGGTCGTAATCCTGACTGAAGGGTTGTAATGACCAATTATGTATGTGTGTAGTTTTCTATTGCATGATAACAAACTTAATGCCTATAACATAACATAGATTATAATTTTCATAGCGAATGGACCTGTACTTAATAAATATTTTTCTTCTTTTTTTTTTTTGCAGATATCAGCACACAATGCATTCAATCAATGGCTGGAACTATATTACGGGTATGTATTGAAAGCTAGAAATTAATCATAACCATTTGCCATATCCTTTTAAAACTTTAACTCTTCCAAAATAATTAAATTGTTACTCCTTATTAAAATTATTTCATTTCTATAACTCATGTAAACACTTTAAATTTACTCTCTTCTTACCACATTGCAACTCTCACTGTAGATGCAGTGAGCGTCAAAAGCAGCAGTACATTTTAAAAAATATACATTAATAAACTACTGTTATTTTTAAATTGCTTTATTGCCAGTTTTTAAAAATGAAACAAAAAATTTCAAAACATCAAATTTTTTCGGGCACTCTCCTTAAGTGGTTAAAATTGAGTTTGATAATCAGAATTTTATCCTCAGTGTACAGTTTTTTTTGAAGCTCTCCTTAAGTGATAAAACTTGAGTTTAGTGATTCTCAGAATTTGTATCCTTAGTGTACAATTGCTTTTGAAGCTTACTGTAGATGTGTGTAGTATGATGTGCCTTACTGCTTGTAAAGTATGATGCGCATGCGTTCATG
Source organism: Sarcophaga carnaria (assembly GCA_958299815.1). Classification (NCBI taxonomy): domain Eukaryota; kingdom Metazoa; phylum Arthropoda; class Insecta; order Diptera; family Sarcophagidae; genus Sarcophaga; species Sarcophaga carnaria. The sequence continues at coordinate 1,818,598 of OY283149.1, forward strand.
ACATTTTTATGATGCTGACGCGTTGTCGCACTTTGTAAAGGCGGCTTTATAACGTATTAAATTGAGTTTATGCGCTCCTCAAACAACACACATGCACACATAGCTCCCCTCTAAAGAAAAATCTCAGCCGTAAACAAAACGTAAATAAAAAAACTTCTTTTCCTATGTCTTTTTCATATGCTTTATAAGCGCAGAGTTTTTTAGTTTAGCGTGCTTTGCATACATAAATAGTATTTTAAAGAGTAAAATACATACAAAAAAAGACGAAGAAGGGGAAAATGAGGTAAAGAAATCCCAGTTTTTTTTTTCTTCTTACAAACTGTTAAAAAATCACAGTTAAAAACCAAGTAACGAAAACGTCAAGCCAACAGACCAAGACAAAATGAGCCAACAACAAATATCGTGTTAAAATTATAATAATAAATGCAGAAATTGAGTGTTATATTGTCTGTCTGTCCGTCTGGCCGTCCGTCCGTCCGTCCTTCCATCCATTCATCCAGTTAACCATATAGCACTGAACCATGTAAATATGTACGTATACTACCAAACCAAACCGTATTTGAATTTATTTTTTTTTTTTGTTAATTAATTGGTTTAATAAAGACATCATAACTTTGGTTGTTTCTGTAACTGTGAGTTAGTTTTCATTGCTGTGGTTGTTGTTGTTGTAAAATAAATTAATTAAAATAAATTTTTGAAAAATATTTTATGAGCCATTAACCCACATAAAGATGTCATATTGTTTTGACATTGTTAAAGTGTTAAATTTAACACACACACACACACCGCTTAAGAAAACCTTTAAGAGTTAAACGGCCATTTAAGATACAAAAACCTAAATTATTGTACATAAGTCCTTGAAGCTAAAGAAGTACGAGGTGTTTTACATGACAAGTAATTCATATTTTTGGGCAACAAATTCAATTGTGATTCTTCTCGCATTAGTACAGGTTTCAAATGACCATAACATTTGCTAGTTTTTTTATATCAAAAAAATAAAAAGGAATCTATACGAGGTCAAAGGTCACATAGAAGCGCAGGTTTAAGTGCAAGTATACAAAACAACTGCAAAGGAAAAGACTTGCGCCTCCACAAAATCCTTTAAAGAACAACGGAGTGTTGGTAAGGACGAAAAGCGATCAATTGGACATATGGATGGAGCATCGTACGGAAATACTATTTGGCCCAATGCTCCTAACACAGTGAAAGACAAGACAAATTCACCGAACACCTGGCTTTATATAGAGAGTGCAATTAAAAAGCTTCAAGGACAACAAGGCGTCTGGAATCAATAATATATCGACAGAAATTCTTTAAGCTCTCTTCCCACCGTTTATGTCCGACTCATACCTCCGATTAGAGATATATTTTGGACATAAAATATTCCCATAATAAAGATTCCAAAGTAAGAAAACTTAACTAAGTGCAGGATCGCGACAAGCATTACTTTCCTTAGCATGATATGAAAGATCTTTTCGAATATACTCAGCAAGTGACTGACAGATACTCTCCTCAAAACCACTTTTATAGGAATAATGAACGGGGCAGTTTTGTCTGACATTAAATGCATCAACAGTCGTTTAATAAGCATCAAATAAATGATGAAGTGAACACCTTTATCACCTTTAATATTCCCTGACTTTGAGAAGCTGCTCGACAACAGTCAGTGTGCTTTAAGGCTCTCAAAAATTATGCCCCTGTAAAGGCATGCAAGCTGCTGCACTGTATTTGAAAAATTGATAATCATCTCCAGAAGTGTGAATGTCGGAGCTTGCAAGCTTTACCTCTTCTTTTCTCTTTCTCATATTCATTAGCATCATTATGACAAAATTTACATCAAGAGCGAGGAGCTTAGCCTGCCATAAAGATTGTCTCGAATATTTAGAATATGTTTGCTATCGTAAAACATTAATGATATACAATCGAAACAAAGTTGAAGTTGAAGGTGAAACCGAAGCCGAACTACATATATGGTCTCAGGAAACTGACCCTGACTTCATACAGTAACAGCAGCATATCGATCATCGACCATCTGTCATTCCACTATATGCTGAGTATAATTTCATCGAACTAAAGATCTAGAAAGGTCGACGAAATCCGCATCAACGTGGCCCAAAAAGACTATGGGTAATGACACCCATTGTAGAACTTTCCGCCTACCGCTCTATGTACTAAGCAGTACACAGTCAGTTCCTTTGTATGGATGTCAATACAGTAATCCTTCGATTTACGTCGCCTCGATTAACGTTGTTTCAATTTACGTCGTCAAATGTAAATCGAGAGATTACTATATTGGAATACAGGTCGTTGTGACCTTAGGACAAATTAGATCTTTGTCAACTGATGCCTGAAACGAATTAAGCGGCTTTGCTCACCAAACGCTATAGTAGTACTTAAGTCTGCTTACAAACCGGGCTGATCCCAATTAAGACCAAGACTAGTATACGATTCAACAAGGACTGAGATTGACTGTAATCCGTAATGAAACAGGAGGCACAAGACGTTATTGTTGCTTCTAAGACTTTAAATATTTCTTTACAAATTAATTGAATTTTAATATAATTTTTAAAAACTTATTTTGCAATTCTACTACTCTGCCATTCTATTGCAAAACTTTTCAAGTCGTTTTTTTATTGTTGTAAAATATTCTTTTGATCTGTCATATAATTTTTATTACTTGTAGTTCTGCTTTCCAAATACTCTCCCTCAAGAGAAAAAAGTCCATAATGACTTGCTTGTTTTTGGTACATATTTGAAAATAAATTACAAAAATGGCCAAGTTTATGAGGAGACATTTATTTTTGGTCTAAAAAGATAATTTTTTTTTATTTTTTTTTTTTTTTTTTTTTTTTGGGAAATAAAGCAGTCCGTTAAATGCAATTCAATAGAGTGCGAGAGAAATCGTAACACCATTGGTGGTCTCCGAAATTTACAAACAATTTTCATTACGCCATCGAATCTAAACGGAACGCTCGTTAAGATTGTCTAACAGCAGCACGCTGGAATGGCTGAAGAAGAAAGAACGTCAGAGTCTTTCTGTCAGAGTTTTATTTTTTTATTTGATTTTAATGTTTTTGTTTTATAGACAACGATAATATACTCTAGTTTGCCTTGATAGATAAAACAGCGGAAGGGGTAAGATTCTGTAATCTTTTGTAGCATAAAGCAAAAGCAAAACGCCTCTGTAATACACACAAACAAACAAACAAACCCCTCATAAAACATTATTAAACCCATTAAAATTAGACGCAACAAAAACAAAAATAAGAAAAAAAACTGCCGATTTCTTCTTTAATTTTTTTCGGTTGAGATCTATGAATTGGTGAATGAAAATGATGAAAATAGGAAAAGAAATGGCTGTTTAGCTCATAAAAAATCATTCGTTTTTTTTTTTACGATTCAAATACACGGAACTACTAAAGTTACCGGCTGATATGCTTTATGAGCCGATGAAATGCAGTTTCAGTTCCTTTTTTTAAAATTTTTTCTTGTTTTTTTTTCTAAAATTTTTTAATGACAATTCATAAAACGTACGTTCATATTTATTTTTAAACATAATTATTGTGTTTTCGAAAATTCATTTCGAAATTTATGACTACTGTTGGGGTTATAATATCTTCTTTAATTTCCTTGTGAACTTTGGTGGCCTTTGGTGAATACTATGGGGAAATCAAAATAAAAATTTTGAAATTGAAAATGATTTTTGAATTTGTTTCTAAATAAGTTTGTTAACAAATTAGTGAAAAAATATTCAAAATAAAATCCAAGTTTCTTTTCTATTTTGATAATAAAAATTAAAAAATTAAATATTTTTGTAAGAAAAACTAGGGATTCTGTCACCTCTCATAGTGTTGACGCAATGCTAATTTAATTGTTTCTATCAAATAGGAGTGAAGAGTCGTTTGAATGAAGCAATCACTAAAGAGCATAAAGTGCGTGTGAACATACTACCAGGCTTCAAACGTCTTCGATAAATTGATTGGCAAATCCATTTCTACTGAAAGCTAAATAATTTGAGAAACAAAAAAGAAATTTAATTCCTGACCTAATCACACTTTTTCTCATGAAACCAGTGTGATTACGATTTACAATTTATTTTTTAATGTTTAGCGTTCATTATTAACCATTTTACAAGACACTATGAACATTTAAAAAATCTGACATTCTTATTTTTATTCTCAATTCAGTTCAGTTCAATATTATTAAAGAATGTGTTTTAAATTTAACCTTTTAATGGGTACCCCCTGTCTCTGTCTCTATCTCTCTCTACTGTGTGTGTGTGTCTGTGTTAAAAATGTGTCATTTCGGTTTGGATTTGGTTTTGTTAAGCAATTAATTTCGTATGCAAACAACGTTTTGAAATTAATTTTTAAACCTAAAAAAGTCCAATAAAATAAAAACAACCATAAAATCAAAAGAAATATATTCGATCACATTGATGGTCATCAAATACCAAATTATTGTGTGTTTTCGTATGTGTGTGCCTTGCTTGAGATCACGTTTAAAAAGTTAAAACTCCAAATCAAAAAAAACCCCTCTGAAATGTTTACTTTCTTACCTGCTGTTCTTGCTAACAAACACACACACACACACCCAATGTGTGAGTGTGTGTGATTGTATTAATATTACCAATCGATTAAATCAAAATCACAATGTCTTGCCACGGGTCTGGCTGGCTGGCTGGCTGGCTTGTTAGAATTTCATTGTGTTTACCACAGCATAGACAGACAGCCAGCTATCCAGCCAATATGTTTAATGTTTTCAGTGAGCATGTCCAATATTTGACAAATACACGGCAATAAGTCAAAATGTCCCGAAGAACAGACAAGAAATCGAATACCAAACATACCTACCATACGCCAGTTGTTGTAATCCAACAATAATATGGGAAAGAAAACAAAAGAAAACCTGTCAAACAGCCTACGGATTTGTAACAAATAACTGTTACTCCCTCTCTCTCGCTCTCGCTCTCTTATTGCTTTTTGAAATGCCACCACCACAGTACAAAACAAATTGGTTACGATCTCGTTGATCATAAGAACACAGCCGACTATTCCGTCCTGATGGTCGGACAGTCAGGGCAACTTTTACTTTCACTTTCTTGGGAAATGATTTTAGTCGGGTTTTATTATTTTTTTTTTAATTGTTGGCTATTGTTGTATTTGGGAAAGAGAGTAAAGAGAATGAATAATGAGGTCCTTACACTCTCATGCATGTTTTCTGTTTCTTCTTCTTTTTGGTAGCAAATTAAATACACGGAGAAAAACTATCGAAATAAATGTGTTGGAACACTGGCTAAATACCAAAAGTTTTCGGTCCATCGGTCGGAGTTATCCATCCAAACGAGTATCGTCTACTCATACGCATTACGTTAGTTTTCCAGGGTTTTCTTATGGCTATGTCCACAGGGCTTAAATATCCTTAAACTCCTGAACTCCTGCGATTAAATTGGTTTTCATTGAGTGCAAAATGAGTCGCTGTATAAAACACATTTAAATAGCTTCAAAACATTTCTTTTTTTGGGTAGCGTAATTAGAAAGACTAGGCCAACATGTAGCCCTGACGAACTCCAGTCAGTAGGGATAATTCCCTTTCTAGTAAATGTTATGATAGAAATAGCTTTGAGGTTGATTGAACAGAAAGCTGGAAGAATGTTAAAAAGGAGTATTGTGATGCTAAACGTATACAAAGCTACGTTGGTAGAGATCGCCTAGTCTTTCCAATATGTCATCAGTCAATCACTCAAGATTATTTTTGAAATTGTGTCCTGATATAGGAGGCCAATAATAGAGTCTAAAAAACATGAATTCTAGCGATGAATTCTCCAAGAATCAGTGTTTTGTTCTATAGAAACTTCTGGAGTAGCATAGAGTGCGTATGAATAGAAAAACTCTACTAGCGAAGGTAGCTTCATTCTTGAAACTTTGCACACTTGGTCTTAAGACAAAAAGAATGGTAACAAATTAAGGACATAGGCGAAATTTTCAGGCAACGTCAAATGGCGTTTTCTAGTCCTAGTAATTGCTACTTTATACGCATTGCCGCCTTAGATTTGGAAAAATTTTACAAGCCGAACAGATCTGTTTCGATGTCAAGATCATGAAGTCGCCGTAGTCTAGTAGGTATTGTGTTGGCCACGGTTCAAACCCCAGATCAGACTTAAAAACGAAAATATGAAAAAATACTTCTTCGGCGACATTCTCTCAGCAGATTTCTGGTAAAAGCTCGGAGAGTAAATACAAATTGCCATGAAAAGTTTCTCAAAAAAATCGAACTTTATCGACTTTAAACTGTAGGTCCCGCCGCACACAATTTAAGTGGTGGGATCATGAAATATTTATTGATTTTTATCCCCAATTTTTTTCTCAGTGTATTGATTTATATACTAAGACATTGATTAGCATCAATTTAGTAATAATTTTTCGTATTTCTATTGTTTTCTTTCGATTTGATTTTTTTTTTCTTTTTCAAGTCAAAATTAAACCACTAAAATAGGATTTAAAGAAATAAATCACAAGAATGAAAAATTTAAAACAGATTCAGATTCTCCAAACGAATGGTGGCAATACATCACATGGCCCAGCAACAGTAGAAGATAATATAAACCATCAGCCAATATGATCAGACAAGATCGTATTGAGAGTTATTTTTTGTTTTTTTCTTTGGTAACATGGAGTTGTTGCTGTCGTTGTTGCTGGTCTTTTTATATAAAGAAAAACCATAATAAAACCACATTTATTTTAACGAAAACAAAAGAACCAACAACATCAACAAAAAACCAAAAAAGAACCCAAAAACAAATGTAGAAATTCACACGATTTTCATTGTTTTTTTGTATTCGTTTATTTTCGTTTAGATTCGTTGCGTTTATTGTATAGAACTGGGGGGCAAAGATGAGTTGAGTATGGTAGTGCTAATACTGGTTGTTGTTGCTATTGTTGTTGGTATTGTGAAAAAGGTGCAGTTTATTTAACACCATTACCCAAAACACAACAACAACAAGAAGACAAAAAAACTAAAGAAAGAAACGTAGCAGGTTAGAACATGCCATGACTACAGCCACATCTCACAGTCCACACAATCGTAGAGTAAAAATCCTTTTTTCTTTACAGGAAAACGTTTTTATCAAATATTTTCGATTTGTTTATAGATTTTCAATAATTTGTTTAGAATATTTGTGTTGTAAAGAAACGCATACAACAACAGGAACAACAACAATAAGTGCTTAACTATTTGTTCTCTTCAGTCAGCCTTGCCTTGGAACATGTTGCCAATGTCACACCTTTTATCATATAAAATTTATCAAAAAAAAAATAAAATGTTTGCTGCTGCTGCTGTTGCTGCTGCTGAGAGTTGTTGTAATAAATGTGTTACATGATTTGACTAGACACTCAGCACCTCTTTAAGTTTATGGTTGTACAACAAAATGCAATAATTGTACAATAAAAAATGGCCAGCAACAGATTTTCTCTCTCTCAGCTAAGCAATCTCAACTTCCTTTCAGTAGTTTTTTTTCTTTTTTTTTTTGCAGCTCAAGCCAAGTAGTTTTGGCCAAAAGCAACAGCAACAACAAAAAAAGCTTCGTTTTTAAATGTATTGACACTCAACGAGTTAAACGATTTGCTTGTAAAAATGTTTAAAAAGATGTTTTTCTGATAAGAATGTCTTGTGTTGCTACAATAATGGTTGGTTATGCTTGTAAAAATATATAAAAAAAAATTTATAATCAGTATTAAAAAGGGTCATTTCAGGTCATAGGTACAGCTGGAATGAAAAGAAGGCAAAGGATTAAAACCTCGTTTCCATTCTGCTGCAAGGTTCTTAATATAATTCCAATTCCCAGGAAGCATAAGAGAATTTGATTTGCCCTTTGCCAAGGTTATGGAAAGTAAAATTCATCATTAGTTTGTACGATATTTGGATTTCAAAAATCTGTGCTGCAACTGGCAACATGGTCTCCTTAAGGCTCGTTATATCTATGATCTATTACTGATACTCTCCATTACGAAAGCAGGTAGACATTAGCCAGAGGGTTAAATTAGGTTAAGTTAATCTGGCAGCCGGCTTACTAGGCACAGCTTAGTTGGGTTCTGTAAGGTCCCGTTGTAACACCAATCATACCTATTCCGCCATGTAATTATGGCTGTTGGTTGGTATCTCTCAACCAACCCGACAGTCCTATGTAGATGTGAATTTTTTTTCTCAAAACGCCTTTGGCTATACACGCATTTCCACTAAATTCTGGAAAACTAAGGCTTCTTCTTTTTAGGACCCCTAGCGCCGGACAATGATAGATAAGATGTGGTCTGTGGTCTCCTTTTCTTCTACGTTGTGGCAGTCTAGTCTTCCCAGTCTACTGGTGTGAACACCCAGACGCCAGTATCCTGCTACAACTATAATCAGGTTTCTTAAATGGAATCGTCATAGATTTAATGCAAATTCTGTTCTGTACTTATTCATATCAGGCCAGATCTCTCTGGTATCATTATCATTCATTATCCCATCTTACCCTTGCCCAATGAATGGAGTTTTTGTGAGAATATTTTTTCGCCTTCTGGCAGATGAGCGGCAATCTCATGTAGAAATTCAATTGTAGGAATTTCCGTTGTGTCTGGTTTATCAAGTACATCAAACTTGTTCTTAACTTCGAAGTCCCCATGTTCAGAAATCTAAGTGGGGGTAACCGTTGAGTATCTCACTATCTGCTACAAAAACACCCGGCTGTTTTTTGGACAATCTTGGTGTACACATTCTCCAGGGATCTAATGGTCGCTTTACAGGCAGAAAATATGCGTATATCACCACATTATATACTCTGATATCCAATTCGCATGGAGGGAATTGATTGAAACGACTTCATTTGAATCCGTCCAGCAAGCATTCTTCGAATCTCACCAACTACATGTGCCTATACGAGTATAAAGGCAAGAATTCAAATAGTTTGATTTCCCTACTCCTAGAGTCTTGACTATCAATTAGACAGTGCATCACGAAAAGCAAATGAAGTAATCGTATAACACACATCCTACTTTCTTTTTTTCTTCTGTTTTTAACAAATCTTCGTAACATTTTTGTAACGTTTTGTAGGTCAAATACCTTGACACGCAATTTAATTGAAATATTTTTTTCGTATTTAGAAATCTATTAAGAAAATTCCCAATAAGCTTCCTTCCTAATACACCAGCACCCACTTATTTAATCACATGATTAATGATGGTGCACCAAATCACCCCCGGGTTACATCAATCAATCCATCAATCTTGTAAAAGATGCTTGCTTGCTTGCTTGCTCGCTGCAACATATTGTTGCAGCATATTTAACATATGAAATCTAAACGTTCTCTCTGATTTAACGTAACATGGCGTTACAAAAACAAACAAAACACGAAAGAAAAGAAGTGGCTGACACTGTCAATTTCATATGTGATGCTTGAATGACAGCCACTGACAGGTGATAGATTATTTGTATGTACATATGTATTTATTCCTGTAGTTGTTATTGCTATTGCTTAGGAAGTAAATAAAATTGTTGTTGTTTTTCCCTTGCTGCTGGTATTGTTGTCATGTTTCTTTTATTCTCCTTTAATAACAAAGAAAAAAATAAAGATCATCATGCATGGCATACATCCATACATACATGTCAGCCAATTGCTGTTTATGAGTCTATTTCATGTCTTGCCTACAATGCCACAAAATTTTGTTGATTTTCGTAACAAATTTTTTCTCATTAAAATTCTTGTGATATTTTAATTATTGCCCCGGGCCTATTGATGGTTTAATAGGGTCGAAGGTGTTTATTAGTTTCAGATCTTTTGTGTGTGTGTGTGTGTGTGTGTGTGTGTGTAATAATTAATCATTAGATTGACTGTGATTTGTCCAGTAATTTGTTAACAATTTTGATTTGCTTTTCTTTTAGGATTTTTTCTTTAAGCGAAGATTAATGATCAGGAATTGATTGTAAAGAAACCGGGAAGAAAGTGTTTAATAGCGAGCCCTCATTAATTTCTAATAATGCATGGCATATAGGAGTAAAGTGTTTGCTTAGCCTGTGGTATGTGCTATGGAAGACATTGGATCATAATAAGTTTTGCTAACAATAAAACAGTACCCTATTGTGTCGGTAGTTTTATGATTTTGGACATTAACGTCATGATCAGTATTTCATCTGTCTTGAGTATAGTGGATGTCGACCTTACGTGTAAAATAATGTGTCGTGTAGTGACCATGTAGTGAAAATAACCTGCTTCTTCTATAACACAGCAGTTTTGCCCTCTTTTTAATTGTAAAAGAGTTTCTACACTAAGTAGTATTCCAAGAAGTCTCTTCTTAAAGGATTTCTTTTGGCAGATCGGGTGGCCAATATTGTCGAATCAAAACAAGGCAAATAAAAATCAACCAGAAACCCTATACTGATGTATGATAGTCCAACGTAGTTAGATCAGCGAAGCGCAAAATCCAACACAGTAAAATGGCACACATAGTCGCTTCTAGTAGCTCTCATTTTCTGCAGTTCTCCAAAGCGGAAAGAAATAGATCGTTTAACTAGCACATAAGTGGAGAAGGGTATGGTAGGCAAAGAAAGGCAATCGTCTCATCAGCACAAAACGTTCTTAAACTGACAACATCGTGAACAAACTGTCATAACGCATGGTCAGGCTGAGGCTTTATGAGAAAGTACGTTGAGTTTGCAATACGAAGAAGACCTCGCTGCAATACACATAATTACATAATTGGCCATTACAACCCTTCAGTCAGGATTACGACCTAGTTTCTCACACCACTTATGTTGTGTGTGTTAATTTTTATACATGAGTGGCGGGACCTACAGTTTAAAGTCGACTCCGAACGACAGATTTTTGAGAAACTTTTCATGGCAATTTTATTTACTCTCAGAGTTTTTGCCAGAAATCTACTGAGAGGAAGTCGCCGAAGAAATACTTTTTTCATATTTCGTTTTGATGTCTGGCCTGGAGCTCGAACCCTGGCTTTACGTCTAATAAGCCAACACACTACCTAGTACACTACGGTGACTTCATCGCTGCAATACAATTCCTAAAACTATACTCGCAGTAGTCCAGTGTCAATCATTTCCTGGTTTACAGGCTCATTCCGGGTAAATTTTTAATCGTTGAACTTGCTAGAGCAGGATACCGATTTGCTTTTGAAAATAGTTAATGTCCTGATTACTTTCATTCGCTCCACTATTCCTTAAGAGTTTAATGGAGCCACCACTTCTGGAATCTGCAGGACAGCCGTAGAAAAGAGAGACCTGTGCATACATGAAGGGGTCAAATCAATATAAAAATTAAAGTGGCCAACTGTATAACACATACTCGTATATGGCATTCTAGACTTAATACTTGATTTCCTTCAAAACATTTTTATTTCGATTATTAGAGATCTGATAAGAGTATTCAATGATATTCGATACATTTTATTCATAAAGCAAAATCTTGCTAAAAATCTGTAAAAGAGAGCGACATTTTTGAGGTGATTGATGGGTCCACAAAGTGTTAAAATATCGGTCAATGCTTTATTAAGAAACAAAACTCTCTTAATTCGTTTGTCTTTCTTTTTTTTCCACAAATGTTTCCTTTCCTTTCCATGACAATTTTTGTCACGTGATTTTAGGCCATAAAATATTATGGCCGAGGGGGATACATATTAAAAGAAAATCAAAGAGCGCTTGCTTATAATGTCTTTCATTACCATAACCAATAGGTCTCAAACAACAACACTTTGTTTTTTATGTTGGTTTTACAAATAAAAGGCTTTAACCGCTTTTCAGAAAAAAAAGAGAAAAACACACACACACACACACACACAAAAGTACACAAAAGATTAAGTGTTCTTTCAAACTCCAAGACAATTGGCAACAAAATATTTGCGGTTTTCTTTTACGAAAACGAAAAAAAAATCCCAACACTTTGATGACCATCAATAAATGACTAATGATCATAAAAAAATGACCGACCGACCGACACATAATGATCATTTTTTTGCAAGGGGGGACCCGGGGTCTGTCAATGCAGATTCAGCTTCATATTATTGGTTTGTAACCACAACGAATTCATTTGTTTAAGCGTTTTGTGCCTGGTTTTTTTTTTAAGTCTTTTTTTATTTCTTGATGCACTTTGATTTGTTTGTAAATGAAATTTGTTAAGGCCCAAAACAATAATTTGCATTTCGATTCGATTGGCAAAAAAAAAGTACGAAAAAAAAAGCTAGAAGACGCGTGTCCACCGTCACATTGTTTATGATGCTTCTAGGAAATCCATACCATCCGTTCATTCACTCATTCTCATTCATGCTCTGATCCATCACCATAGACAACCAAAAAAAAAAATCTTCACCCAAATCACGTTCTTTTTTGTGGAACAGAACAGAACACCTTTCCTTGCCTTAGTTTTTCAACACTCAAGTTTTAAGTATTGATCTGGTACTGGTACTTTTTCTTCTTTTTAGTTTTGGTTTCAATGTGTGCAAAATTTGTAAATATAAGCTGATCGTGATCATTTTGTGACAAATCAATTGTTAATGCCCTCAAGTTGGAAATATTGCACACAAATATTCGTCAAGAACATGTTGTAGAGTAAAACGAATTGAAAATATTTTGTCTTAGAAAACAGAAAATGAACAACAAAAAAAAAAGTACTTTTTTCTATTACAATGACGGAGGAGAGTGTCTCTGTGTTTGGCAAGGAAAAACCATCTCTGGGAATAGAATGAACATTGTAAAGGAATCTGTAACAGAAATTATTTGAAACTAATTTTTTGAAATTACTTGAGAGAGTTTTCTAAATGTCATTACCCTTCAAAAAAGTACAATGGTACCAAAAAACAGTAAACAGTGAGAATCACTGTTTTGCCATGGATGGCAATGAGATTTAAGGATACATGAGAGTTGTCCTCTCGTATAGAGCAAAGTCTACCACAATTGCACGTGCCCTCTTACTGCCAAAGAGATTGAGCTTCCCTGCAAAACGAGTGGATAATATCCAATTCTACTGAGGTAATCGAAATACGTAGGCCATGAGAAATTCACGGCGTTCATAGAGAAAGGCGGACGTTGAAGCAACGTTCGTGAGTTAGTACTCACGTATCTAGCGAAGTCTAGCAATACTGCATTAGCTCTCTTGCTGCCAACGAGATTGAGCCTCCCTGTAAAACGTGTGGACAATATCCAATTCTACTGAGGTAATCGAAATACGTAGGCCCTGAGAAATTCGCGGCGGTCATAGCGAAGGGCGGACGTTGAAGCTACGTTCGTGAGTTAGTCTTCATGTATCCAGTAGAGTTTGGCAATATTGCATGAGTTCTCTTGCTGCCAACGAGATTGAGTCTGCCTTTAAAACGACTGGAAAATATCCAATTTAACTGAGACTATGGGACTACGTAGACCCTGAAAAAACCTCGACGTTCATAGAGAAGGTCGGATGTTGAAACTACGTTTTTTAAGGACTAAGTAGTGGCCTGACTGTCCAATCAAATTGAGCGATTTTCAGGGAAAATTCTGCCACCAGAAAAACCTTGCAGCGCTTTGAAAATAGACCTGAACTTTGCCTCAAAAATACTCCAGTGGTCAGGCAGTCCACAACAAATTTAGTCAGCATTACGACCTAGTTTCTCAAACCACTTATGTTGCGCGAGCTAATTTTTATACATGAGTGGCGGGAGCTACAGTTTAAAGTCTACTCCGAACGACAGATTTTTTGAGAAACTTTTCATGGCAATTTTATTTTACTCTCAGAGTTTTTGCCAGAAATCTGCTCTTCTAAGAGGAAGTCGCTGAAGAAATATTTTTTTCAAATTTTCGTTTTGACTTCTGATCTGGGTTTTGAACCGTGACCTCACGTCTAATAAGTCAACTCACTACCTACTAGGCTGCGTCTACTACAGATCCCTTAGCAAGCCTTAATCACACTCTACCCTGTCACTGATCTTTCAGCCATCGATATAATTTCAATGGTACCATTTGGGAATCTCTGGTGCTTTAGACCAGAAGTCTCTAGTTAAAGTGTTAAGTTCAAATGTTCTATTATTATGACGACTTCTTTATATAAGAATACCTCACTCTAACTCAATTGATTTGCCCTCGATTGTTTATTTGATTTGTTGCTGCCCAGCATGTCTACTGTGTATCTGCAATTCCAAGGTTCCAAAGCTCTTTTTTAGCTTTAAAGTGCCCAGTATTTTGCATATAAGTATAAGACTAATAAAATAAAAATCTTGTCCTCAAAGGAGTAGAACTAGAGAGCATTGTTTACTAATAGTACAGAGGATATCCAAAATCTGCAACGTTCAGGCCTTACAAGAGGCAGTTTTAAGCAAATGAAGCGTTTCCTTATTGCGATTTTCTTCAATACTTAACGATTATTAGTAACAATGTCCATGGATTAGTCATAAATTGTTGGCAGTTTAAAGTACAATATTTCGTTCGTCTTTTTCTGTTCTTCAATTTTCTTGAATTGTGCAGCAAATATTGGTTGGGTTTGGTGTCTCATAATAAGCGAAAATGAACACGCATTTAATGTTTGTTTGTCTTCAAACATGAACTCTGCAGTGACATTTGCGTTTTTATTGAAATTGGAATTGAAATTGAAGTGGTGGAGTAGCGTATCACAAGACATGGAACAATTTTAATTGAATCGATGATGATCATAAACACTTTAAACCCTGATCTGTACTGATAAGTATTCGAACGGGACGGCGACGATGCTGTCTGCGGCGACTATGTGTGTTAAATTATTAATTTAAACAGAATTCGAATATAAAAACTACAGCAAAAACTACAACAACAACTTAAGGAAATTATAATTATTAATAAAATAAAAACAACAACAATAACAACAAAATATTATTAATAATGTTATTAAGTAAATGCAAACAATTTAAGCGTATGAATATCGAGGGCTGGGATAACTGCAGACTGCATACATACGACTACATGATGGAATGTACGAATGAATGAATGAATGAATGAACGTGCGATCAGTAAAGATAATAAAATTCGATACAAGGAAAGGAGAGATAGAGAGAGAGCCAGAGAGGAAGAAGAGATCACACAAGATCACCATCATCATCATATTTATTTAACATGGATCATTGACAATCGTAGTCATCAATTATAGACACTCCAGACCGAATTGTGAACGCGCAACCAGATAGAAACAGAGGAAGAAATTTATTTATTAACGAACGAATGTCATCCCATCCCATCCCTATTTATTTAATATTTTTTTTTTCGTTTTGTTTTAATGTTTGCCCCACACTGTTGTTAAATGCTGCCTGCCTGCCAGCCAGCCAGCCTTCGTATTTACAATGTATTTTGGATATTCAATTAGTTGGTTGGTTGGGCTGTTGTAGTGAGTTGGTGATACATGGTACATGCAACTTGAAAATATTCAATCATTCACATGCATGATATGGTAATGAATGAATGGACAGTCAGTCCAATAGAGAGACAGACAGAGCAGAGCAGACAGACACAATATTTGAAGTAGAATGGATAAAGAAGTTTTTGTTTTTTAATTAAAATTGACATTTTTCAATAAATGAAGAAACGAAGAAGTGTTAATCACATTTGGAAATGATCTGATCTGCTCTTGCTCTGCTCTGATGATGTTATTGCTCATGACGTTTGTTGATGGCAGATGATGATGCAGCTCAAAAGCTACTGCTTGCTTCTTGAGAGCAGCAAATTGAGGGCGTGTGAAAATATAATTTTTTTTTTAATGTGAATAATAGAAATTAATTGAAAATGAAATAAATTTTTCTGGAATATTCCTGAATTCTGGGAAATAGAGCTGCCACAAACGCAATATTCGTTTAACTCTAGTCATTACTCGAGAAAGTTTGGTTTGCAGAATCTCAAAATTCTCTACTAAATTTGTGTTGAACCTTAAAAGCCTTCACTACAAGCAAGAATTGATATATCATAAGAAGACTGGCTTTGCTTTGAAATAAAGTCGCAAACTGACTTAGGAGGTTCAAAATCGGAGTCTAAATGAGAAAAATATTTGTTTTCAAAAAATCATAATAAAATTACCGATCTTTTCCTCGACCAACCGAAAATTCTTACCGCTTATCGAGGTTAAGTCGTTAAACCTCTGCTGTAAATAGCTGCTTCGGCAGTCTAAGGCTTTAGATTCCTACTCCTCGATAGCAATTGATAATATGGTGCCCCGTTATTAACTTAATAGGTGCTTAAGACTTCTTTATCTCAAGCAGAGACTACTGGTAGCGAAAGGCTGATCTCCCTTCAAATTCTATTCAAATACTTAGTTGTGTTTTGTATATATTAGCCACTTGTACAGATTTTCGCATCATATCAGAGTCTTTAAAGCGTAAATTACATCCGCCCTCAGTGTGATCTAACGTCTAAGAATATACTGATCTACTCTGACTATCGTAAAGTTCCTTGTGAAACTCATTTGATGGCCAAACTTGATGTCCTTAAATGTTCGCTAATTCTACGGGAAATAGCAGAGTTTTCGAAGATCTCCATGGTTTGAGTTATGCCCACAAAATGAACAAGTACCAAACAAGACAGTCCTTCCTTTTTTTCATGGATGTTTAAAGGAGTTAAAAACCTTAGTTAGCCTGGACCTTCCTCTCGCAAAACTTATGCAGATATTTGTCGGAGAAGTCCTCGCAGATCCAATGGTGGAGCCCTCTCGTAAGATTTCATGCCTCCTCTACCATTATCCCTAGTACAATCGGTCAATTCGACCTCCTGGTACCGTATTTGTCTTAATTGACAAGCACACGTCCTCTAACCATTATCCCTATCCTAGAAAGACCGCCTGGTCTGCTGCCAATATGATTGTAGCTTCGGTTGCGGCAGTACACTGTATTCTATATCGATAATGCCGAGCCGACGAAAAGCCTGTATGGCTTAGGATATGCATATGTTTGTAATTAGAGGGTTGGTCTACAGCCTATACTTTGTTCTAATACCCGTCGTTTGTCTTACCTACCGTATTTGATAGTTGCATGCTCCTCTGTATCAAGTTCTCTAGGCATTTAGAATACCTTGGTCCGTCTGCTGGCTTATGTCGGTGACCGAACAGGATCCGCCATTAAATGTGTGAAGTCTCTTATTTTTAGCAAACAAATTTACGTCGTTAATTAAAAATTTTTCGCTTGCAAAGTTTGAAAAGAATTTCAAATAATTTGTATGAAAACAGATTACAACGACGGCGATATAAAAAATTTATGACATTTTCTTTCTCTCTTATTGCTCTAATTAAACTTTCACAATATATATGTATACATATGTATGGAATAAACCGTTATTTAAAGCATTATTTAAATAATTAATTTTCATATTTAAATATTAACTTTTACCCTTTTCCAACACACACACACACACTCACACACATCTGAAGTGAAGAAATTAGGTCCCCTCTAGCAACAAGTGTTTCTTTCGTTTTTTTTTTTGCGAAAATCCTTAGAAAAAAATAAAAATTAAAAAAATTTTAATTATTTTTAATAGCAAAGTTTAAATAAACATGAATTTAATGTTTCAGTTGTAGTTGGTTATTCGCAGATTTTTTAATACCAACGAAAATAAAGAAGAAAAAAAAATGGCGTTAAATTGCCATAATTATACTGAAACATAAGAAGAAAAAAACGTTCAAGAAAAAAAAGCAGTCTGAAACTGCTACTGTTTGTAAGCATTTTGGCACCCTAAACAAACACTTGAAGATTTCTGGACAAAATAAATGAAAAAAAAAAGATTTGCAACAAAAAGAAAATCCAGTCATACCTTGCATATACAATACAATACAATACACAACAACAATAACAACAATAACTACAATACAATAATAATAACAATAATAATGCTCGTAATAATACATATATTTTTTTCTTCTCCGTATTATTATTCTTCTTCTTCTGTTCAGTTGTTTAACAAATAAGATTTTAAAAGCCACCTCAAGTGTAGGCCAACCACATAAACCTGTAACCCAAACAATCGTACCAAACAACAACTCTATGAAATCCAAAGAAAACCCAGCAAAAAATTTTTTCTGTCGTAGAGAAAATCCTGATAGACTACCTTCAAACCTACTAAGATAAGGCCCAGTATCACGAGTCTGCTCCTCTGAATTACTGCCTACAGATATAACATGTGTTTGAATATCTTAGGTTGCTCTTTATAACAGTAATATCTGCAACAATTAATATTTAAGCAGTATCCCACAAATTACTCATCGTTCTTAAAGCATATTGTTCGATTAAATTCCGAAAAGATTCTTTTGAGTTCCAGTCTCATACAGTTCTATAACACTGTAGTCTGGATCATAGTAGCCTAGATGTTCTACTGTCTACCGTACACAATCATGGCATGTATACTTTTAGTTTCGGCTAGCCCATAACTGGTTTTACTGGCCTATGTGCCTTGATTTTCCACTATCCCTTCTATTTCGCCATAAACTCACTTCTTCACTTCAGCCCGAATATATAACCCGTAACAGATCTTATAAACCCATATGTCACGCCCAAGCTCTTCCTTCCTCCCCTGTATTCAGTGTGGTAGAGATTTCGTTTCACTCATCTGTCACAGTGCTTCGAAACCCATCACATATCTCTACTATACGCTCCCATAAGCCTACCTTCTTGCAAATGTTACCAGCTTCGAGCTGACTCAGGGGAGTATCATATCGAAACCTATCACATATCTCTACTATACGCTCCCATGAGCCTACCTTCTTGCCAATGGTTCCAGCCTCGAGCTGACTCGGGGGAGTATCACATCCACAATCGGAGACACTGTAAAAAGGTGAGAAACTAAACCAGAATTTTTTTCCTTCACTATAAAATGTACGTTTCAATATGTTAGGAATCATGTTTTCATAGTCGTGGGATACTGTTCACTAGATAAGGTTACTCGATCGTTGAAACGTTTTTCAAGAGCGCAGAGGAAACTGGCTGTCTGTCAGGGAACCGAGTTCTCAAATAATGACCCCAACGATGGTGTTAAGCTGCCACAGATCTTTTTGCAAGATGGAAGAACTACGTTAATAGCTACAGGTATGCCAATATAGCTCAGCAAATCTGACCAAAATTAGTTCAGATTGTCATGGAAAGGGTACTTAAACTGCAAAGCGAGACACTCATCATCATTGTTGGAGTCATTATTGAACTTTGTACTCTGGGCACTGCTTCAAGATGAATTCCAATTGCTCATGGCCCTTATGACTTTTGTAAAAGTTGCAGAGACGGGGATTGTGAGGAGAGGATTCTTCTCCTTGTGAATAATTGGCCACCATTATATCACAGGAGACAGGAATGTCTGGGCCTCCAACCTGCTGTAGAACTCACTGATTCGTTGGAAGCGAAAATTAGGAAACTCAGCAGCTTTACCTTGAGGTTTTCGTTGTGGTAACCCTTTCGGGTTGACAACCACTTTAAGCAACCTATATATGTAGAAAATCTTCAGATTATGATGCAAATGACCTTCACTCACCGAAAACATATTTTAATCGTTATTTGTGTAGAATATTGAAACGAATGTAATTTATAATCGGGATATTCTAAAAGGGAAAGAATGGGTGAAAAAGCAATCCGCAACGAATTTGCAGAGAGGAGGAATATTGGCGAATATTTGAAAACCTCGTGGCTAACAAAAGATAAGAAAGACCTGCTAACTAATGGAGAAGTTTCTTGGGATTCGATGTTGGCGAAAACGGAATGTATACCGAAAGGTATACAAAATCAAAAATGAAATGAAAACTTTCACTGGGTTATGTTTTTCTTTTTTTTTCTGTACAAAGAATACAAATTGTAATAAGTTGAAGAAAAAACAGAGTAAAAAAAAAACAAAAGATTCGAAAGAAATTAAAGAAAGAAAAAAAACTACAAATTACTTGAACGTGCTACAATTATTATTAAGATGAATCTCTCGCAATTTCTTTTTTTTTTTACTCTTCTTTGGCAGCTCCTCATGTAATTCCGAAAGACATTTTTTTTCTTCTTTTTTTTTTGAGTGGCCAAAAGAAGAAAAAAAAGAAGATGAGACGACGTTTATTTGCATTTATGTGGCTTTTAGACAATTTATTTGCAATTTTGCGTTCAATTTTCAAATTCAAATTAACTTCTGAATGAAAAATGAAACACACAGCAAAAGAGGATGAATGTTGATTTCAACTGAGATGAGTTGATTATTAAATAAATAATTTTTGATTACTTTATTTCGTAGGCCCCCCCGTCCGTCCGTCCGTAATGGTAGATTGAATTGAATTGGTTTTATTACCACCATTGCCCTGCAGGTCAACTGTGTGGTCTCTTTCATGTAGAGGCGCGTCTCTAAAAAATTTTGCAAATTTTTATTTGCATTAAATTATTAACTTAAAACGATTTGTAAGTGAGCATATATGTGTGTGTGTGTGTATGTGTGTGTGCTTTAAATCGATCACGTCTCAATACTTTTGTGGTTTCCTTGAATGATTTCACAAGTCAATTCAAGTGATTTGAAACTTGGGTGGCATTGAAGGAAACCCTTTTGAGGCAAACGTTTTAAAAATTTTTTTTGGCAACTCAATTAGTTTTATTAGGCCATTTAGATTAAAATGTTTGTGTGTGTGTGTGTGCTTGGAAATGTAACCAACCACCAATAAATATCGTAAATTTTCATTATTAACTACTAAATCACCTGTAGAGCACAGCACAGTATAGCACAGCACAGCAATATGCAGCATCGTTGTAATCTCATACGCATAAAATAAATTTAAAGGCCAAATCCTAAGCATACCACCAAATCCGTCTATCGTTTGAATAGATCTACTCAAGTGGACAAAGCTATAAATGACCACCAACATAGTATGGCTTACAGCACCTACACCCCAGCTTAAAAAGTATTTTCAAAAGTGGCAAAAGTTACCCCGGGGTGAGAGACAGACAGACAGAGTAGAGAAGAGACAGACACACAGAATCGTAGAATGATGATGATCATGTGATCAGTGTGGTAATGAATGTGTTTTTAATAACAGTGACAACGATCGCTACAAGCATTTTTCCTAAAAGGGGCCCATAAAAGCTAAGAAACATTCAAAAGTGAATGAATGAATAAGTGTTACATATACCGCCGCCCAGTTAGAGATATACGCAGAGGACAGGAAACTTTAGACGCATTAAAACGACAGACGACAGACGACAGACGACAAAGATGAACAGCAGTCGAATTTGCAATCGAATCGATGGCCAAGTCAACATAATGAAGAGTCTTTTGAAAAGCTACACGTTTGTTTGTTTGTTGGCATACGTATGTATACCTACGCACTCTCTTCAAACATACATACATACGTAATATTATATAAATGAGTGTACAACCTGAGCATGTTGCATGTGAAACCAAATGAATTACCAGATTAATGGACAAAATAAATCACATTATCGCTTCCCCCAAAAACAACACACACACATAAAAGCTCATACGAACACAGAAAAAAAAACCGAACTAAACTGCCTGCTCTGTGTTGCCCAGAGAAATGAAAAATTCATTTTTTAAGGCCTTTAAAGCTTTAAAAATCCAAAAAAGTCAGTCATAAGAATTGTCGTAACTGCTGCTGCTGCTGCTCTTGTTGCTTGTTGCTATTGCTCTCTCATATGTATAGAAAATATTGTATTTGAATCAGGACCACAGGGGAGTAACAGTCAGTGGGACACAAGGTCGGACAGACACTACACACTATTATGCAAAGTAATGCGAGAATTTATTGAACCTTTAACAGGCCACTCGCTACCACACATCACAAATAAAGCAGAAACAAACAAACATGAGAGAAAAAAATCATACCAAACCAAACGAAAGCAAGAATGTATTTAAAAATCTGACCATCAACTGCGTCATCATCTTTATTACACTGACAAAAAACCTAAAATCATCCGAATATATTCTTTTTTCCTAGAGCAATTCAATTCAGCTAGCTGAATAGCTTTCTAGACTGTAAACAGCAAAGATAGCCTTGTATTAAACACTCCTATACAAGAAATAGCGAATTCCGCTAGCTGAATAACTCTCAAAAATAGTAAAATGCATACATATACTTGAATAAAAGGTTCTTATATAGAAAACAAAGAATTCAGCTATTCAGCTAGGCAGTAAAATGCAAATATATGCTTGAATTAAACATTATTAAATTAGAAACAGCGAATTCAGCTACCTAAACAGCTCTCTAAGGCAGAATAGCTGAATAGCTTTCTAAACTGTAAAAAGCAAAGATATGCTTCAATTTATCATTTTTATATAAGAAACAACGAATTCAGCCAGATGAATACGAATAAAAATTGTATAAAATCATAGTGAATTTAAAATTAAACTACAATACTACAAATAGTTTTAATTCAGCTAGGTGAATTGCAAAGTAACCTCTAAATGTAACGTAAGTTTCACTAAAACTGAATAGATTTACAAGAAAATATAAACCCGGCTTGCTAAATATATCTCGAAACGTATAAAAACTAAACATATGCTTAAATTATACTTTCTTACATAAGAAAAATTGAATTCAGCTAGCTGAATAAAAGGAATATCATTAAAAAACATTAGATAGACTAAAATAAAACAATAGCAATAAGAAAATTCTAATTCAGCTAGCTGAATAAGCATAAAACATCAAAAATATGTATCTAAGCTTAGATAAGTGACCCTAACTAAGGGAAAATTGTAATTCAGCTAGCTGAATATTTTAAAAACACCTTAAAAATCAAAGCTTATGGAAATAGATCAACTTGAAGCAAAAAATATTACAATTCAGCTAGCTGAATAACAACAAAAATATCATTGAATGGGCCTAAGTTTTCTCTCAGTGTATAGTTTTTCTTGTTCTATATGTGGTTGTATGGTAAGTGATCTTTGGTGGTAACGATTGGAATGATATTTTCTTTTATTGTTGTTGTTATTGTTACTGTTGTTGTTGTTGTCGTATATGCAAATGCTACAAAGACAAATCACACCTTTTGGATTTGTTGAACAAAATAAATCTCGTAATGAGTTACGATAAGCGAACAATTTCGACAGCCAAACAAATCACCTGCAATTGATCTTGCTAAAACCATATTAAAGCCACAACAGAAAAAAAGTTGTTGCATTCTCTTTAACAAGGACTAAGAGAGAATGAGGGAGGGGGCGTAAGAGGTGGGAGCAACAGAAAAGGTAGACAAATATTGATACAAATAAAAAAAGGAGGTAGATAAACACAAAGTATGTGCGTCTGTCTGTTTGGTTGGTGTTTTTTTTTTTTTTTTTTTTGTTTGTATTTGAAAGCAAAAATCCATAAGATTAACTGACATTTATTGACTGTTTTTCAAAGGAATTTGTAGCTGGGACTGGGGCTGAGTAACGCATAAGCTTTAATAACACGATAAATGAGATCAGTGATCGGTGATTGCAGAGATCTTTATAACAACCGGTTAAATATTCAATATTTGTGTTGTTTGCATTGGCAAAATAAATGCTGATCTTATAAATTCACTCATTACAACGATTAATTTCTTAAACTAACACCAGTTTAAGGCTTAAAAAAACAAGATATTGATGATGGTTGGTTGGTGGTGGTACTCCCTTTTGCGCTAAGGCCATTGCCAGAGACATAACAGACAGACCCACCACAGAGTTTTTGATTCTTCTATAGATTTCAAGCTTAAATTGTAGTTTTTTTCTTTTCATTTTCCATGGACATCATGACCAACTATTTCTATGGCTTGCCATTGACTAAAATAATCGCGCGATAATAATCATGACAGTCGTCTATAGAGTCAATGCTTACAAATGACATTTGTCTTTAGAAATAAAATAACAACAGCAACAGCAACAACAGCGAATAGCAGTTCTCCTTATAGAAGATAGACTCCTGAAGTAAATACCTTTTGTTGTAAATATTCATAAGAAGCAGAAGCAAAAGCAAAAGGAATCTCTCTCCATAATACTTATTCCTTTGAAAATAATAAAATCAAAACCAGTGGCTAAATTGCCATAATAAGCCTCCTGTTTTTTCTTTTTCTCTCTTCCTCTTTTCTCTTTTTATGTTCGATTCTATTCAATTGCAACTCTTACGAAGTAGTGGCGATCACTGACTCAGTTGGCCTCAGTTGGTGGGCGATGATCATAATAATGTTTCGAGCTGTTGCTGTTATTGTAACACAATGTATGTATGTATGTATGTATGTATGTATGTATACATATCATGCCATTCCATACATATGGTTGTTGTTGTTGTAAAAGTAAATTTTTTGACAGTTTGAAAAAATGACTGGGTATTGTGTTGACCCCCCCATTGTGTAGTGGCAGCTAGAACTGTTACCATAACTTTAAAGCTGGTGTATTTACCCTCGCGACTGGTCACCAAGATGGTAACACGAGCCAAAATCCAAAAACAAAAAAAAAAATTAAAAATATGTTGTGTCCGTTTTCTTCGTTTATTCTCCTATAAAACTTAAGATATTGTTCAATAGAATTGTTTAGCTTCCAAATTCATAGCCAAGCCATTGTCTAGATTCGATTGAATATGAGTATATTACAGACGAACATTTATTTTTACAATAAAACCACTCAATCAACAACAACAACAGACAGACACTCTATGGCTGCATTCAATTCAACCAAAAAGAATTTTTTTTTTCTAGAAATTCTTTAAAAACTTTTGTAAAATAATCGTGAAAATGATATTTGAACAGCAGAAAACATGGCAAATATTGTTAAGTGTTGTTCAGCTTGCTGAAACTGAATATAACAGCAAAAGTTTAAAAAGCTTAGGTCATTCGCAAGACTCGTTTCACGCGTATCAACAAGCCTTAGACTCTAGAAATCCGCAAAGAGAGTATCCAACAGAAATGCCAGACTTATATCAGAAAGTTCCCTCAAGAAAAATCGAGAATAAAATGCTTGACAAGGGCAGGTATTTATTAAGCAATCTGCTGTTAAACTTTCTTAAAGGCCAGCTGAGTACTGCAGTGTTTTCCAAGCAGAGGTTATGCTTGTTTGTAGTAGTAGTAGTTCCCTGAAAATCTGTCTTAATTTATTCAGACAGTCAGGCTTCTATTAAATATTTAACGAACGTAGTTTCAACGTCCGTTTTTGTCCATAAAAGAAAGGATTTCTCAGGGAAACTTCGAATCAATTAAAAGGGAGGTAGAAATATCCTTTGAAATTGCATTACTGATGAAATGGTGATTACCGGCCACAATTTCCGATACCTTACATAGGTCTTCCAATGGCGTCCGTTATCCAGTCTTTAAATGGAGGCTCGATCTAGTTGTCTGCAGGAGGATACGTGTAGGATTGCTAGACTCACCTTGTCCTTAAATTGCATGGCCATCCATCGCACTATAGCGATTCTCACAGGTCATAGTCCTTTTAGTAGGCATGCCGAAAGACTTATCATTCCGCCAAATGACTTTTGCAGCAGCTGAGTGTTAAAGGATCAAGAAGAGTCAGCCTTTCACTGCTCTCGATATGAAGAGTCGAAGGTTTTTAACCTCTCACTTTCTGACTTTCTTGACCGAGCTCTCAAATATAAAAACTGTTGCAATAGAAAGATTTACTTTGGTTTTGAGTTAGTTTCCCCTAGGGAATGTTTAATTTTTGGTTTGAATGTTAATTGTAGTGTCAGAGAGGGCCTAAATGCTGGTTTAATTGAAATCTCTTCTCACATTACTTAACATAACACACTGACAGTAAAATCGCCATAGATATGTATGTGCCACACATCTAGCAGAGTCCAAAATTGCCGCATACCTCCGAGGAAAATAGAGAGATATTCGACGGTTATCCTGGTATGGGCATCTGGACATGGGAAGATTAAAAGTAACAGTAAAGCTGATGCAATTCTAAAGGCTGAAATGAATTCATACCTGCGGCTGACATTCCTCCGCAAGGGGCGAGGAAAAAACTCAAACAGAGGGTACTTATTAGCGGAGAAAAGAGGGAATAATGAACCTACAATTCTAGCCCGCTATGAATATATGCAGAACAAAAATTGCGTTAAGCCTAACCGACGTTCCTTTTAAAGGCTTTATAGCAGTCATAACGAGATGCTGAGGTCTGTGTATACACATCTGGAGGCTCGTAGTACCTCACAATGACTTCTCAAGAAGCTTTAATAACGAGAGAGAGCAGTAGAACATCTGAACATCTTTTATGTCATTGTCTGGCGCTTGAACGCATGAGTCGACGAATAATTTGGAGTCAAAAGTTTATTAGCAAAAGGTCTCTACCCAAAGCTAGTTTGAACGGTCACCTCACCTTTACAAAATTTCCGGAATGGCTGAGGAATACCTTTTGGGTCCCAATTAAGCTTTTTAAACCAAATGTTTTGCTACGAAATAATTGTTCTTCAGCTAGCTGAACAATACGAAAGTGTCCCAGTCATTATATTCATATTTCTGATACATCTTTAGGCATAATTTTCTATTTTAAACCTATTCAGCTGGCTGAATACAATTTTTTAATTGAAAATATCTATAAAAAAAAGTATGCAAATGCATTCTATTCTTCAATTCCTATAGAAATTGTCATTTGCAAATCGTAATTTTTAATTTCTTCTATATTCTCACACTTCCACTTCCCCCTTCCTTCCTCTGAAAGTAATAATGATTGTTATTTTTATTTCTATTTTATTATAGGGAAAGTCTGAATAGAGAGTATCGAGTTGTTGTTTTTTTTTTAATTTTATTTTCCTTCCATCACTCTTTTGCTTGCGAGAGCAAATATTTTAATTGCATTTTCTTGTATTTTCAGCAACCCGGCAGCAGCCAAAGCAACAGCAACAGCAACATGTTACGAGTATTTTGGCTAGAAAGGAATCAAACATGATGATGTTCCATCTACCACCGCATATTGGTGGTAGCGCGGTGGTGGCGGCATTGCAAGAGAGTTTCAAAGCAAGATGAACTCCTCTCCAGTATTGTTAGTTAAAATGCGGGCTCCAAACGCAGTGGGAGTACAGGATTTTTATTTCTTGTAAGTGTATAAATATTGTTTTTCTTTCTTTTTTATTTTTTGATTATTTATCCGAAATTGTGTGGTTGTATTGTGTGTGTGTACACTACACATGTAATATAAAATTTTATCGTTTGGAAATTTTTCAATTTTCAAACGTTGAAAATGAAGATTGAAACGAAAAAAAAAATACCAGAAATGTTCGTCTGTTTACAAATAATTTTCTTTTTTATTTTGCTGTAAAGGAGTTCCTTACGTTTCCTTTATTTATTTTTGGGAATCCTTTAAACGCGGCGTTTATATAGTATGTTCCTTTTATGGGTTCATATGCCGTCTTTTTGTTTTTAAAAGGGGAGCAAATTGAAAGTTTTTATTGTTTCTTAAATAAAAACCAAACCCTACGTCAAGCAAAGTTACAAAAGATTAGGGAATGTATGATCTGCGCCAATGATAATTTGGTAAACTTTACAAATAGGAACTTGAATGCCTTCACTGAAGAAGAAAAGGCATCCGCACTTAAAAAACTTCCACCTCTAAACGAGTCGCCATCTTTTCCTACGCATCTGAAAACAAGAGCATTTGATATAAAAATTGATCCTCTGCTCTTTCACATAGCCTACAGAAATCTAAATAGTCTCTATTCCACCTACCGATCCTATCTCGGAAGGGATCATGCACCGGTAGTACTCCTACAATGTCCCGTCGTCCAACGGCTATGATAAGTTTCTTGCCTTAGTCTTTAACATAAAGCCCGCGCAATCCTGCCGTTCGTTCTAAATTGCCATGCACGGTGTACGAATTAATCAACCTTCTCCTCAAAAATCCAAAAAAAGAAGTCCGTTGATGGTTACACCGACTTCTCTTCCGGTGTATCTTTCAATTCTGAGCCTGACTTTGCCAGTTCATTTGCAATTTCGTTGCCAAAAACACCGCAATGACCAAGTACCCAGCATAGTTCACTCTGATAGCCTGGCGTAAGCCCACTTTGCGGCCTTACATACTCTCTGAGTAGATGTGACCTAAAAACATGTCCCCTCAAAGCCTTTCCTCTTGCCTGATTATTCACATAAACTGTAAACACTCGAGCTCTTCGGTATATGTTTCCTAACCAGTCCGGTGGCCTTAACGACTCTCAGAACCTGTGTCTCAAAAACACTACATCCCTACGGGAGCCGGTATGAATCCCTAACGTTTTTCCCCCTACATTCATGCCTGTCTCCATCTTGGACCTGTCAGTGAAAACTATTGCACAGTTTATCCGTACCTATCCAGACTTTCCTACCAGGCATAATAACTTTGGATTTATCCCAGACGTATGCCATGTAGTCCGTTATTCTGGCAGTCCAATTATACTTACCCTGCCACGTTAGTTCCTTCAGTACTGCCCTACAGTAACTCAATAGATCTTGCTCATGCAGTCTACAGACGCCTGTACTTGCTGCCTTTCTCACATGCCCCTCAATCGGGAGCAAATGAAGAATGACATCCAGAGTCGTG
Organism: Sarcophaga carnaria; assembly: GCA_958299815.1. Classification (NCBI taxonomy): domain Eukaryota; kingdom Metazoa; phylum Arthropoda; class Insecta; order Diptera; family Sarcophagidae; genus Sarcophaga; species Sarcophaga carnaria. The sequence goes on from OY283149.1 coordinate 1,847,038, forward strand.
TTTCTACAGGCACACCTCTGTACCTTGGAAAGAATGTTCCTATTGCTCCTAGTATTCGGTGCATACCACCATATCGTGCATCCGAGGTATAAATTCAGTTTATATTACTCGGTCTTAGAACCCAGTTTTTACCCGTGGAATTCCTACACTTGAAGGATGCATTGAAACCTGTTTTAAATATGTTTTTGTGTCATTGCCTAGCTTTTGTAAGTACGAAGTTTTTATTTCGGGATGACTCTTTAGCATAGTCTCGTAGTCTCGTCTCAGTGAACTGGAAGAAATTTAGGTACTGCCCTAATAGTGAGGGCACAACAAGCCTACTGGTTAACTTGAGGCACTTTGATGGGTCTCCGCTCGTTCATTGCATTTTCTTCCCCTTCTCATTTCTAACGCCCCTGTAAAGTTGTTGATATTTTTCAGGCAAATATTCGGTACTTTGCATATGAGTTGCAATTTATTTCGTGTTTATCTGTCTTCAATTTCGAAGCACATTTTTTTATTACCACCTCTCTCTCTCTCTCTACCCTGCCTTTGCTGTGTTACTGCGTTTATTTTTATATCCTTTCATTTCGCAAGGAATTAAATATTTGGAAAAAGAAGTGATGGCTTCTATATGTAACGCAGTGTAGCGAGAAGAAGTGAAGATTTTTTAGCATTTATAGCGTAATTTTTGTATTCGAATGGTTGTCGTTAATGCTTTTGTTGTCAGCAAATGAAATTGTCAACTGCTGCTGTTGCCTTATAGTAACAATTTGTATGCTCTTGATACCAATTTCCCTGTTAGTTTTTCTTTTCTTTGGCTTGACATTAATTCAGCAGCATCAGCAGCAGTAGTAATAAGAAGAGAAGAAAGGTACATTGTAATAATTACATTAGAGTAGCACTCTTTAATGGAGAAACGTAAGGAAAGGTTATTAAAACATTTAATTAAACCTTTAACAGTTCCATCAAACTCATGCATTCTTTAAAAATATTGAAGAAATTCAGCTGAATTGAAGGACTTTTCCTATAGAGAAATGCTTAAAGCCTCCTGGTATTTTAAATTAATTTCAAATCTTTTGAAAACTTTAATTCAATGCAATAAATAACCACTAGAACCAGCACTTGATATGTTACAAAATCCTTAACAATACAATACAATAACTTCCCAAACCAAATAACAATATCCTTAAAATGGTACTTATCCTTGTTCTTTTTTATTTCTTTTGGCTTACCATATACCCCGGCAAAGTCCTTTTCTTTTCATTCTGCTGCTCTTTTTTTTATAGGTTTGGCCATAAAATTCTTTTCAATTTTTTGGGTTCAATTTGTTTATAATAAAATGGCAAATCAAAAAATCCTATTAAAATAAAATAAAAAAACAAACTCCCTTACCACATGACATACATAGCTACAAACAGGTCCTTAAAAATGTCCTCATAAAGTTTAAGTATATTTTAAAATGCCTTCTTGTCAAAATTTATGTGTGTTATTTTCTTCTTATGGCTTTATAATATCAATTTAGTTCTGGTTTGGCTATTTCTTTAAAATGAAAGAAAGAAAGAACGAAAAAAACTTTAACAATATGTGCTGGTGTGCCTTTGAAAAAAAAAAAAGAATTATTTTTTAAAGGACTTTTAGGACACGTGACATATGGAGCGTAAAAAAATTGTGATTTTAACTTCCTGCACCACCAGTTACATTTTTTTTCTGGCTGTTTAGGCTTTCATTTGCTTGCTCATTGTAACGCTTCATCAATAGAGCCGTAAAAATTCAATGAATATGTAATTTTGCTAAAGGCCTTCAAGTGCACAATAATTTATAAAGGCACTGTTTCTAGTATGATATGTATGTCGCCCTTATTGTTTTTTAACTTTAATAATACATATCTACTCCTTATAGAATTATTTTTTAATTTAAAAAAATTTCGTTTAATTTTTAAAACCTCTAGTAACTATTGATTTAATGAGTTCAATATTTAAAACTCTTAGTTAGCGAGCTAATACACCAACACACCACCTACTAGCCTACGGCGACTTTAACACGCATACATACTCATCTATATACGGCTATCTACAGCTTTAAAACTGTATGAGGTTACCCTCACTACTTACATAGGCCTTACGACCAGAAACTCATCGATATACTTAAAGTTCCCTAAGAAGATCTAGGTGTTCATATACAATTCTTGAGCGAACTTAAAGACTTTAAGAGATGATTTTAAGATTTTATTGTCTTACAAAAATACACCCTCGCACACACAGTTATTCCAATTTTACGATATTCTATTTGAAAAATTAAAATCTATTATCTGAAACTAGGCCCATTGATTTTCGTCAATTTTCTAAAATGTTTATGCTTGGATCCTTCTGCAAGCCTAAGAGCCCGGTTCCAATTAAATAGTTCTCCAACCTTAGCTATCACAGAGAATAACCCGGAATAACACACCACCTACTAGCCTACGGCGACTTTAATACGCATACATACTCATCTATATACGGCTATCTACAGCTTTAAAACTGTATGAGGTTAACTTCACTACTCTCATAGGCCTTATGTCCAGAAACTTAAAGTTCCCTAAGAAGATCTATGTGTTCATATATCATTATTGAGGGAACTGAAGGAGTTTAAGAGGTGATTGATTGTATGAAACCCTAATACTTATTTCAGATTTAAGATTTCAACTGTCTGAAACTACAGCCTTTGACTTTCGTCCCTTTTCTACAAATTATATGCTTGGAACCTTCGGCAAACCTAAGAGCTCGGTTCGAATTAAATAGTTCTCCAACCTTAAGTACCACGGAGAGTAACCCGGAAGTTTCTCAAGAAATCTGAGAGTCATCATATGATCCCTGGAGACAAACAGACGGCATAGAGGGTCCTGCAGAACACTGAAACAACCTCTAACGTTTCCACTTTGTCGTTCAAAATTATGCTTTCACCTCAGGACCGTAGAAAGAAGTTCCTTCTCGTTCAGAATCGTAATAACAAAGCCTTTCTCTGCATAGTCCTCGGCCACTATATCAAAGATACCTGTTTGATTATGGGTTCTACAAGCCGCGTATAGACAAATAATCCTTTTTTGTCTTTGTGGTAACCTTCTGAGGGTGTGTGTGGATCAAGTCTATGTGCTATGCTTCCTTAAGAGAAAAAAAGCCTCCCACACGAAGGCTAAGTATTTAGGTTTGACGGTAAAGAAAGAAAGTGGCATTAGGCCTAATTCTGTAAACGAGCAAGTCCAAACCTTTCAGTACTATTGATGCCTGGAAGAGGGGCTAGATCAGTCTAAGCTTAAAATATTCTCTGTGGTTCTGTAACATGACATTCCGGTACATGCCTTTGGTTCGGTGGTTAGTTTTCTGTTTTTTCCTTATTTACTAAGTAGGTCCAATGGATTATTTTATCGAATTATTTGGCTGAATTAGTTTAAAAATCTTTTGTGGAATAGCATACGAGTATAATACAGCTGAATTTAAAGTTCTTCGGAAGTATTTCAAAGTTTTTCAATTATTTCCTATGATTTCCGCAATTAGTGGATTCACTTAAGAGTTATTTTTGATTGTGATTAAATTATTGCGGTTTCTCTGTGTATGTATTTGTGTAAATGAATTTGTAGTTTTAACCATGAGATAACGGTTATTTAGTTTCTGATGATTTCGATATTGCCATTAATCAAACTGTATAATCATTAATTAAATACGGTTTGGGGTTTAGCCCCACAGTTCGGAGAGAGAGACGTTAGAGGAGTTTAATTAAAATTTTTCTTCATAACATTTAACTGACGCTGATGAACTGCATTTGGCTTTAAAAACTATTGTTTAAAAGTATTTTTTTTCCTTATTTATTTATTTAAATATAATATAGTGAATGTATGTACATACATATGTACATACATTATAAGGTAGTTGTAGTTGGTCTGTTTGTTTTTTTCTTTTAATTTTTGCATAATTTAACCATTTATTACAAAGCCAAGATGCTTCACATATAATTTAAATTGTAATAAGAAATCGTACATTATCTCTGTACAACCTGCAACATAATGGGCACCCTTTAATTCATCCATACATACATACGTACTTACATACAAATCAACAAATGAAGAAACACTTGTTCAACTGAATGAATGAATGAACGAGTGAATAAATAAAAAATAAAATGATTAAAAACAAATCGTACTTTTAAAGTGATTAGTACATGTACTAAATTAAACTAAAAAAAAGCAAAAAAAAAAACAAACAATTTATGGCTAAGACCAATACATACACACACAGAGAGGCACAGAGCCAGAGAGAGGGGGAAAAAGATCTTTAACAATCAGTCAGTTAGTGTGGTATAAACAGACGCCTAAAAAACCCAAGTGAAGTGAAGTGAAGGCAAACAATGACTTCTACAACAGTGAGAGAGGAGAGTTCAAAACACCTGCCTGCCCGTCTCGACTGCCTTGCCTTGCCTGCCTGCTAGTTTAGCCAATGATCTCCGTTACTATAAAATAAAATATTTTCTTGCCACTTCTGTCTGTCTATGGCTAAAATTAAATTATAATAAAAACAAACACACTCATACACACACAACATAGGCAAAGCAAAATAATACCAAAAATAAAAGACGTTTTAAAGCCAATGTGTGAACCCAAAAACCGATGAATTTGACTTTTAAGAGACGCTAGTCTCACTGCTGCTCTAGAGAAGAGCTAAAAAGCAGTCAAGAAAAACTGCTTGACTTGGCACATGTATTGTATTGTAGAATGTATGTGTACAAACAAGTGTGAGTATGAAAAACCCCAAAGTTAACCAGCATTAACATTTAATCGAACCTCATGTTCAGTAGAGCATGTCTCCTGTTTTATATTTGCTCACATACATGTATACATTGCCATACATACGCCACCACCACCATCACCATCACCAGTACACGACCAAGAGGTTTTGGTTTTGGTTTCTACCAGTGGTTGTAATACTGGCACCTTAAACAATAGCAGCCGAGTTATCAACATCAACTTGAAAACCTACCAACTACTAGACGAAAACTTTTTCGTAGTTTTTTTTGCTGCTGCTAAACAGCGGTGACAGCAACTAGTGAACCTCTACAAAAAGACGTTTCGGAATTAAAATACATTTTTACACCCGAAGAAAAATGTTGATAAAAAGTTATGCTGACATGACAGTTTCTGACCTCCGAACAAAAGTTTTTTTTTGTACTTTCATATTGCAACAGAGGCTTTGGCTTTGTCTCCGAATAATTCTGCAGATTTTCTAGCCGAAATTCTATTCCAAAGTCAAATTGTGAAAGCAATTCAGTATGTAACCCATAGCCACAAAGAGATATAGTCGCCGCGGTCTAGTAGGGTAGTGTGTTGGCTTCCTAGAGTCCGTGGTTAAATTCTTGGCTCAGACATCTCGACTAAAACGAAATACAAAAGAGTATTTCTTGTCGCGACTTCCTCTCAGCAGTCTTCTGGCAATAACTCTGAGAGCACAATAAAAATACAATAAAAAGCCTTAGAAAAATTACCCACAGAAAAATTACCCATTCCACGTGCTTTGGTTTTGGGAAACATCTTCCCCAATTTCTTACAGTAAGCGTAGAGAAGTCCTCGTCATCCTGATCTTTCCATGGGACCTTCAGCCGCTCCCTTCAGAAAATCTATCGAGAACTGTTTCAAAAAACTTTTCTTATTGGAGTATTTTCGCTCATCCGCGCGACATCTCTTGGCCAATAAAGCCTCAGCTGTTCAATACGTTTTACTATACCAATGTCAGCATACAGCACATAGAGCTGATGTTTCTTAAGATGCCTGTATCATTGAGATTACTCCGTAAACCTTATGTAGAATACTTCTTTCAAATACTCCAAGAACAGCTCAATCTGTGTAAGCCATAGAATGATATGGGTATAAGCGCGTTATAGGGTTTTTTCTTTTGTCGAGACGTAGGTGGCTTTGTTTTCTAAATGCTCGCTAACTGCCAGCAGGTTCTCTAGGTTCTCGAATTTTTGTGGACATCAGAAGATTGTTTTTATATCTCCAGGCCAATTTTCTTTCAGTTCTTCTTGATAATCTCAAAAACAGAAGCAAAGCCACAAAATGGGCATCCCATGAGGGCTATACTATCTGGTTGCTAACTCAGCTTGTGATATTAACTCCTGCAAATTATAAAAAAAGTTTCATTTAGGCCACGTTTCATTACTTGCTCCCTTATTTAAGTGACCATTATAACCCTTTAGTCAGCATTACAGCCTATCTTCTCACACCACCCATGTTGTTATTTATAATTTTATCAGTGGCGACACCTACAGTTTAACGTCGATTCCGAACGACAGATTTTTTAAAAGTTTTTTTATTTTTCCCTCAGAATTTTTGCCAGAAGAATGCCGAAAGGAAATTAGCGAAGGAATATTTTTTCATACTTCGTTTAATTCGAGATGTCTGAACTAGGGTTTGAACAACTACTAAACTACGGTGCCTACAAATTTTATTACTTTTATTTTTTCTCGAGTGTATGCTTAAAAAATAAGAAACAATATATAAACACTTGTTGTTTGCTTGTCTTTTATGCGTTTCTTGTAATTTTTTTTTTTTTTTTTTTCATTTTTTTATTTTGAACGTATAGAAAAACTAACATGCATAATTACCATCTCAATATATTTTTCTTTTTTTTTACCCAATAAACAAGCAAAAAATAAAAAACGAAAACATACCGACCCCTTACCACAAATAGAAAAAAAAACCAAATAAAGTTCACATGGAAAAAAAGATTTTTTAGGGTAACGAAAAACAAAAAACAGAAAAAAATTGTGCAAAAAATCACATAAAAATTGCCTCCGATAGCACCTTTTGAATGGCACACACTGTAAAAGTAATCAAACAAAAGATTTGAAATTTTTGATAAAACAGAACTGAAATCAACTCAACTGAACTGAACTGAACTGAACGTATAAAAAAAGAAAAATTTAAATTTCCTATAAAACATTAAAAAACAACAAATAAAACCGAAGAAAAAAAGTTTATATGAATAATATAACAATAATACTTAAAGAAAAAGTGTCTTTGACCTGATCGTCTAAAAGATTTCTAACAAATAAAATGGAAAATTTGAAAGAAAAATTCACTGAAGCCTAACCGTTAAGGCAGCTCGAAATGAATGAAATGAAATACGAAATATATCGTGTACTCATACAAAAAATTAAAATGTTATGGCTTTCTAGCATTTTGATAAAGACCAATCATAATTTAAATTTAAATTCGGAATTGAAATTCAAATTTGAATTTGAAATTTATTTTCCTCCAAAAAAAACAGACTTTATAGGTTGCTTGAACCTATCTTTACTCCCCCATGACGCCTCTATGACACCTTGTTGGTGGCTTACAAGACCATTAAATATGTCTGTCTGTATTTTGTTGTATTGTTGATCATCTATAATAATTCATCATTATGATCGTAATGATTATTATACGTTTTCCCTTTCCTATTCTGTTTCAGTCATTGAAAGTCTTGAAAATAATTTTTTCAATATTTGAAGCGTAACCACACATATTCCGCTTACAAATATTTGATGAAAATTTTTTTTCTTTTCTTTTTTGTCTTCATTTTTTTTGGTAATTAACTTCAAGTAAAAATACTAACAAAAAATAAAATTTATTGTTTTTTTATTTAATTTTTTTTTTTTTGGTAAATATGTTCTCAGGGCTAGAAAAAAAATCCAAGTCAAGATAAGATCAATGATTGAAATAATTGGTTTCGTAAATTTGACAGAACAAAAACAAAGAAAAGCGAATTAAAATATTCCGAAAATCATTAAACCAAAACTGAAATCTAAAATTAAGAAGAAAAATATGAAAAAAAACTTTGCCCTATGTCAACTTCTGGCAATCAGGTGCTCAAACACTTTGTTTTATTTTAATATTAAAAAATTGCTTATCCTTTCAAGGATAATTAGTAACAATCCTAGCCACAATAGAATTAGTTGCGAAAATAGAAATCGATCAACAAAATTTCTGGAGAACCAATTAACAATCATTATCGAAATACGGAAGAGAACGTGAAAACGTATGCCATCACTAGCAAAACCATTGTTTGACGTTAAAGCTTTAAAAACAAGACAAATCTGAAGTGAAATTATTATTGCATTCAAATACAAATTATTGGAGACAACATATTCTTATACATGTTACCTGAGCTCCTTTTATGGTAAAAACTAAAGAAAGCTCGTCTTTACATGCAATTTTGGTAAAAGCTTTGAAGATATTCCCTTACAAAGCACAGGCAGTGCCTGTTTACCAGCAACCACATGTAATCTGGGCTCGAGCCATTGTGAACGTCGACCCAGTGGAACTAGATTTATTTGCACCCCAGTTGATAAGTGAATAAACAAAATTGTCGCATCTGAAGACCACAAAATCAGCGTACAACACACAAACAGTAATTACAACCGCCATGGTGTGGTTTTTATGCTTCAGCAGACCAAATTTCTTTAGGGACTGCCGCAAATTGGCAACCATAGCACAGATATATTCAGCGATTATTTCCTACAATAATGTTTCAAACAGAATACAGCAAGAACTGCTCTGACCGAGCTACAGCCAAAATTTCGCGGGCTAAATTTTCAAATTGCCTAACCTCTCGTTGATCATCTAATTCAACTTCAACTATTCTAGACTTCCTTATGTGGAGTTTGCCAAAAGTTTCAAGCCTATCTAAACAAACCTCAGACTCTAGAAATCTTCAAAGAGAATATCCGTAAGGAACGCAAGAACTTATATTTGAATGTGTGCCCAGAAAGATGAAGAATAAGTCGCGTGACAGAGTTTGTATTTTTTAAGCGATCTGATTTTAAACTTTCTTATAGGCTGTCTTGATCACTGCAGTGTTTTCCAGCCAGAGGTCATGTCAATTTTGAGAGCGTGCTTGTTTGATGGCGAAATTTTACCTGAAAATCTCTTCATTTACTAGGACAGTCAAGGCTGCATTTCAGTTCTTAATGAACGTAGTTGCAATGTCCATCTTTGTCCATGAATACTGAGCATTTTTCAGGGAAATTTTGGAATATTCAAATGCAACTCATATATGGATTACGGAACATATGGATATCGTTTTAAATTGCCTTGCTGATGAGGGCTGGTACAGTGCTCGCAATATTATCCATTTTACAGGGCATAGATACTGCGATTGCCTCAGTTAATTTGGAGTAGATAACAGCGTTTTATAGGGACCTTTGCTGGACACGTATTAGAAGAGAATCAGTTTACTTTTGTCCTTAAATCAACCAAACCATCCATCTAGCACTCTTTAAGGGACAGTGTCGTTTTGGTAGGCATGCCGAAAGGTTTGGTATTCTGCAGGTAACCAGGATGACCACACAAATTTAATACGAATTAATTACAAATCTTAACCGCTAATATGACATACATTTCGCAGAATTTTCCCTTCAGTTGAATGACTTGATGTCAAAAACTTTTATTGTGTTTTTTCCTGTTTTTAATACAGAAATAAAATTCTATTTTTATTACTTTTGTTTCTGTTGTTGTACACAATATTTCTATAAATCTATACCTTCATTCCTCTACCTTTCCCGTTCTTTTCATTCATAATTTTACAATCACACACACACACTGGCCTGTGGTAATCATCATAATTTCGAAATTATTTTAACACGCGAATTTCTTCTTTCAAATTCTTTTGTTTTTTTCTCTTCGTTTAATAAGTACATTCTGTACTGTGTGCTATGCTATGTGTTCTATTCGGTTCTTATTCTATTTGGAATTTATTTTATAACGTACTTCGATTTATTTCTTAATGTTCTACAATCTAGTTACTCTGGGTGTCGTAGTTTTTTCTATTTTTATTTCTGCCCGTATTGTTTGTATTAAGTTTTCTAAATGGCAAAAAAAAAGAAAAAAAAAAAGAGAATAAAAAAATCTGCTGGAATATAGGGAAGTATAGGGAAAGATTACTTGTGAGTAAGTAACACGCCAATAGTATTAAAAATAACTAACATTACAACAATAACAACAACAACAACGATAATAATAATTTTACTTAAAAACATAAATCAGTGAAAATTGTTATTAACCCATTGAGAAACAATGGAAATTTCATTTTCGCTGTCTCCCTTTTCGCCAACCTCGAGCCTGGATACACAGATGATACATGAAGGAACCACACATTAGTACAATTTAACAGATTGGAAGCCAACGTATTTGATTAAGATGTCTTTTTTGTTTCTTGTAATGAGGACCTGCAGAGAAGAAGCAAATAATGCACCCTTTATAGGGAGAAAGAAGTCGATAAACAAGTCACCAGCATAAGTACACTCAATAGTTAGCAGAGTGGATCCTGCCAGCAAACAATGAATTCTTGGTAGGGAGAACAAAGTCGATGAACAAGTCAATAGCCTAAGTTCACTCCATACACAACTCTTAAATTCATACAAAAAAAAACTTAAGTTCTTAGTCTATCGTCTTCTGCTAATCAACCGATCTATTGTGCTACCCTTTAATATCTTTACGTACTTTACCACGACCATATTGTCATAGAGAACCTTGGGATTCTGTTCGGTATTTTGCAAGGATCTCCTACCAAGTGGTTGATAAGCATCCAGAATTCGCCGTAGTAGATAGTATGTTGGCTTATTAGACGAGAGGAAGCGGTTTAAACTCCAACCCAAACATATCAAACGAAACGACTTATGAAAACGTATATCTTCGCCGTAGTCTAGTAGGTAGTGTGTTGGCTTATTAGACGAAATGCCTCGGTTCAAACTCCAGGTCAGACATCAAAATAGAAAATATTTAAAGAATATTTTTTCCTTTCTCTCTTTCTTTCTCTCAGCAGATTTCTGACAAAAATTCTGAGAGTAAATAAAAATTGCAATGAAAAGTTTCTCAAAAATCTGTCGTTCGAAGCCGACTTTAAACTCTGGGTCCCGCCACTCATAGATAAAATTAACACACACAATATGGGTGGTGTGAGAAGTTACGTCATAATCCTGCCAGAAGAATTGTAACGACCACTTAAATCAATTTCTAACATCCTTTCACAATGCTTAGGGGAGCAACAATAGTCCCTTCGATCACAAAATGTTTATCCGTGCAGCTCTGCAAAGGGTTAATAACTACGGAAGAAGAAGTTTCTGTTTTTTTTATTGTTTTTATTGCAACCTGTTCGAAATTCTCACATATGTATCGTATCGTATGCTCTTGTACAAAAGTATTGTTAGAGAATTTTCTTGTACCTTTCTTCCCTGTGCCCTGTGGTCCGCCCCTCGGATATTTTTCGACTGTTAGTGATTATTTGTATCATCAGAGCTCAGCGTTTGTTGAATTTGACTTTCTTTTGTCATGCGGAAAACGGCAACCAATGCCTCGTATTGTTTTGTACTATTTTATGAATCTTTTAAGGGAAAACTTTGATAATGATGATGATGATGACTTATCGTCTCTATATAGTAAATATATATGTATGGACGATGGCAAATATTTATAAAATATTGTTATGAAATGCTAAAAAGACGAATGCAAGCATACATACATACGTACATACTTTCATATATGAAAACAAAAAAACAGAAATCTTGATCGTTAAAGATACAAATGAATGAACGGCTGACTGGCTGGCTGAATAGCTGAATGAGTATATATGTACATATGTATGGCTGTATGATTGTATGTATTGTGTGTCTATCTATTGCTGGGAAGTTTTTTGAAAATTTTTTCAAAGAACCATAGAAAGAATTGAATTGAACCTGCTTGGATTTTCACATTATTTTCTGTGTAATTTTTTTTTTTTTGTTGTTTATTTGAATGATTATTAAACAGCCAACCAAGCGAGGAAAACTTTATACTTCTTTTTGTTCTTGTTGTTTTTTTTTTTTTTTAATAATTTTCTTCTATTTCCCATACCCGTTCATTTTCAATAAAGACTTTTGTTACCTTCTCCTGTGTGTGTGTATGGTGGCTCTAAATGGGGCTCAGGCTGTGGCTGTGACTGTGGCTGTTGGCTTAAGAATGCATGATTTCTGCCAGAAATATGCATCGGAAAATTCAATTTTTTTAAGCAATTATTATCAAAACAGAAACACATTCTTTATTCCAAAAAGTTGATTATGTTTTCCGGCGATAATGGTTATGGTTGGCTATCAAACGAGCTACAATCATTGTTATTATACTTCAAAACTCTTATCGTTATAACTCAGTAAGAATTTGTTCCCGAAGCATGCATATATTCCCTGAAATTGTTAACATTTGAGATTCATTGCTATCAAGAATAATGACCCAATGTAGGGGTACTTTCTCCATTAGACGTTCGTTCGTTCTCTTTCCCAAACAACAAACCAAACTCTTTTTTTTTTAACTGTCTATAATAATATTGCAAGTATTTAAAATTAATTATGATGATTGTTCTTGGCTTGAATGGTTTTGCAGTGTTTCTGTTTCGGTTTCTGTTTCTTTCTTTCATTTTTCATTTAAAACTTTGCAGCCAGAGATTTTTCACTCATACCCACCATTATGGCAATTGTTGTTATTGTTTGTTGCTGCCATATTTTTCATAAAATTATTGCTTTTATTGCTGAATTGATAATGAGTTCCAAGCGTATAAAATAATTCTCATTTATCTACACATGTTTCCGTAAATTATGTAAAAATACAACAACCTGTCCCCCCTATTATCAACTTGCGCCTCTTTCCTTTACAGCATATTATTGCAATAGGAATTCTATTCTATTCCATTCTATTTTTTAATCACTTTTATATTGTAATTATTTAAAGCAATGAAATTGCAAATATTTTCTATTAAATATGGCTTCAAAATAATAACAATAACAACAACAACAATTTGCAACAACAGCTGAATGCAACAAAAAAAAAACGAATCCATAGAATTTATGTTCTCTGTTTAGAAGTGAGGGGGGTTAAGATCTCTTCTATAGCCTGGCATAATATTTATCGTAAGTCAAGCGCAAAATATTACTTTTTTTTCCTTTTTTTTTTGTTGTTATTGCCTTTGTTGTTCTATTGTATTTATGGGAATATTTAATGAAGAGCATAATTTCTGCTTTACTTTGTCTACTTAAGCATGAAATAATAGATACAAGTTGTAAGAGCGGGATTTTTTTGTTTAATATTCTTAAGAATCCATCAAATACAATGTATGCCTATGTAAGGCACGAAACCAATTTTCATAACAAAAATCCTATTAATAAGACAATTCTGCTGGCTGCATGGCAATTTTAAACGAAATATTAAAAAATTCAAACATAATTTTCTATATTTATATTAGTATAAGGCTATTCAGCTAGCTGAATAACAATTTTCTAACATATACTATAAAAATAAAACAAAATCTTTATAAATTAAAGCTTTTTATTACAATTTGCTAGCTGAATTGAAAATCTATTAAGATTTTATATTAAGATTCAAGGTTTTTCTAATTATGAAGACTTTTTAGGGGAATTCAGCTAGCTGAATATAAATTTTTTCTAATATTCTACAAAAGTAATAGAAGTCTTTTATAAATTAAGGCTATTTATTCTTATTCAGCTAGCTGAATATAAGATTTATAGGATTTTATATTAATTTAAATTTTTTGCAATTATTAGTACATTTTAAAAGATGTACTGATGGTTTCTCCTGTTGGAACAGCTCCTCCCGCTATAGATCCTATGTTTCAACTGAACGTAATCCATTCGTGGCCAATAAAAGAACGGAATACGCGTATGGGCTTAGTATCTCTATTGAAAGTTCTTGATTTTAATAAAATTAAGGACTGTCTCTTATTTCCTTGTTATTCAACTAAATGAACCGGACTTTTTTCCGAATTGAATGAAACCAAACAGAATACACAATGTATTGTGTGCAGAATTGCACTTTTAAATGAAACTGTTTTAAGGGTCTGTCATATCCAAGTGAACCGGTCCTTTAGAACGCTATTCAGCTAGCTGCATAGCACTTTTACATGCAATTATATAGAAAACTAAATAAAATGTTCACTTTAAATGAATAAGAATCTTATTCAGCTAGCTGAATAGCAGTTTGGTCAATGATTAAATAAAATGAATACGAATTTTTCATATTTTTTTTTTGAGACCAATTTTTATACTCTTTTTCTGTAAATATGTTGCTGAATAACCGTGTAATGCTTATTCAGCTAGCTGAATTAACATCGCTGCTTATGTTTGGTATATTTTATTGTATATCTTGTAGTTTTTGATTATTTTTGTCCTTTTTTGTTCTTAAACGTTGCTGAATAACACATTTACCTACAATTAAATAAAAAAAGTAAATAAAATACTGACTTATATTGTATAAAAATTCTATTCAGCCAGCTGAATTATAGCGTTGTTAATCATTAAACAAAATTAATGCGAATTTTTCTGATCGTTTTGTTTGAGTTTAAATTTTATCCTCGTTTTCTTTGAATAAGTTGCTGAATAATCAACTTTATGCCTATTCAGCTAGCTGAATTAAAGTATTTTACTCATATTTACAGTATTTGCCAAACTGCTTAACACATTTCAACACTTTTATGGTCCAACAGAATTGAGTTATTAATTATAGTAAAACCCTTATTTTTTTATAGTTTTTCTTTTGCCTCGTCAACTGGTTAATAATTTTTTTTGTTTTTTTTTTCTTTTCTTTCTAACTCATTAATTTCTGTGTTCCTTGATTTTATATTTCAGATGTTTTTGTCGTTTTTCCATCTGTTTTTTTTTTCTGTTTGCTTTAGTTTTATTAGGTATTCTTATGTGATTTCTTGTAGTCTGGTGTAGGTTTACGTTCGTTTGTTTGTTGTTGGCCGTTTGTTCTTTTTCGTAAAATAAAAGCTTCAATGCTAATCTCATTTCAAACATCAAAGTCACGTTGTTAGTTTGTTCAGTCATTTTGAACCACCACAACAACAGCACATGCTTGGAGGAGATACAAAATTTAAGAAACTGTAGAAGAAAAACAATGTTTATGCTTATAACTTTGTCATATAAAAGTATGAATTCAAAAAATCATATATAATAATAACAACAACAACAAAATACAATAATAATACAACAAATGCCGCCTTAAAATCACACATACACACTTCAACACTACTCACACTCACCTTTTTTTTGCTGTTGCTTCTGCTGCTGCTGCTGCTGTTGTTATTCAGCCAAATCAAATTCAGCCAGAGTAACTAAAGATAGTAAAGCTACCATGACTTTATCATACCTTAACCACTCGAGTGTTAAAGTTTAGTTTTATGGACGTTTTTCTTTTAATTTTTTTTTTCAGCGTTTGTCTTCTTCTGTCTATTTTTTTCTGCGTGTTTTGGTATATGAATGTGACTTAAATATACTGCTCACACTTACACATTTAAATACTTGTCTTCGTAGCGTTTTTTGTTTTTTTGCTAAAAATTTGTTATTATTTATTTTAGACTCTATTTCACGACTCCTCCTAAATTAAAACGAGTTTAAATAATTATAGAAATCAAGTAAATACATTTAAATGACCCTATAACCTTTAATTTAAAGGAGATTCAATAAATGTCTTTAATATTTTCAAGAAATATTGCTTATAACACCTATTCAGCTAACTGAAATGTAAATTTATTGCTTTATAAAGATATTTATCTAAGAAATTAAAGTTGTTAAGCCAGTTCAGCTAGCTGAATTCATAGTTTATTTCTCCATTTAATGTTTATTACAGTTACTAACAAGTAACAAGGCATTTAATATCTATTCAGCTGGATTTAGAGAAATTCAGCTAGCTGAATTGGTACCTGTATTGAAATTTTAAGCTTTAATAAACATATTAATATAGTACGAACTGTTTAAGCTAATTCAGCTAGCTGAATTAATATTTTATAAGGCAATTTAGTGTTTTGGAAAGTTATTTATAGAATATGAGACTTTTTACAGCTATTCAGCTAGCTGAATTAATATTTTATAAAGCAATTTAGTATTTTGGAAAGTTATTTATAGAGAATGAATATTTTTGTGGTTGTTCAGCTAGCTGAATCAAAAGTTTAACTCTCCTTCTTCTTTTTTATAAGAATATATCGAATAGAATTAATCTTCGTTAAATATTCTCATATTTAGACGAATATGTTATCCTCCTGCAAGGTACACTATTTTCATAATGGGCCGCTTCTACTGTGTACATATGTAGTTATTTGAACCCTTTCTTCTGCTGAACTTAAACGACCTATTGTAGTTCTTAGAAGCATATTGTGATTTTTATTGTTTGTTAGTTAGTTTTTTGAAAGGCTTGTTAATAAATTTAATTGTCTTTGTTAAGCCAGTATTTTTTTTACTGCAGAACGAAATAAACGAGGGCAGTCTGTAGTTTAAGTGTAAAAACGAAATAAACAGTTTATTTAACTGCTGCTGCAAACCTCGTATTATGATGCTCTACTACTTTAAGGTGAGTTATTTAAATGAGTTAAAAAGTTTTTGTTTTACATTCCAAAACGCTTCTCTCTCTGGCACTGTGACTAAAACAAACGAAATCTAATGATGATGATGATGGCGATGATGATGATTGTGATGATCATGATTGTGATAAAGATAATGATAATTAACATTAGCACCAGTGTCATCATTATGTAGATAATAATTATTATTTGAATATGTATGTTTTTTTTTCTATTTTATTATAGAAAACATATTAAAAAAACAACAAAAGATTTCTTAAAAACTTAAACTCTGTGTATGTGTGTGAATGTCTGAATGTAAGTTGAGTTGGTTTAGCTGGCTGAATGACGACTATATTGCCTGCCTGCCTGCCAGCCTGGGCTATAATAATAAAATCTCTAACCAGCCAATCGCATTTGATTTCAAAATTATTTCTCTTGACGTTATTAGAAGAAAAGAGACGGCTGGCTGGCTGGCTGACTGACTGGCTTATAATAGCCTGCAGTATGAACAATAAAATCCAAAAAAATATCGTATAGATTTTAATAAATCTATATATACTTACATATATAAATTAAAATGTTTTCTCTCATTTTTTTTTTAACAAATACTAAAACGATATCAAGGCAATATTTAATTTTATTGTTTATTATTCATATCTTTTAACACAAGAAAAAAAAAACATAAAAATACTTGAAAATTTTATATGAAATGATTTATTAGCATTTAAATTCAGCTATTAATTCTTATTTTATAACTCTATACGTACATACATACATATAAATTAAATAATAACACGTGTAGATAATTTAAATTTAAAAATAAATAACAACTAAAATACGTTCTAAAATAATACGTAAATCAAAATATATGTAGTTAATCCAGCAATAATATCAATTTAAATTCAATTAAATTTTTTTAAATTAAAACTAAAAACAAATACTTTACCTCAGTTTCATTCCTTTAAAGTTAGCTTCTGTTCTCATAAAAACCATTCGTTTTTATTCCATTACCCCCTCTTGGAAGCATATGGGTTCCACAAATCATTTCTATCCGATGCGCTTGACTGCTGTTATTTTTGCCTCTCCCCATATACGATTGCACTCTCCTAGATTTTTGAGTATCCAATATCTCTTCTCGAGCCTTGAGGTTTCCACTCGAGTGTCATTCTTCTTATACTATCAGAATTCCTTCTAACAGTATGGTGGAATTCATCTCCATTCTCTACGTTTTATTTGTGTTATTAGGATTCCTTGTTGATTAGATTCCAAAGATCCATGTTGTTGATGTTATTAGGCCAGATTATCTGGCATATGACTCTGAGGAACTTGTTGATGAATACCTTGTAGTTTTTACTTAATAGTGTTGGATACTAACCAGGTTTCATTTCCATAACATAATTCTCCCTTCAGTCTGGATTACGACCTAGCTTCTCACATCACTCAAATTGTGTGCGTTAATTTTATGCATGAGTGGCGGGACCTACAGTTTAAAGTCGACTCCTAAGGACAGATTTTTGAGAAACTTTTTCCTGGCAATTTTGTTTTTACTCTCCGAGTTTTTGCCAGAAATATGCTGAGAGAAAGTCGCTGAAGAAATATTTTTTCATATTTTCGTTTTGTTGGCTTGTCTAATAAGCCAACACACTATCTACTAGACTACGGCGACTTCCATACAACAGAGTTGATTTTACACATGCATTGCAAATTCTAAGTCTGATTCGTCTGGGTATTTGTAAGCTTCTCCATATTGACTAGCCTTTTGAGCCTGTTTACGTCTGTTTCTGTGCTGCATTCTAGGATTGTTGCCACTATACTGCCTAGATAGCTGAAGTCATCTACGTATTCGACCGGTAAGCCCCGCAACATCGTGCTTTTTAACTTACTTTCCTAATTCTCATGGCTTTGATTTTCTTGATATTTATATTCAGTTCAACATTGCGTCCTAGTTTTTCTTAGTCTTCTAGCTTTGTTTGCATAAATGGAGACTTTGTGCGAGAGAAGACAAATATCATCCGCATAATACAAATCCTCGAATTGACGCAAGTGACTCCATGTTATTACTCTTCTCTTCTAGTCTTTCTAAGTCTTCTAGCTTTGTTTGCATAAATGGTGACTTTGTGCTAGAGCAGCTAAATATCATTCCCATTATCCTAATCCTCGAATTGGCGTGAGAGACTCCATGTTATTCCTCTTCTCTCAGAACAGACTTTGCTTATGATATCATCCAGCATGAAAGTGAATAGCTTTGGTGAAAGAGAGCATCCTTGTTTTACTCCACCATTTGTGTTAAATGATTGACTTACATTGCCGCCGTTGTGAAGAACTAAGAATTCTGCTTCCTCGTATATGGCACTGGTGACTTGTATTATCTTCTGGGGTACTCTTTTTCTTTATCAATGCTTTCCATATGGCAGTTCGTCTAATGTTATCGAAGGATAAGTACGGAGGAATACGCCATTCAAGGGATTGGTCTTTTATAATGCGTAGAGTGTTTAGCTTAATCTATGCAGCTGCTGTTTGGCCGGAAGAATGCCTTTTAGTCGCGTAGATTTTCCTCTAACTCGCTATGAATCCTTCTCTATGTGATGATTATCAGTGGCTTGTTTATAATGTTAAGCAGTTGTTGCAATCTCCCAAGTCGCCACTTTTCGATAACTTAACGATGATGCCTTTTCAAATCCTGAGGTATAACAATATTCTTCAATTCAGCTGGCTGAATATATAATTAAAAGAGCTTGTTTTTCTAAACTTTAATAACAAATTCATTTCAATTAATGAATGTCTGACCTTTTTCTTTTTTTTTTTCCTCAAGTTTTTCTATCACTTTATGGATCTCTAAAGTGAATGTTAATGTGGTTTTTTTTCTTCTTCTGTGTGTTCTAATTATAAAATAAACTGCTTTTACATGTTGATTACTTGTTAGTTATTTTGTATTGCTATTGTTTATAGCCTAAGGACAGCTGTCAATTGTGTCTCTTCTATGACTCAATAATCGATTGTCATGTTGGCTCAACAATATTTGTCTCAGTCACCTTTCACTTCTTCAAGTAGAGAGAAATTTTCCTAATTACACCGCGTGTTCAAAGGTGGTGGCTGTCAATAATAGTTTCTTTAAGAACTAGAAACACGAGCTAAAAACAAAACAACAACAAAGAAAAAAAGAAGCGTTACACCTGTAAGCTATAAACAGTTCATTTAAAGAGAAATGATCATCATTGTCTGTGTCATCATCATTATTCATGTACGATGACCTCTTTGATTATGTAAAAAAAAAAACACAGAAAAAACAGAAAGAATGACTTTGTTTTTGAAATGCGGCTGTAACTACTTTTTCCGTTTTTCTTAAGAATGAAACGAACCCCCATAATATGATTGGGAAAAAATAGAAACCGAAACAGCCGACCATGCACTCACTCACTGCACCCTCATCATTAGTTAGTAGTGGCAGTAACTGAAAACATCCCCTCTACATGTTGTTTTTCTAAATAGCCCAGCCAACGTCACACCATCATTATAATCGCCAGCGTCATCGTCATCATCATTATGATGATCTGTTTTAGTCATTTTTGAATTGAACTGGCATTTTTCCTGGTTTCCCTGAGCCGCTGATTGATTTACTAGACCAGGACTGTAAGAGAATTTCGTTGTTGTGCTGTGTTGTGTTTTAGAACGCGCGAGCGCGCGCTATATTTACTGTGCTGTTGTGGTCGATCAATTGAAATCCTCAGGTGGCTTTATTAGTGTCTTGAATTCCTTTATAGTAGTGGCTGCAATGTAATTTGAGAGTTACTAAATAAAAGGGAACGAATACCATTTCATTTCATTTTTTTTTTTACACCTGTCTCTGCCTCTGCCTTTGCGTCTCTGTGTCTCTTTAGCTGCGTGTAAATATTCACAAAAACGGTTTATTCTTTAGCGGGGTTAAGCTGTCAATGTTGGTATTTATGTTGCACCACATACATTCACTAACGGTTGGTGTCCGATATTAAAAAAAAAGAAATTATTTTTGGTGGCATGATCTTGTCTGTTGATCTTTCCATGACATTGAACATGTTAATTGCTTGTAAAGTGAAATTTTCTAATTTACATAAAAATTATTTCATTAAAAATAATTATCGATGGTATATATAATAAAGGGGGAATTGAATTGTTGTATACAGTTTTTCTTAAATTATATTGTATTCAGCTAGCTGAATAAGTTTTTTGCAAGGCTTAAAAGTTTAATAACAGGATTTGTTGTATTCAGCTAGCTGAATTGTTGTAAAACATAATTTTCTTAGACTTTTCATAACATGTCATATATTTATAGTATTCAGCTAGCTGAATTGTGAGAAAAATTAGTTTTCTTTAATAAATTACAAGTTTTACAAATTTTTGGACAAATTTTATTATATTCAGCAAGCTGAATTGTTGTAAAACATAATTTTCTTAAAGTTTTAATAAATTATCATACACTTGTGATGTATTCAGCTAGCTGAATTGCTAGAAAAATTAGGTTTCTCTAACTTTTAATAATAAGTTATAAAATACTGAGAAATTTCGATGTATTCTGATAAAACTTATACTATACACTTTGCTGAATTTCTGGGAAAAACATTTTTTCTAACATAAGACAATCTTAATCATAAAAATTTGAGAAGTTTCACTAAATTCAGCTAGCTGAAATGCTAGAAAATTTAATTTTGTAACATCTTATAATGATTAAATATATTTTGCTGCAAAATTTATTTTATTCAGCTAGCTGAATTGCAATAAATATTATTTTTCTTTAACTTTCTATAAGTTTTTAAAGTTTTATGACGAAATTAATTCTATTCAGCTAGCTGAATTGCAATAAAATTAAATTTTCAATTAAATTTTTATAATGTGCAAACATTTTTGCCAATTCTAGTGATATTCAGCTAGCTGAATTGCAATAAAATTAAATTTTCTCCAAATTGTTACGAATTTTCAAATATTTTTTGCCAATTCTAGTGATATTCAGCTAGCTGAATTGCTAAATAGCAATAATATAACACATTACTTAAAAGTTTCAGTTATTTTTCATTGCAAATAAATTTAAAACCTTCTGTTTTACAATGACATGACGATCATGTCTCTTTAACTGTTTTAACAAATGTGTGATATTCAATGTACCATGAATGGTGTGGACAGACAGACATCAATTGAATTGTTTAAACTTGTTTCTGTTGGTATTTTATTTATTTACTTTAACACTTTAATTGTTGTTTGTGGAATGAAACAATAAAACTACTTGTCTTTTGCGTTTTCACCCAAAAAAAAAATAATAAAAAAGCAAAAAGAGAGAAACAAAACACAATCAAATTGAATAATTCTGTTGTTGAAAATGCAAATTTAATTTTTAATTGAATTCAATTGAGTCACCAGTAAACAAATAAACAAACACACTATCTGTTAGCCATGCAGAGTCAGTCAGTCAATTGCGTTGTTTGTTGTTGTATTGGTTCCATTCGATGATTATTTAAACGTTAAAGAAGCGGAAGACTATTGTTGATTGACTTTTTATGATCATTTTTTATTTTTGTTTGGTTCCCTTAAAATCAAACCGATGACTGAATGGCTGAATGCCTTGTGGAAAGAGAGGGAGACTGAGAGGTCAAAAGAGTGATTCTAGTACAACCACATAAACATGACTTTTACATCCGGTGTTGTTTGTAGTTTTCGGAATTGTTCATGAACAAAACTAAACTAAACTGAAACGAACTGAACTGATCATTTGTGGCCCGTAAATTTATTTCGAAATTTTTATTTTATTTTTATTTTTTATGTTTTAAAGAGAAATTTCTTGTTGTTGTTGCTGCTGTTGTTGTTTTATGATAATGACTCTAGTGATGGTGATTGATTTGTTTTGTGAACAATTAAAAGCCTGGTTATTTGGTGTGAAATTTCACACCGTCATGCATAAATGATTTCAATTTATTTTCCATTTACTTACCACACACTCACTGCATAAAAACCAGGGGACTCCAGTGGACCGCAAATTTATTTATTGTCTTGTCTAAAGTACTTTGCTTAAGAACTTCTTTCTTCTACACCTTCTACAAAATTTAAAAGAAACTTTTCATACCGGTGAAGATGGCTTAGACCGCATTGCATTTACTAGAGAACATTAAAAATCATTTAAGAAGGGAGCCTGCCACTTCAGCAGTAGTAGTCACGTGCTGATTAATTTCATCAATGAAACTCCATACTAGAGATCATCACTGGTCATTGGTGTTCTTCTATAATGAAACGAATAATAACTTGAGCGCTGGCATTGAAAATGTTAAAATAGATGTCAGAACAGCTGCCTGTTACACTGGCACCTTGGGCAGCTGTACAGCAAAGCGTTTATTAATGAATTATGAAAATGTAAACGAAACTAAGAAATCCGAATTGATGTAAAAGCAAATAATATTTACAGGTGAACGATTAAATATTTAAAATTATTTCATTTGCTGCCATGTTTTATAAGAAACTCAAACCATCTCAACTTCCTAATTACCCGGTATAATAAGGTCCTTCAATCTCATTTCGGAGCGTTCTGTCTTAGAAGTAAGGGATGCCTTAGTGCAAAACATGGTCAGTGTATCACTAAGTTTAAAACGTACTCTTCCTCCCCATATTACATACAACTTTTCCAAAAATCATGTGCTCCATATGCCAACCACGTAGTGAATATCCAGACAAGAGTTCTGTCTGATTACAGATACAGCCGGCTCAACCTAGAGATTGAACAGATGAGCCTTGAAATGGAATTTATCTCCTATATTCATGCCGATTGTGGCTAAGTTTGCAGCCTTTTTAACGAATTTCTCTACAACACTATTTCTGGAGAAATGTGATCACGGACTAGCTTTCAAGTTGGTCTCTGGCTGTTAGGTTCGATCAGTATATTCCCTGGTGATACTTTGCTAGTGAGTAGCCAGAGGATAGCCGTGAATTCTGTCTGAAAGACACTGCAATGATCTGTGAGATATTCAAGTCTTCAATATACGCGCTATAATATTGCTTTGAATACACTGCAGTTCCTGAACTCTATACGAGCATCTGAAGTCCAGGTTCTCAAACCGTTTTCCCATCTACTTTAGATGCAACGGAATGTATTGCAAAAGAATTGATTGAAGAGTCTAGCTTCCTGTTCCATTAGTCCCTGCTAGGAGACTCAAAGATAGTTCTAGCGGACCATATCGACGCCTCCTTTTTGTAACGTTCTAAGTGTACTTAGAACGTTTTTAATGTTCTTGCATTTTTAAATTCTACGTTCTCTAACTTAAATACTGTTAAGTATGATGTTAAGATGCGCCGATCCGTTCCGAAGTTATAGGGAAAAATCTTCTTAGAATAAACATATAGTCGTATATCGCGTGAAAACATTGAGAGCTCATAACTCAAAACACACTTTTTCGACTTAGAATGTTATAGAACGGAGGCGTCGATATAATCAATCAATCATAAGGAATAAAATCTTTGACAATCTGCTTTCCATGTAGCCCAAGCTGCTGTAGCCTACGTTGCCCAAGCTGCTGTAGCCTAAGTAGCCCCAGCTGCTACTTGCGATACAAGAAACTACTTTTCTTTGCCTACGTACGACGTTTAGAATCTTGGAGTTACATCGTTTTGCAGTTTTTACCCTCCAAAAGGTCGATCCGTACAGCATTATTCATTCGATTATTGCACTGTATTGCTAGGATGTGGCAAGGAATTTGAACGTGTTTACAGCTAAGGAGAGACGCTTAAACTTTCTAGGATATTTTGCCTCCAAAAGATTTAGGAATTGTGCTTCATTTCTAGATATTTGATCTTAGAGCATAAGTTGATTTTGATTACCCTTTGGAAGACTAATTTCGGGATTCTTATATTTCCTAGAAGATAGCATGAGCCTGATCTGCTGTGGATTAATTCCCAGAAAATTTTTTCTGCTCCACTTAGAGCAAAGTAGCATTTGGACGCACTGAAACCTTTTAGGTTACATGCCTTAGCAGAGTAATTTACCAATTTGTAGCCCTAATGTTCATCTGTTGTTTATCCTTGATAAAGTTCTATGGCAGCAGAGTTACAGCACCCTCATATAGTGTTCCCAGATATCACTGCTTCTTAGTCCTAGCATTGCTCTTGGGTGACGATATGAAGCTTACATTGAGGAGATCACCACTATTCTGAGTGACGTAATCATCGACTTTTCTTACGAAGAGTGCTTGAACAACGGCAATTGAACAAAGGCCGCCACGCAGAACTGTTTATGATGAAGCGACAGTTCTTTATAGCTTACAAGCAATCTGTGACCCGATTTAATGGACCTGTGTATTGTGTAAGCATTGCTTTCTGTAATTGCTTTCATCAACTAACCTTTTGTGAAGAAAGGAATATTAGACGCATGGCTTTGAAGTTCATGGCGGTTGTGGGCGAAACTTATATTGTTTTGGCAATAAATATCACTTTGGATTTGGATTCTTGCCATTTGCAGAGTATGTAGGCAAGTTCTAAACAGGCGTTGTAAATGCTAGCGGTTGACTCACTCCTGGGTACCAGATTCAGCCAGCGGATATGGATAATTTCCTGAAACTATTGATAATAAATTGTCGTTTGAGTTTTAACAATTTTTAAACCATTCAGCTGGCTATTGGCATTATCACAAGCAACTTTGGTTTCTCTTCTTTTTTTTCTTTTGCTTACAATATTCGTGTAATTTTTATGACAATTGTAGTTTTGTGGTCATCTCTGTGCTATAAAACGGAATCGTTAAAAATCCATCATCATCAATTTTTTGCTTTTTGTTGTTATAAAGAAAAAAAGTTGTACTCGTAACAGTGTCAAGTGACTAAGTGAGTGCGTGCGTTTATACGAAGACTGTCAAGCTAATCATCATGTTTGATGATGCATTTATTTTTATTTCTTCGTTTTTTTCTTTCTGCAGCATTTGTGCTGGTTGATCATAAAAATTGATTTAATACAGGCAATAAGATAAAAACAAATTGAATCATTGACTGATATTAAGTCCGTATTATTGCCAACGACCGATTGCAATTTAATGGCGCTAATGACGGGCAAAACATAGCACCGAAGAGATGATGATGATGATGCTGATTTTATGCTGAAGTAAATGGATTTGCGACATAAAATTGATGGCTAAAGAATATTTTCAATAATGGTTTTACATTGTCCTTCGCTATTTTATAAATACGAGGGCTGGTTGCTAAATTTAAAGTCTTGTGCTGCCAATCATTTTGCTAAGTTATCGAGTTGTGTACTATCGATATGTGAATACATTTTTAGATTTGCCATCATTAGCCAGGCCCCCCTTCTTTTTATTTTACAAATTTTGATCAATTTTGAACATAATTTTCCTTTTATTTTCCTCTTGTTTTTGTTGCTTTTATTTGTTGTTATTTGTGTAAATTGAATGCAACGCGACGCGACTTTATGCTTCGTTGATCATTTTAGCAGTCATTCGTTATATTTTGTTGTTGTTTCTTTAGATATTTTTTTTTTATTTAAAATATTGAACCGACTATGTGGCTGACATGGCAGAGGCATATCGCCTCGCATTTATTATATATTTTTAGAATTTTTATACCAAAAGATTATTTAGCACTGATAACACACACACACACACACACATACATATAGAATATAAAGAATTTGCAACACCACTACTGCTATAGTTAATGCCACCACCATTACAAGAATTTTCCCCCTTTCACATGCATTCTGTTTTTTTTTTTATTTATTTTCCTCGTTTTATTTTTCTGTTCAGTATCATTCCCTTTCAAAAAAAATATTTATTTGTTACTGATGGTCAAATGGTGGTTACCACCGTATTCTAAAGTGTAATATTGACTGTCTATTCCTTTTAGTTTTTTTTCTTTTTGCATGGCATGCCAAAAACTTGGTTTTGTTATTGTGGTCAATTTGTTGAATTCGAGCATGACTCAATTGAAAAATTACGAACGTAAAAAAACTGAAAACAATTCGCGTATTTATTACACAAAATGATCATTAATTATGTTTGTTCGTACTATATTGAAAATGTATAATAAGGGTTGTTGTTGTTAAGAAAAGGAAAAATTAATTTAATTTCCATAAATTATTATTTCATAATGATGAAGAAATTCTTAAGAAAAAAAATTTTTTTTTTTAAATTAACATGAATACGACTTAAGAAGTAAACCATTCAGCTGGCTGAATACCATAAAAGTACATGGAATAGCAATTAAATATTGAAAATTCTTGTCTATTTCACCAGCTGAATACGGGAACACAATCTTCAGTTAAGGAAATATAATAAAAAGTTAATTAAAATCATTAATACGAACCTATTCAGCTAGCAGAATATTCAAAAGTGCAATTCAGCTAAACAACAATACATAAAATTAAATTTAATATGAAAAGCTCTATTAGAAATAAAATAAAGACACATTCAGCCAGCTGAAGATCTATTCAGCTAAGCAAATATCTAAGACAAAATTAAATCTAAATAAACAATTTTAATACACACAGTTTGAGTACTTAGGCATATAGCTGAATATGCAAAATATAAAATTCAGCAAAGGAATATTACCAAAATATAAAATTAATGCACAAATCTTTATTAAAAATACCCTAAACACCCCAATCATCTAGCTAAGCACTTATTCAGCTAAGCAAAGTCTTCAGAAAATTCAAACAATAGAAGCACACTTTATAAAAATAACATAAAATGGCCTATTCAGCTGGCTGAATATCCAAAAATATAAAATATCTAGTGAAATGAAGCAGGAAAATAAAAATTTACATACAATTCTGTATTAAAAACAGTTTTAGAAGCTTATTCAGCTAGCTAAACACCTATTCAGCTAGCTAAACTCCTATTCAGCTAACCAAATATTTAGAAAAATTTAAATTATTAAAAAATCTTTATAAAAACAGCATAAAATGCTTATTCAGCTAGCTGAATACCTAAAAATTCAATTCAGCTGGAATATTGCTCCAACTTTTTACATAAATAATATGTTTACGTTAATATCAGCATAATATCTTTTATTCAGCTGACTGAATTGGTCTTCTTGATGTTTTTAAAAATAAAAATTGTAAGAAAATTTAAATTATCCTGAATTTTCTTAGCTGAATTGCTTCGAAATCCATATTCAGCTAGCTGAATTGCTTTAAATCTTTAGCTTAATAACACATTGATTTAAAATTATAAAATTTAATTAAATTCAGCTAGCTGAATTGTGATTTTAGATCATTTTCTTACAGTGTAAAAAAAATCACTCATGTATGACTAAAGTTTGTCATTATTTAATTTCATTTTACATTCTTTTTTTTTCATCGTTTTTGTTATTTTAACTTGTTCCTCCAGAAAAGACGACTTCAACGTGCTTAACACTGAAGCGTCAAAAAAGACGTTTTTTTCTACATGGATTTGAAAATTAAAATGAAGTAAAAAATTAAAAAAAAAAATATAGGAACTGGAAGACGAACAATTAAATTCAATACAATTTGTCTACGAACTGATGGAAGTACAAGTACAATGAAATAAAAAAAAGTACAACAAAAACAGCACAAATAATTGGTTCACTGAAGTGAGTGAGAGATGATGGGTTTTCTCATGTGTTTGGTTGCAGTTGTTGCTTTTGCTGTGTTGTTTTGTTTTGTTTTGTTTTGTTTTCTTATAACACACGCACATTACATGCGATCGTCTACGTTTCTTTCTTTTTTTTCTTTTTTTTATAAGAAATCGAAATAAAACGGAAGAATTCTTTACTTGAAGTTTTTTTTTCTTTTTCCTTCCAAATGGTGGTGGTAATGGTGATAGTGGTGTTGAGACGTTTCGAAACATCGTCATCGCCATCACCATCGTATCGTCGTCGTCGTCGTCGTCATCGTCATCATCATAATCATCGGTACAATGGCATTTTATTACCAACAATATTTATTAAAAAAAATTTTTTGTTCCTGTGGTTGTTGTTGTTGTTGTTGTTGTTGTTATTATTATTTGTTATTGTTACAACGATAATCTGTCACGAATGAGTTCACCTCACCTGCCGCAATTAATGATTGTTGTTACTGGAATTAACATTTTCTAAATACGATATACCACAGCATAGCATAGCAATATTTTTTGGGGAAGAATTCGCGGTTTTTCGCGCCACTTTAATTACAAATTTAGCATTGAAACATTGGCAAGCAATGTTGGTGGCTAAGAGAGAAAAACTAAATTCGAATGTTAATTCGTTTAAAACAAAAAATTCAATAATTATTGTTTTGTCGTCCCTCGTTATCCTCAACAACAGCACAATAAAAAAATAGTTAAAGTTCTTGAACTCAATTCTTTGTTCGAATTTCGCTTTAATTTTACGTTGCTTTCGCGGGGTTAAAGAAAACACCAAAAAGATAATTGTAATGAAATGCATAAATTAAACAGGAAAAAAAAACGAAAAAGAATTTCAATTAAAAGAAAAACAAAACACAAGAAAAAAACAAAAAACAACACCATGAACATGGAAATTACATTAAAAATTAGAACAACCCCTTAGACATTCAGAGACATACTCGTACACACACAGGTCAAGGATTTTAAACGCCATAAACTATGGAAATATCCTTATCGAAGGAAAATATTAAGAGAACAAATTAAAAAAAATTATTTACAATGTGGTTAAAACTTAAAATATTAATTTCCAGCCAAGAAAAAGTCGAAATTCTTTTCAAATATTCCATAAATGGCTTCAAGGCATTACAAATGAAAACTTTAATTGTTGAAATTAACCAAAAATAGTAGCCTATAATCCAAATTTGTCAATCCGCAGCGTAACTACCCATTGTGACGTATTCTACATATAGATTTGCATCACCATCCACATTAAGTTTAACTCATGCACCAACTAAAGCCAACTAACCATTCCAGGAAGAGTAGTGAACGTGTTCTTTAAGTTTGCAATGTCCGATAAGAAGTCCAGTTGCTATCCTCAGGTTCTACAAATCCTGTTCTACACATATCCAAATCAGGATATGTGTAGATCTGTCTGGTGACCCTGCCATTGGGTTCATTATCTTATCATACCTTTGAAGTTTTTGTGAGACCCTAAGGATAACCGTCGGAATGTTACACTATCTCCTCCCGTCATTCTTGGACAATCTTAGATGTGCTGTACACATAAGATTGTCTTCTAGGATCTAATAAAAATATGCGTATATCACCATACGATATACAATGATACCTTATACGCATGGTGGCAATTTTAATAGCCATTATTTCAGTCTCTAAAATACTATAATCTGATACTAATCTGGTAGTGCAAGGGAAGATCTAAAGTTTAGTCGTTCTAAATAGATTCCGCATCAGGTTGTGGGATCATTAGCGTAAAAGTCTCTATCCGGTACGTGCGTCGCAAAACCAAGATCGAAAGCAGGTTCAGCTATCGTGTAGTTGATGGGTACATTCAGGCCGACTGTACCCAGGATTTTTGCGTAACCAGACCTTCTGTACTTGCCTGCTCTTATGGCTTTCAGTCTCACTGCCGCATCTTTGCCCTACTATCCTCAGACTACATAGAGATTGTGTGTTACTTGTTCTTCTTATTACAATTATCCTGTGAAAGTATAGATTGACTCGAACCCAGTCTTTTTGCTTCTCTCCATCTCCTCTTTTGCAAAGAATACGTTCCAAATTTCTCTTCGTACTACGGAGTAAAATTTTTGTCTCATTAGGGGCATAGGAGCTGTGCCCTTCGTGGACATATCTGCCTGATAAATTACTTTAAAGCCGGGAAGCAGACCTTGGCCCTATTTTCTACGTCCAGTGGATTTTGCTTTTCCAGCTAGTCGCGGATATTTTTTAAGGCAAACTCATATAAGCTGATGGAACCGATAGTGATCTGACTGTAATCTAGTGTTGCTATGTTTTGTCACTTGTTTAAACACATCCTCTGATGGATGGATACCCGCAAATATCTCCATAAGTTCCGAATATTTCCGAGAATAATCTCTATGTAGCTTTCATTTATTTTTATTATTACGTCTGGTTTACTAACACCGGTTAAGGTGGGAGCTGACAGCCACTTGATTTTTCATGCCACTATATCCCTTGCCTTTGGTGTATCCCCAAACTTTGAAAACCCCTTTTTTAAATTTTGAATATTTTATTTGAAAAAATATTAGACACCGGAAAGGCTGTCAAAAGCACTTTTTTCGCATTAAATGAAGAAACTAAAGACAGAATTTAATAGAAATTTTTCCTATCATTTCCTAATTTCCTACCAAAACTGCTTAACTCGTTCTAACAATTATTATGAGTTCAAGTCACAACGGAAATAAATTCTTTCAAGTCGAATACAATATTTTCTTGGTTTTTGGAAAATTAGAAAAAATTTAATTTTTTTTGTTTTTTTTTTTTTGGAAAAAATTGAACTTCCTTTTTCGATATGAAACACGCAATCTAAATAAGAAAACCTATATGATTTAGTTTTCTTTTCTATTTTTTTTGGATTAGGAAACTTAACTAATCTTACTTCCGTAAACTGAAATTAAAATAAAAAACAATCAAAGAAAAATTGTATAAAAATAAAACACATTAAAATAATAATTCAGAGAGAGAGAGAGGGAAAAATAACAAAAAATATAAAAAATCATTGTAGCTTGCATTACCACCTCTTATTAGATTTGATTGATTTGAATTTTACGTTGAGTGATTACATACGTTCACCAAATCATACTCGTAGTATTTATTAAAAGTCTCTTCACTTTACTTTACTTACGATGTGGTGTTGGTTGATTTTTATAACAGAGTGTTTTTTTAGTTTCGTTTTCCTAATGATTGATTGTCTAGAATAATTTTATTCCCGTGTATTGTATGAAGAGGAAATAAAAATGTTACGAATTAATAGAATTTCTTTCCAATTAAATTTTTATAAGGAAATCTACACTCTTTAACGGTTTCATGTAGAATAACTAGAAGTTTTATTCCAGTAAGGAATACTTTTTTCACTGGCTAATTTGTTGTATGAATTATTTTAATATTCTGTGGAATTTTTACGTTTGAAATCGCCTTAAAAACTGTACAATAAAATAATGGTTTTAATTCCTGAAAATACGGTCGTTTTGAAAAGTGTGCTGTTAAAAATAAAATTTAAAATATCAACAGTTTTGAGAAAATTTCATGTTTTTAACATCAAAATTCTATTACAGTACTTATAAAAATTTTGTTCTACGGCCGTTTTAAAAGTGTGTTGTAAAAACACTATCACTATAGAGGCGTAGGCTTTGCAAATTCAACTTTTCGTTTGCAGATCTCCTTTATGTGAGTTGTAAAACTCTATCACTACATAGCTTAGACCTTGCAAATTCAACTTTGCATTTACAGAACTCCATTATGATATAAATTTCTTAGAAACCTGCAGAATGCAATTGGACCAGTAGCGAAGAACTGTTGGAATAAAATTTTTGCCACAAAAACTGAAAGTTATCGACAAAATAATTATTGTTTTAATAAAACCCATTTTAAACATAAGGAAAGAGTGCCTTACTTTAAAAGCAAAAAACTACTACGGTTGTTAAAAAAAGAAGTGAGCTGTGGATGCAAGAAGGATTTACAAGTTGAAATAATTTTCTTATTTCTATGAATTCTTGTTAAATTTTAAATTAAATTTTGTATTCCTAAGGTAGTGTAGGGTACTTTTAATTCCTCTCTGAACAAATTTTCATGGAAAAAAATTTTCTTTTTGATTTTGTTTTTAATTTTTTATTAATGACTTGAAGGGCTAAAATAACAACATCTTGTTATAATTTTTTTTCTTTATTGTTGTAATAAATAAAAGAAAGAAATAATAAAAAATATTGATAAAGTAAATCCTTTCTTTTATACGACCATGCAAACCATGCAAACACCCTTTCGAAATTGGGGGAAAAAATAACGTCTGCGTGTTTAAAGACTACACAACAGGAATACTTCTTTGTTTTTCTTAATTTCCTTGCATAGGAAAGCTAAGGAAAAAATTGGAAAAACGAAAAGAAAAATACATTCACGTTATAATTTTTTCTTTGTGATTTCGTGTTTTTTTTTCTGCTTTAAAACATTTCCTGTTAAGCAAGAAAATTTATAAAACGAAGCGTATCGAAGGCGATTAAATATCAACCAGCCGAAAACGAACGAAAAAAATAAAAGAAAAGTTAAACAAAAATTAATAAAAAAATTACCAAAACAAATGGATTTTTTCTTCTTTTTTTTCATCAAAAAAATATACACAAAAAAGGGTGAAGAAAGAAATATAATTTCTAACAACCTTAAAAGAACAGAAGAACGAAAATACTCTTCTTTAGATCGATTGTTATAATTTTCGTTGTATTTTTTTTTCTCTTTTTTTTTATTATAAAAAATTGCAATATGTTTGGATTTCTTTTATACAGTTTAAGCCAACAAACTGTAGTTATTGTGGCTGTAAGCATTGCTTTAACAAAGAAAAATTATGATTAAAAATTTACAGGGCGCCGAAGATGAAGAGGTGTGGGGCAAAAATAAACCCCAAAAGAAACAAGAAATTAAATTAAATATTGCCCAAGAAATTATAAATGCTTAAAGGAACAAAGACAACAACAACGAGAACAGCAACAACAAAATTTGTTGAAAATAAAAGAAAAATTAATTGAAAAAATTAAAAATTCAGAACAACCAGACAAAAAAATATCCCTTTTTTTACTCTTGACAAATTTCTACTGCAGGCCAAATAAGTTGAAATAAAAAAAACCAAAAAAAACTTAACACGACAATTTATTAAAAATACAGGCCCTAGTTAATCAAAAGTGGACAATATAAACCAAAAATCCTATTCACGGAAAGAAAAAATGAGAAATTTTCTCCCAATTTTTTTTTTAATTTCATACCTCCGTACAGTTACAGAAAAACGTTAACTTGAAGGCCATGTAGATGTAGAAAAGATGGTTAAAAGCAGCTAACTCCGTACCAGCAAGTACCTCTGCCTTTTGCCTACCCCTCTCCCAATGCAGTAAAACTGTTAAGATACTGTACAGAGACTGTTAAGTTATTATAATTGAAATGTTATGGAAAAGTATAAAATAAAAATCCTGTAAACATAACAAAAACAGAAAAAGTTGGAAAAAAAATTAAAAGCAGGACGTGAGAGACCTTGGAAAGCAAGCAAATATGAAAAAAACTGTTTCCTCATCAGAGATAATCAGGTTCAAAGTTCAGAATTTTTCAACAATTGGTCCACTTCGAAAAACAGGCAGGAAAATTAGATTTGCATGTGCGTAAAGGATGATACACTGACTTTACAGAAGCGTTGTTCGACAATTGTTAACAGAAACATCATTAGTATGGTGAACATCATTTTCAAGTTAGTGAAACGTCAGAATATTGCAAAGGATTTGAAGTATGTCTGAAAATAATCAGCGCGATGAAAATAACATCATTGGAAACAATCGTATCTCCGCAAATAATTGAAATACGAGTAAGATATGAGATGGACGTTACTGTATACCAGCAACAGACTATAGTGGAATGGATTAAACGGGGCCATAAAATGCTTCGCCCATATATGTATATTCAAAGGCCTAAAATATGCTCATAATGCTGAGATATGGGACAGGATACCAAGCATGTTTACTGCGATCAATAGCAAACTTCAATCCTGTATTGACAATACTGTTTAAACGACACTCTGGCACAATTACTTCCCTAAACGAAAGGATAGGACTAGACTGGATGGTTCTATAATAGAATAGGAGACAAACTATGGCTGCTACGTAATTTTAGTAGAGCTTTCCAACCAGGGGTTCTGATCAGGAATTAAATTAGCACAGGATTAGACTGGGTGTCTATATAATACAACAAGAAACCAGACTATGCTTTCAAGCGAAGGTATGTTTCAAGCGAAGGTATAATTTGAGTTGGGCCAGCTTAAATTTGCTTTAAGGGGGATATAAAAACTTTTGTATTCCAGGAACATAAAGTCTAGAATTGTTTAAAACTGGTAGAAAGAAACTATCAAACACTTCTTAAAGATTTGAAACAACATGGAACAGAGCGGTCTCATCTGGGAATGCTTGGAAATGTACAAGAGAATAAACTATCTGACATAGGGGAAGAATACCCGAAGGTAAACTAGGAAAACTCAAAACTTTTCGGAACTCTGAAAATCAAGTTAGAGGAAAAATATTACTTAGAGGCTACAGAACATTGATTCGGATCGGATATGGAAAATACTAAGAGCAGAATGATCGATGTCTTTACGGGATACTCCACTTTACAGATGCACTTAAATCGAACAAGTGCAGTAAACAACAGAGAATGCAGGGAATGTGGAATGTTGCCGAAACGATGTATGGATTATGTCTTTGTTGAGCTTTTGGACGCGTGACATCTCAATATTTTATGGATGAGATTACTCATTTAAGTACAATGAGTTACAAGATACTGAAAAAATTAGTTCATGATACAGATTTCTTTTAAATTTACATTGCTTTACGCGCACTGGCTTAGGCGAATGGCCATAAGGCTTGATGTATGTCCTCTTCCCTTCAACTACCTACCCATTAACCTACCTCCCTACGTATAGTTAAGCTGTTAAGCAATTTTTTTCAATTTAAAGCAATTTCAATAAAAAAAATTAAGCCAATTACTTTAAATACTAAAACATTTCTTATAATTTTCAGATGTTGTTGCCAAAATTTGAAAAACAAAAGTTTTTTTAAACAAATTTTTGTATTTTTATATAAATTATCCGTAATTTATGATTATTTTTAACAAAGTTTTGTTATTTTTTTTTTTTTGTTTGTTTGTATTTTTGCAATTGTGTTCTACAATTAAATTTTATTTGAAATAAATTTTTTCTATGTGAATCAAACAGAAGAGAAGAGAAGAGGCGAAGAAAAAGAAGAAACAAAACTAAAACATGTCTTAAATTAAAATCTATAAATCTTAACGAAAGGTATTGTTTTTCGTTGTTTTTTTTCTTTCTGACTAATTTTGTTTATTTGCACCGGATGTGGTGGCCTGGTATATGAGGGCAATTGAAATCTATTAGAGTACATGCATATACGTACATACATATCTTTTCAATTGTAAGACAATGTATGTTTGTGTGTGTGTTGTAGTTTTAGTACCACCATTATTATTAATCCAGTTTCGAATAAAATTTAACCACAATTCAAGTGTGAATTTTGTACTACTAGTGTTCCGATTTTTTGTTTGTTTTCTTCTTTCTTTTTTTTACGAGTTTCTTTAGGAAATTTTTATTTTTATTTGTATTTACTTTCTTTCTTTTTTATTATTTTTCTGTTGTTCAAATAGATTTTTAAAGTTAAACTTCCGTTTAACAAATAATGTTTGTGTCTAACGACAAAAACCCAACCCAAATGGCCTCTCTCAGTTACAAATGAAAAGTTTCTTTACCACATTGTGTGTGTGTGTGTATGTGTGTTATTATTAGAAATTAAACATTGAGTTTAAATTGGTCTGTGGGAAATTAATTTTTAAGTACAACTCCTCTTAACTCCATTCCATTGTTTTCTTACAAGCACAATTTGATTGTCTGTAGTTTGCATGTAATACCGTATGTATGTATGTTTCTTACAGTATTTTTTTAATAGAAAGTAACAATTTAGTTTCTTATTAACAGACTTTATAACACAGATATTGTAACTCAAAATGCAGATGTTAGCAAAAGGGGGCACACAATAAATAAAGGACAAGCAACTACTGCGTTTATATTATTTTTCTTAAGATTTGTTATAATATCCAAAGCTTTTTTGCATCTTTCTTTGTTATTTTCTGTTTTTTATTTATGTCCTTAGTTTGCTGGCCACTCTCTGTATTTCTCTTTATTATATGATGTTATTTGAAATCTATCATGCAATTTAAAGTATTTTTTTATTATTTTCTTATTATTTTATCTTGGGCTCATTATTTCTTCTGTAATTAATGTTTAACTAATGTAAAGTTTTCTTATGTCCTCCTCATATACATTTTTTTTATCATTAAAAATACTTCTTTTTAATAACCATAAATTGATTGATAATTTCTATAATAAAAAAACAAGAGGCCTTAACATTAATATTTATTTTACGTTAGTTTTTCTTAGTTAAACTTCTTTTCTTTATGATAAAAACAAAAAACAAGGGGAATACATTACGCTTCTTACCATGCGGGTCTTCTACTCGATGATATTTGAAAATGATCATGATTATGATCATGTTAATAAAACACGAGATAACAAGCAATTCTTATTACACAAGTAATAGAATATAATTTAATAGACATTCTATTAAGAAAAGAGCAAAAAAAGGAAAGAGACTTAAGAAAAATAATTAGAAAAGTAATAAAAAAAAACACAATGTTAAAGAAACTTGTTCAATTGATATGAACAGGAATTAATAAAAAAAAAAGAGAAAATTTTAAAATAAATTCCCAGTCTAATTTAAAAATAATTTAAAAAAAATTTCAACAAACCCCAGGAACATATAAAAAAGGAGCAAAAACAGTTAAAAATGTATGTTCTCATCCCTGGACTAATTTAGGGTTTTCCTAATAAATCCATTAAAAACTGTAGAAAATTTAATTAAATTCGTATAACAAAATAACAACTACGGCGACGGTATATTAAAGTCAATTGTAAATAAATTTCAATCACATTGGTAATGAAAAAGGAAACAACTAGCCTTTGGACTATATCCTGGGATTGCTTGATAGATCCTGGTACCGCTCTCGGAGCGGCTGAATAAAGATAAATCTCTACAAGTGGAGCAGAGAAAATTGTTTGGGAATTAATCCACAGGATACCGAGGGAATTATCCACAGAATACCGAGCTATTGCTGTTCACCAGGAATCCCAAACTTCGCTTCTTTTCTACAGTCAAATATGTGATTATTATACTCGATTGCGAACTTTTATGGCGAAATACTCGAAGGCAGGCTTTTGGTTAAAGAAGGGAGCTCAAACCCTTTGTCATATCCTGGCTGTACAAAGCTATAATTAAGCTTGTAATGCCGCAAGGATCGACCGTCTAGTGGGTAGCAATTGCTAAACAATGCAACAATAAGATTCTAGAAGATATTAAAACAAAATCTGTCATCCTTTTCACTATTGCCCTGAAGATGGCAATCATTGCAGTAAAAAAATTGACTTCCTATCGATTTCCTCGTTGGGCGACAGGCAGCTACTGTTGCAATCACGTTGAACTCATTAAATTGATAACCTAAGCAGTTTCATGGAGAAGTTAACACTTAAACCCTTATTGCTTGGTACCGCTGGATTATAAGGTTCCCAATAACTATTTGAGCAGGTACTTAGACACCGTCAATCCAAATAGGCCTTACTGGAATGGCATAGAGTTTAATGGGTCTTCCTTCGAATTCTCTCGTAATGCACACCAACGGCTCAAAGATGATTGGAAAAACGGAACAAGGATAGTACGGTTAGCCTACTAGAAAACCCTACATATGATCCGCGCCTAGAGACCCCTTTGGACATTATTAGGCTGGATGTCAGAAGTCTCCTTAGTTCATTTCTCTTCCTTGACTTGACATTTATTACATGGTTGTAATCCTGACGATACATTGTGTAACGCGATGAATACAGGTTGTCTAGGCGCCTCCTTTTGTGGTTTCTGCAGAAGATGCAGAGATCGGGATAGGAAGAAACGACTGTCATATGTTACTATTCAGCAATCTCCTCCTTAAAAGGGATGATTAGAATATGAGGAAATATTAAAATGACAGCATTAGTCTCAACTTTTCAAAAATTGCTTCGTTGTTATGCTAGTAGAGTGCACTTTGTTTTAAAACTTTGCTCTAAAAATTGATTTATCGTCTGTAAATACCTTCAGATTCTACTATGACCACGATAGACCACTTGATCAGAAATATACACACTACTACACGTATATATGTACACCAAGTAAACAGGTTTACGTGACACTGCTTCCCATTGAAAGAACTTGTCTTGCCAAGTCCTAGTTTAAAAATTATTACAAATAAATTTTCATATTTTAAGAAAAACTATTTAAATTACTTTATTTAACCCTTATATGGAAAGCTAAAACATAAACAAAATATTTCCCAACAGCGTTTCACATATGGTCATAATATTTATTAATGAATGATCATGAGTAACTTTTCTATCTACAATACATATATTTTTTATTAATTACAATTATCATTAATTATTACAAGTTTTAAACATTCAAAAAGTATTCAAAAACGCAATTGAATATGATAAAAAAAGAAGAAAAACAAAATGAATTTGTTAAACAATATTCGACAAAGTCAACCCTGCCAACTCCTCCCCCAGGGTACTCATGTAAAACTTATCGTTAATTCGTTAACTACACGCAAATAAATTGACGTGCATAGTAGCTACTCACTCGTACTCACTGATACTCACACACTTAATCATTTATAATCAAAAATGAAAACAAATAGATGAACTTTTTACCTCCCCCTGCACCGAACTCTCTTCTAATCACAAAGCAAATGCTCATATTCAAATGACAGAGTCAGTGACATGTCATCTGTCAAAGTTATCGAAATAAATTTTTCTTTTTTGCTTCTTCCTTTAATATGAACATTATTCACCTTAAATATGAATAAAAAAAAAAGTAAGAAGAAGAGGGCATCATATACCACAGCCACCACCCCACCCTAGTATGTGTGCACATATGTATGGTATGTTATAAGCATCATAAAAAATTTATGACAATACGTTGTTATTGTCTGTCGTCTCTATTCCTTTCATTTTTTTTCTTCCATAATTTTCCATGTATTTTTTTAATACGTTAATAATATTGAATGTTGATGAACTGTCTGCTGACAAATCATTTAGAAGTCATTCCATACGCAGTATAAAAAAGTCATAAAATATAACAAAAACAACAACAACAACAAAATAGAAATTGACATATGGATGGTGATTCAAAAAGAAAAAAATCGTTACAAATAAATAAATTGCATGTTTAAATGTAAAAAAATAAACAGCCAAGTCAAATAAAATTAACAGTCATAGGGAAAAATATTTAATGGATTTCCATTAAAAAAAAAAATTATAAAATTTAAACATTGTATTCTCTTATAAATTTATGAACTTTTCAAAATATCCCTCGATTTTCCAAACAAATTGTAAATTTTATGCAGAATTGAAATTGGCGGAGTATGTGTTCCTTTTAATTAAACACGAAACTTTGATTAGTTTTGTGCAGAATTGTAATTTGCTGAGAAGTAGTTTTTTAAACAAATTAAATATAATGGTTAAATACAGTGAGCGTCAAAAGAAACTGTAAACTATACGGATAAAATTCTAACAATCACCAAACTCAACTTTTACCATTTAAGGAAGGAGAGTGCTCGAAAAAATTTGACAATATTTTGAAATGTTTTGTAATTATTTTTTTTTTTAATTTTAAAAACTTGCAATGAAAGAATTTTAAAATAAAAATAAATGTAATTTATTAATGTATATTTTTTAATGTACATTTTCTTTTGACGCTCACTGTATGTCATATATAATATATATTGTCGTAATATATATTGTCGTTAAAGCAATAAAAAGTATACGACCGTTACAAATAAATATCATTCGAATCTGTTATAGGCTTAAACCTGTATTTTACTCCCGTTCATACGTATAATTTCGATGCCGAGTTGTTTCCTGTATATAGCAGTGGAGCCATGTTTTCCAGTTAAGCTGGATTCTTATCAAGTTGTCTTGTAACTTACTCTACGTATTGTTTATCTGTTCCACTTTTTATTTCTGTTCCGTTGAAATTGAGCCGTGTCTGCTGTCGATCTCTGTTGGATATACGCTGCGGTGTTGTCTTCTCTATATAGCGGCGGATTCCCGGCTTCCAGTTAAGCTAGAGTCTTATCAAGTTGTCTTGTAATATACTCAACGTATTCTGTATCTGTTCTACTTGTTATTTCTGTTCCATTGAAATTGAGCCGGGTCTGCTGTCGATCTCTGTTGAATATACGTTGAGGTGTTGTCTCCTCTATATAGCGGCGGATTCACGTTTTCCAGTTAAACTAGAGTCTTATCAAGTTGTCTTGTAATTTATGCAACGCATTGTGTGTCTGTTCCACTTGTTATTTCTGTTCCATTGAAATTGATCACTGCCTGCTGCCGATCTCTGTTGAATATACGCTGCGGTTTTGTTTCCACTGTATAGAGGTGAATCCGCTTTTTCCAGCTAAACTAGAGTCTTATCAAGTTGTCTTGTAATTTATGCAACGTATTGTGTATCTGTCCCACTTGGCCAAAAGCTACCTACAGTGGTCTAGTAGGTAGTGTGTTGGCTTATTTGAAGTGAGGCCACGGTTTAAAACCCAGGTCATACATCTCCAACAAAATTAAATCCGAAAAAATATTTGTTCGGCGGCTTCCTCTCAATAGATTTCTGGCAAAAACTCAGAGAGTAAATAAAATTGCCATGAAAACGTTTCTCAAATTCTGTCGTTCTGAGTCGACTATAGGTCCCGCCACTTATGTATAAAATTAACACACACAACATAAGTGTTGTGAGAAGCTACATAGGTCGTAATCGGGTTGGGCTAAAGGGTTGCAGTGGCCAATTATGGAAAATTAAAAAAGTTTTATTAAATCTATAGTTCGGAGTCTACGTTAGACTTTAGCACCTGCCACTGATTGATGTAAACCTAACTAAAGGGGTTCTACTAACCAATTAATTAAGCAAAGTGGAGATTATTTTATAATCGTATCTATTCTATATAAAACGACTTGGTTAGCTTGCAAGACAGATATTTTTTTTTAGTTTTAATTAAATTATTGGCTGTAAGGTACTCTAGTGGTCAGTCGATTGGTTTAGTTAATCTGTCTAATGTAACATACTAACCCCCATGAGTTTATATTTTGTATCGTTTTTTTATAAAACGAAAAACCTCCCAAAACCTCCCTTCATTTTTCTCAAACTATTCTTAAAAAAAATGTCTAGCCAATCATTTATTTCAATTGAAAATTAACCTTCAACCCTCACTAATTTCTATCAATACTACAATGATAATAATAAAAAAATGAAAAAACAAGAAACACTAATGTAATGTATGACTAACAATCCCTTATTGACCTCATATGTTAATTTGTTTCCCTTTGGTTGGAACACAGCAAAAAGAAAAAACCACCTTAAAAACACCTTTCGTTCTCATTAATACCAATACGAGTACTATTACTAACGTACATATGTATTCAACCAAATATTGTACATATATGTACATACATACATTGACTCATAGGCCATTAATTACTCCCTGTTATAAGTTGAAACCTATAAAAGCCATAAATTAAATTCCCTAAAAATAGTCAAACGATAGTCAAATGGCTTTTACTCATACTTTTTTTGGCTTTGGCTTGTTGTTGTGGTATTCCACCGTTTGACTAATAAATACATGGTAATAGTGGTCAAGAATATTTTCATTTTCATTTCTATTTGTATTTGTATTTGGTTTGTATTATTATTATTATTACGTTAACGTTAAACGTAATAACGTAATAAATATTCAAATTACCGACATTTTTTTCCAAAGCCATTTCGGAAAAAAAAACAGAAAAATAAGAAGAAAAATACTATATTCATAGAATATTTGTTGAAAATACATTACATGACCAGGTGAAAGCAATACGTTTTGAAAAATAGCCATAAAAATAGAATAAATGTGGTTGAAATATTGAATGGATTGGTGGTGGACTCTTGTTACACGAAGAGAAATTTAGAAACAAATTTTAAAACAAATTTAATTTTTCATTATTTGCCACAGTTTTTTTTTATGAACTTTATCTATGAGTTTAAAAACGATTATTAACGATTTTATTATGAAGAATACATTTCTGCAATTTGCGGAGAATTTAATGAAATTTCATCACAGCATTTACACAATTTGCGGAGAAGTTGTATTTAATAATATGGCTATATAATACCGTTAAATTTGGTAGCACTGCTGCATTGTATTAATTACTAGGAATTATCTTTGTTTTTGTGCGTTCGCCTCTCAGGAAGGGATCCTTCTCGGGCATATATTGTGTTCTAAGCGGGAAAATATGTTGTGGGAGGGAGTAACAAGGGAGAGTAGTGTTTATGGACATTATAATTTAATCTATTTTTTACATTACAAATGACAAGAAAGGCTTAGAAAGAAGAAGAAAGAAAGGTTTTATTTTATTTTTTATTTAGAAGAACAGTGTAAGCCTAAAGAAAGGATCCTCTCTGTAATCCTTTTTCAAGTATACCACATAACTATGTTGGTTTCTGAGATACTGTGGCGTTTAGGGTAACGTGGTCTAGTAGATAGAGTGTTGGCATATTAAGCGTGATGCCGTATGCAAACTCGAACAAAACGAAAAATATTTCTTGAAGACACTTCTTCCTCTCAGCAGATTTCTGGCAAAATCTCTGAAAGCAAAAAAATTACCATGCAAAGGTTCTCAAAAATCTGTTGCTCGGAGTTGACTTTAAACAGTAGGTACCACCACTCATGTATAAAATTAACACACACAAGTGAAGTGGTGTATGAAGCTAGGTTGTAATCCTAACTGAAGGGTTGTAATGACCAATTATGTAAGTAAGACCTTCTATGCTATCCTTTATTTTCTGATCGAGAAAATATAAGCAAATAAACAATTTAAGGGGAACTAGGCTAGTAACGCCCAGGAACGTGCCCGACGTAAATTAAAAACTG
This sequence comes from Sarcophaga carnaria, assembly GCA_958299815.1. NCBI lineage: Eukaryota > Metazoa > Arthropoda > Insecta > Diptera > Sarcophagidae > Sarcophaga > Sarcophaga carnaria. Next base: position 1,890,079 of record OY283149.1, read on the forward strand.
GTTAGGGAATTTCTAAAAAACTCCATTAGGATTTCTCACTGGAAAGTGTGCCCTAAGGCCGAACCTTTTTTCAGCAGACTATAAGGTAGATGTACATAAGTCTGGAACTGCCCAGCAGTGCTTGTGCCTTTGACCTCCTTTTCATAACCGTAGTCTATGAAACTAAACCATGATTTCTTCCATGGTCTTTTAGGATTTCTGATTTTTATTGATTTATGGGAAGACTTTCCATATTGCCCTTTCCTTTTATTCTCTTCTATCTTCGTTCGTTTTTCATTGTCAACTAATGTCCTTACTTTTCAATTTTGTTTTGTTACCTTCTTTCTTTCTCTATCATTTTCATTTATCTATGCTTGCCATGCCAGCCTGAAGGTAACCTACAGAGATCCTTGCAGAATTTACAAACTCTCGTGATTCAATGTAAAAAGCTTTTAAAGTCGCCATAGTCTAGTAGATAGTGTGTTGGCTTATTAGATGTAAAGCCAGGGTTCGAGCCCCAGGCCAGACATCAGGACAGATTTTCAGAATTTTGAGAGTAAATAAAATTGCCATGAAAAAAAGTCTTTCTGAGTCGACTTTAAACTGTAGGTCCCACCACTCATGTATAAAATTAACACACACAACATAAGTGGTGTGAGAAACTAGGACGTTGTACAATGGGTCAATTCGACCTCCGGGTCCTTGTCTTAATTGACAAGTACACGTCATCAAACCTAACCTAACCTAATCAAGCTTAAGGGGGTCAGTATAATTGTAAGTGTATATTTCTGGATAGACGAATATTTACTACCATTTTCGTTCCTCAACTGAATTGTCTTTAGAGTGAATATAGATGGTACTATAGGGGGAAATTTCTCTCAGTGTTCAAGTATTTAAACTTGACATTTTCACAGTTCTTTTGTTTTTTTAAGGCAGTACATATTGACTTTTTTATTTTATAAGTATATCATATACATATTTGGTCTAAAACGCGTGCATTAACACTAATAAAATTCACTTATTTTAAGCCATAATAACTCAACTAAACGAACTAACCGAACGAACACGTGTATTATGGGTAACAAGTCAACACGATAAATACTTAATATTGGTAATATTCCTACTCAAACTCGTAAATATTTTTTTTGTTTCGTTTCATTTTTACCTCACTTTAATGAATATACATTTGAACACCATTTTGGTTTTTATTTTGAGTCGTTTTTTTTTCGAGTTTTAACGTTGTTTAATACAATATTTATGCTAATCAAATGACACCCAATGGTATTGTTAACAGAAAACAAAAACAACAGAGAAATACCTACTAAAACTATAACGTTTTTCGCTTTAATTTTTTTTTTTTTTTGTTCTTTCAATTCGAAATGTTTTATAAAAAGTGAATCGTTTTTTTAGGTTTAGTTTTTATAGAGGAATTTATAACATTGACTTTTTAGTTGGTTTTATTGTACATAAGCAATATATGTACGTATGTAGACGTCCATGATAGTATCGTAGAGGACCTTTTGGCTTGACTGATTGTCAAACTTTCAAGGTTTTTTCGATTTTTCATTTTGTTAATATGGCTTTTAGGTTATCGGTGTATTTATATGGGGTGGGTTTTTAATGTTCTTAACTTGAATAATTTTAACATTTGATTATTGGCCAATACAATATATATGTACATATGTATGTGGTATACAACTTGATTATAAAACGTGAGTAAATAAAGGCAAATTTATTATACAAAAATTCATTAGCTTATGGCCATTAATTTCTAAAAATTGTAACGAAACGAAATGAAAATATAAAATCTAATGAGATTTTTTTGTTCAGAAGAAATATTATAGATTGGTAAAGGAACAGAGAAATAAATTATTTGGTGTCCCTGTCCTGTCCACCATAAAAGCTATTAAAAGTCAAAACAACTCTTAGAATTTGTAAATTTATAGGTTTATTAGAATAAAAAAAATCAAGAAAAAGCCTTCATCATACTTTCCAGACTCACATGGGATATTATTTCATATGGCAACCCTATTATTCCAGAATCTGCTGCAAAAATGAAAGTGAAATAAAGCAAAGAAATACTAAGAAGTTCGTTAAGATGCGGAGAGTCCTATGTTTAAATCGCAAAAAATCAAACTGAGCACCACCAATTTCTAAGTAACAAGCTACATTTAATCTCATTTTTATGGGTTGAAATTGTTCCAGAAACACTAAAGTGATCAGTATATGATTTCATAATCCATTCTCTCAGATAAAAATTATTTGAAAGTAATGACCAAGAAGTTTCATTCAGCCCTCCAGTCCTATAGATTCCCATTACTATAGTCCTTATTGCGCTCTACTTAATATTCCTCACCTGAAGTATGCTTCATGTCAAGGCAAGACATAAAAATATAACTTCACCTCTTGCGTAAAAATGGAAATACTTCAGTGCTCCATAACCTCTAAAAAATCAAAAATTTTAACATGAGACAAGGAATTACCAACGAATATACTAAAGGGGTACCGAAAACCTTCTGCAACCTGTCACGAACAATGCCTGGCGAAGTAACTTAAGCCAACGGCCATATATTAAGCAGTAGAACCCTCTACTTCTATTTGGGTTGGAGATCTTCAATTTCTCAATAACCCAATCGTTTTAATAATACTGTCCGCAACATGAAAACAAACTGTTGTTAGAAACGCCATTCAATCTAGAAAACCCACCAAATAACTAATCGGCCTATATATCTGTAAGATATTGTTGCCCACTGTCAACTGCGAGAACTATAGATCGATGATTAACAATTTCTTTTTGGCTCAATTGCGTGATCTTAACTCCAACATTGGTGTCAACTGGATGGCGCTACAGCTCATGCCACATTGGATATTCTGTACAAGCCATTTTAGGGCATAGTCATCTGAAGGTGATGGCCACTGAGTCCATGCGATTTTATCCCGTCAGTCTTTTTCTTGTGTCGTATTCTTAAGTCATAGATATACGCGAATAAACTATAAACCACTGTGCTCCTCAAAGCCAACATGGCCCATGCCATCGGCTAATTTCGACCCGATTTATGCGCCCGAATCATGAATTTTGGACACTTCCAATGCGCACAATAGGCGTTTCAAATTAATAAAAAAAAAGCAATGATGTTCTGCTTGTAAAAAATTCAAGCATGAAGTCTATTCTATTTTGTGATTGCGAAGCCTAAATACGCAGCGAGTGTAAACGTCTCGTAATTGCAAATCATGAAAAATAAATTTCTTGGGGCAAATTATAAGCATAAGCTGGATAAACCGATTGTGATACGTTGTTTGCTGAGCTCAGTAAACCAAATTTCTCAGCTCAGCGAAAATAGTGGTGGATAAGCCTCGCTCTTGGAAGGCCAATTGTTGGCAAGCATCAGTCGATGATGACAAACACGTCAGTAGAATCCGTAAAGAAAGTACAAGCATGCTGATGTACCTGCTAGAAGTGGAAGTACTCGTGAAATGATATCATCCAAAAGTCTTGTGTTATGCAAGGAAGTGCAGGTCCTAGGCTCTACTGACAGTAACGGAGGCCGTACTTTCCGATTAACAAATACTATGCATCTATTTCTTGAAAGAGATATTAACAGATTTAAAAAAAAATATAAATTAAAGCATTTACCTAAGGGGAATAGTATAATATGGGAGGTTATGTCAGATTTTCAAAATTCCTGGGCAACACTTTTCTTTGTTGTGAATTTTCTTAAAGAAAAATTCTTAAAATTTATACGAATTTTTTTACAATTTTATTAAAAAAAAATTCTCTTTTTCTCTTCGCTCTTCCCCCCTCTTATCATTCAAATAAGTCCTATATTCAATACAATTTATTTTTTTTTCATTGAATGCCAATAAATAACTTGCCTTTCAACTAAATTGACTCATATTGTCATACAAAATTAATGACATGTTTATATCCACATAAAGTCAAATACACCCATCACCAGCACTGTCAATGTCGCCTGTACGTACACCTTCTCCCCTTCTACCAAAAAACAAATTTATTAAACAACTGTCAGTAAAAATATTACAAAACAGTGACAGTGACACATCAATTGTTAACGAAAATGAAAAAAAATTCTTCAGTTTCTCTTCTTTTTTTTTTTTTCGTTGTTTTCTTGTGAAACAATTATTGGGAAAAAGGGTTTTCTGTTGTTGTATACGTTTTTCCCCTTTTTATTTTATTCAACATGTCTTATGTTAGAGGAGGAGGGAAAAGGAGCAGAAGAAGGAGAAAAAATTTCTATCGAAATTTATAACATTATTGTCACTAAATAAACGATCAAATGACAATTTAAACAGCAGCAGCAACAACAACAACAATAATAATAACAAACAATATATTAGTAAATCAGCTACACCTCCCCCGTCCTATCTCTACATACATACCTTTTCACTCTTACCGATTTTTAAAATTGTTTTCCATACGCCAAAAAGAACAAAAAAAAATTCTTTATTTAAGAAACACTTTTCAATACTTTCTCTTTAGACCCAAGAGAGGGGAGCTACAATGGCATAATTAGTTGTGTGTATAGTTTGCGACATCCGAAATTAGGCTGCTATTTACTTACGTACGGACTTTATTGGTCATTTCAATATTTTATTCAGGATTTCAAACCAGTTTTTCCCACCACCCAATGTAATGTGTGGTAATTTTAGCCATCAGTGGCAGAACTTAGAATTTAAAGTCGACTTACACAGTCGACAGATTTTTTGGAGATGATTTTTCTGTTCGTGGCAAATTTATTCAATTTCAGTGTTTTTGACAGAAATCTGTTGAGAGGAAGTCGCCAATAGAAATATTTTTTTTTTCATATTTCATTTTGTTTGAAATATCTAAGCCGGGCGTTGAACCACGGCCTTACGTTAAATGAGGCAACACACTACCTGCTAGGTTACGAGGACTTAAGCTCATATTTAGAACAGTTTAAATAACACAAAGGCAACTCTAGAAGTCGTATAAGAAACAGCCTACTCCGCAGCCTAGATCAGATCCCGCATTGATCAAATTATGGAGGAATCCTTAATGAGTTAAAAAACTGTTTAACGGACTTTAAAATGAACTAGTTCCAGGCTTTATATCATTCAAAAAGGTTAAGAATTGGGTGGTACCCTCTTGGAAATAAATTCAGGTCTTAAGTAATAAGCCACTGTTTCCTTATAAAGCTTTCAATTGGTTTTATACTCCTACCTACCTACCAATGATCATAGGTTAGGTTAGGTTAGAGGACGTGTACTTGTCAATTAAGACAAGTACAGTACCCGGAGGTCGGATTGACCCATTGCACAACGTCCTAGTTTCTCACACCACTTATGTTGTGTGTGTTAATTTTATACATGAGTGGTGGGGCCTACAGTTTAAAGTTGACTCCGAACGACAGATTTTTATTTATTAAGAAACTTTTTCTTGGGAATTTTATTTTACTCTCAGAGTTTTTGCCAGAAATCTGCTGAGAGGAAGTCTCCGAAAAAATACTTTTTGTATTTTGTCTTTGATGCCTGGCCTGGGGCTCGAACCCAGGCTTTTGCGCCTAATAAGCCAACACACTACCTACTAGACTACGGCGACTTCTGATCATAATTTCCTAAAGAATTTTCGTTTAAACTGTGCTTCAAATTCGTTGTTGTCCTGCAAGCACACCCCGTTTAAATATTTTTTTTTCGTTTCGTAACAGCGTACAAAAGGAGCGAACGAACGAACCCCTTTAGCTTTTCAATAATATTGTCTTTTAAGTTATTTAATGGTTCTTTCATTGTTGTTGTAAAGCAATATTTAGCAAGGAGAAGCAGAAGAGCGAAAAAAAAATGACATAAAAAAGGAAGCCAGCCAGTAAGTCTTGGTATTTGGCGTTTAAAATTATGAGTTTTTTTCTTCTTCTTCTATTCAAAGTTCTTTACATGCCTTTGATATTCCCCAAGGAATTTGGAAAGTATTTCGTTGTCTTTCTTATTTTTCTTTTTTTTTACAATATTTTTCTAATTCAGTGATAAAAAAAAATATGAAAGAAATTTAAAAACTTTTCGACAAGAGTGTAAAGTTTGTCTGTTTTTCTGTTTTTTTTTTTCTTCGATTGTACGAGGAGTATTTATTATTTGAAATTGAAATTTATTTCTTGTAATAATCACGATGACATTGGTTGACAACCGAATGAATGACAAGTTGATTTGAAAATTTGTTTGAAATTCTTTTAGAAAACTTATTAAAAAAATAAAAGACGTTTAACTATTTATGTATTTAACTACATATGTATGTATGTAATAACATGTTTATATAAGTTAAGAAGAGGGAGACAAGATAAAGACAGCATTTCATACATTCAGCAACTTAAGCAGCTACTTTTCCTAGCGTAGATGCTCAAGGTAGCCGGTATCTTTTATGTCAAAGTTCTAAGCAATTGGTGGTCAAGTGCTCCATCAACTCCTCTTCCATACATCAGAATATTCAGGTTCAAGTATGCCTATACTATGCAGATTATTATTTCCCCAGCTTCTAAACTGAAATTTGTTCGGTGCGGTCAACAGTAATGCTTCCATCTTAACATTCTTCATTCATGGATGATGATCACTTCCTCAACTACCCTTCCATACATACAAAATTGCCATTAAAACCCTTCAGTCAGGATTACAACCCAGCTTCTCACACCACTCATGTTGCGTGCTTTAATTGTATACGTGAGTGGCGCGACCTACAGTTTAACGTCGACTCCGAACGACGGATTTTTGAGAAACTTTTTCATGGCAGGGTTTATTTACTCAGAGTTTTTGCCAGAAATCTACTGAGAGTAAGTCGCCTCAGAAATATTTTTTTTCTTCATATTTTCGTTTTTTATGTCTGACCTGGGATACGAACCCGGGCTTTACGTCTAATAAGCCAACGCACTTCCTACAAGACTACGGCGACTTCGCCTACTACCCTTCCAGATGACTACAATTACGACCCTTTAGTCAGGATTACAACCAAGCTTCTCACATCATTCACGTTATATGTGTTAATTTTATTCCCGAGTGACGGGACCTGCTGCTGAATGTTGACTCTAAACGACATATTTTGAGAAACTTTTCAGGATAATTTCTGCCAAAAGCTTGCCGAGACGAAGTCCCCAAAAGAATATTTAATTTTGTTCGATATATCTGTTCGATATATCTGTTTCGATATATCCCTCGTCCAATAAGCCAACACAACCGTAACTTCAATGGAATAGAACCAGTAAAAATCTCCTCAACTCCTCTCCTAGACGTTCGACATCTAATTTCCCTTGTGTTCCTCATATTCTGATACTCACGTCAAAAAAGTTAAATCCTGGGTGACCAGGTTGTTGATTATTTGTGATACTTAATGATGTTCTGGGCGTAAATGTGAAAATGCTCAGAGCTTTGAGGACAACCTTCTACGAGAATTTTTATTTCTCCTCCCATTAAAGATAGGTTTCCAACAGTTTCCAGTACATTATGTGGAACCGCTTGGAGGACTTGGTGTCCGTATCAACAATATTAATAAGTTGGCTCTGGCTCTCTTTATCCCTGTTCTCACTCCTCTGATCCTTGTGTATCATTTAAGGATTTAGTCTCGCTTATTACCCACACTTTATTTGTAGGAAAAGTTGCTTTAGAAGCCCTAATGGAACTAAGTTCAGGACCTATATGATCGCATGGGTAAGCTGTGCCACTAACTGCACTTCAAAATTCGTCAGAACGTAAGGTTTCCTGCCTTAATATGTTCCTTCCTATGAATGGCGTATCGCCTCTAGTAACGTCACGATCAGTAATGTTTAGAAGGGTCTTCATACCCAGTATTAGGTTCGACTGCATAGTCCGCATGATGCACAGGCATACATATCTTTTATGCTTCAACGAAATGTTGTAAATGTGTTATTCCAGTATATTTCATATTTTTTTTTTAATTATATTCGCGCAATTTAATGTCATTTTGGTATTATTTTTATGATTTTCATAATTTGCGTTCGTTTATTTCTTTGAGTTGCTTGTTGTTACCTCTGCAGCAGTGGCTAATACTGCTGCCACTGCTGTTGAAGATGTGGCATGAAGCATGTTTCATGTCACTTATCACTTGACACTTGTTATTGTAACGAATTATTTGTGGTGGCTCAGTTTTTTATAAATTTTTTTTTCGTGTTTTTTTCGCTTTTTTTTCTTGTCTTCATTGCAGCGTTTTTCATCATCATCATCGTCTTGTTTTCAAACAATACGAATTTATTTTTTGCGTCACTTGCAAATATTTTTCTAATCTTGTTCTTCGCATATATATTTTTTTATAAAGAAAATAAAATTCAAATAAAAAAGCCAATCAAAGTAAAAAAAAATTTAATTGAAGACGTTCCAAAACACAGCTACACTTAGTTTTTGTTGCATAGAGGAAAGGCAAAAAAATACTGACGTACATACATAATTGGTCAGGATTACAACCCTTCAGTCAGGATTACAACCTAGCTTCTCACACCACTTATGTGTTGTGCGTTAATTTTATACATGAGTGGCGAGACCTATAGTTTAAAGTGGACTCCGAACGACAAATTTTTTTGAGAAACTTTTTATATCAATTTTATTTTAATCTCAGAGTTTTTGCCAGAAATCTGCTGAGAGGAAGTCGCCTAAGAAATATTTTTTGTATTTTGTTTTGATGTCTGGCCTGGGGTTTGAACCCTGGTTTTAATTCTAATAAGCCAACACACTACCTACTAGACTAAGGCGACTTAAAAATGACTGACAGTTTTTCTATTAAATAATGACAGTGGGTTGATGTACTCAGCAATCTTCTGGCAAAAACTCTCAGAATAAATAAAATTGCCAGTCGTTCTGAGTCAGTGATAACAAGACACTGGCCTCTGGGTGGTTACGTTAGGGAACTGAGAATACCTTATAACGACTTCTCCATAAGCTGCAATGGCAATGAAGGAGAGGAGACCACATAACATCTTCTCTAACATTGTAAGGAGCTTGGGAACCAGAAAGGTATAAGTCTTGGGTACCCAGTATTTAGTGACAAGACATATCTAACCAAAGGCGGCTCTCGGGAGCTATAAGTACAGGTCGGAACACATAATATCGGTGTTTCAATGTTACTTCACAGATTCCAATTAAGCTGTGTTCGGTGAGGCGGCTGCCTGTTTAACCTCACCTAAAAGATAATTTCTTTTAAATCATTGTGAGTAGTCAGCCTTTATGCCAAACACTGACAGTATTTCTTTAAATCACTGACAGCGTTTTTTTTTTAATTTTTTTTTAAGTGTTGAATAGAATTTTAATGCCTGCTGTGTAGGGTATTGGCCCAAGAAATGTCATTTAAAATTTCAGTTTAATGTGCCATCAGAGACCAAAATTCAATGTATTTCGCTCGTTTCTCGTTCATTCGTTCGTTTATGTGTTCGTTTGTTTGTGTTTTTTTTTCTGATGTCGTTTCGCATACGTGTGTAGGTGTTAAAAAGAATTTATGAATTATATTTTTATAACTGTATGAACGAAGAACATTCGTCCCATCCAAACGACAGACTGACGGACGGACGGAAGGACGGACGGACGAGTCAGTATTATTATTGTATTTAAAATTATTGTGTATGGCATTATCGTTTAGATATTGTCTTATTTATTTGGATTTCTTTTTTTATGCAAAAGCCTTTGGATTCTATCACCAGTTTATATTTATACAAAGACAGAGAGAGAGGGGGACGGGAGCAGGGAGGTTGAGATATCCATGCAATTACAAGATCTGCGATCTGTTTTGCTTTGTATTTCTTTGTCTGAACTGCTATTTTAAATTATTAACTGCAGTTTAGATTTTATTTCATCCATCCAAAGAAAATGCTGAAAATTATTTCTGTTTTATTGTTAAAAATAAATTCAATCATGTATCTCCACATGCATAGCTAACGCTGTAGCTGCATAGATATGTAGCTATTAGCTAGCTGTGCCTGAGACTGAGGCTACTCTGATCTGATGTTGATGATGATGATGACGTCTTTCCATATTTATTTGACGATTATTGAAGACATCCTGTGTACTAGTAGTAAGTACATCGTACTACTACTACGTACATATGTATGTACGTCTACGACAGCTCATATTAAATATTAAATTTTAAATACTTTTACTACTCATAATTCATTATTATTAATAGTTTTTATTGCTCTGTGTTGTGTTCAAAGAGTTTCGTTTCATTTCATTTTTCATGAGTTTCTTTGCTGCGTTTTTCTGTTCACTTTTTTCTGTTATTTTTTCTTTACTTTTTATTATGGATGATGTCTGACATTTGGTATGTGTTTTAAGATTTAAACAAATAATAAAAAAAACAAGATCTACAAATATTTTCTAATCAAATCCAAACAAGATTTCTTAGTGACAAATACAATAAAAAAAGTGAATGAATTTCAAAGATAAACACTTGAAAACTGTAATTAATTCTCATTAAAGTGGGTCAAAAGTTAAAAGAAATAAAAAAAAAAAAAAATAAATGCCTTCAAATAACCTCAGCATTGACAAAATGTTCTCAAGTGTACCTCCACAAAATAATAATGTCCACAAAAAACTGCCTTAATTGGTGATAAAAGTGGAGTATAACAGGAGTAAATTCATCATCATAAAAAACACATTAAGAAGGGACATCGCATAAAGTCATAAATGGTATAAACTACGCCCATGATATTTGTCTTCTTGCTCCTACATTTTGCAATATGTCCGCCAAATCGAATCAAGTTTACCAGATAATAGCAAACGTTGGCAGTCATGGCCCGCTATGAACTGCAAACATGCTGCACTACTGGGAAGTTATGGACACATTCCAGTTGACTACGTCGTTCTCTATAATTTTCTCGATAGAAGATTTAATTTTGGTAGTCCAAGTAGGCTTTTCTTGACTCATGATCCTGATTTTTCCGATGGTACACTTGGTGTGAATGCGATAGCTTCAAAACGCTGCACAGATTACACTGTGATAAAAAAAAATGAAGGCTTTTGATATAAAACTTATGCATACGCTGCCTGATTACTGCTGTATTTTCTAGGCGAAGGTCCTGGCTATATTGAAAGCAGCTCATTGATTGCACGGTAGTAGGATTTTCGTTGAAATTCACTCAAGGTACTCAAACGTACTCAAACACTGAGGCAGAGATCAAGAGCCTAATGAACATCACCTCGATGTCCGTACTCTTCCATGAATTCCCAGGGAAATCGTAGATCATTCATAGGTAACTCTTTCGTGGGTTTCAATGATGGATGATGAACCAGCCCGGGGCTGATATACATATATTTCCCATAGAATAGGTGTTGCGTTTGCATCCGTTCTTGGGAATATTTCTGTCATTTTACTAGGATGCTCAAGTTTTTTTTGGAGATGCTAAACTCTACCGAACTGAAATGGATGGGAATAGAAGTGAGTCTCTCTTGTTCTTAAGTCGCATAGCTAACCATCGCACTATTATTATGATTATTACAGGTCACTACCCTATTGGAAGGTATGCCGACAGGCTTAACATGTCGTCAAATGACTTTTGCAAGAGCTGTAGGCCTAGAGAGGAGGAATAACGTAACTTTCACTTCATGTATCAGTACTAGGCTCTTGACATGAAGAACGAAGGTTTTTGTCCTCCCCTCCAGTGTTATCTTTCTTAACAGCAAAAATTATTATGTCTCCTAGAAGCAGATAAAATTCACTCGCACTTGTTGGCTGCTGTGAGAAGCTAAGTTGTAATCTTGACTCAAAGATAGCAGTGATCAGTTAAATAAGTAAGAGCTTAATCCTTCTGTTGGTATCACAATCAATATTTGGCTACATGTGATCTGCTCTGCTTATCATGTACTTCGCATATATTGAACTGAAAATGGAATACAACTTTCATGTAGGCACTGATACCTCCAAAGACTATTTTGTAGTATTTTGAACACGTTCTTCATTATCATTAATGACGATAGGAAATCAAACTCTATTGATTCATTGGAACACCGTTGAAAAAGTGGCTTTTGTTTCAGTGTTTTCCGATACTACAACGACTGTTTGTCCAAAATAACATATTTTTACGTAGTGCTTCTGCTTCTCGTAGAACTTATCACTTAGTGGTCGATTGGTCCGTAGCTTGTTATCGATTCTTTACAGAAAGGATTCATTCTTCAACCGCAATATTACTTAGAAATCTTACGTCCAGAAACAGTACTCCCTCATTTCTCCCTTTGACAACGTATTTTCATAGTTCCACTACAATCCACTGTGTGAGTAGGGGCCAACCCTTAGCGCTGATATAAAAAAATTTTAAAAATATTGTGGAGTAATAATTATAATAGGGATCTCGGGAGAGAGTAAAAGAACTACAGAAATTCATAAAAAAAAATTTACAAAGAAAATTATGCCGAATCGAGCATGTTTTGCGAAGGTCCTGTGGTGATTATTTTACAATTCTTTTTAGAACCACCGTTGTCCTTATTTGTCAGATTAATGTTTAGTTATAATGGGTGTAAAAAAGTCTTTAGAAGATTCTATTTCAAATATATTATTCAACTTTCATGTTTAACCTTTGTCATTTAAACAAAATTCACCTTTAATTTGAATATAACAAATCCAAATAGAATTTAATTCGCAGTCTCATCTTTAAATTAAAATCATCTTTAAATAATTATCCATTATTTGTTGAATTGACCTTTGAACTTTAATTCACTTTATTTACTTAACTGCTATTCAAAAAAAAAAAAAATCCATTAACCTTTGGCAATATAATGATGGAGTAATAATTTCAAATTAATATGTTTTGTTTATAAATAATAAACATTTTATGGCATAATTATTATAAATTTTAAATGAAAAAAAAAATTAAAAATAATTCATTATTTTTTTTTTCTGTGATTACGTTCATAAATTTAAGCAATTTTTGCTGTTAAACACCTGGCTAATGTTTAATATTTCATTGGAATTACATGCAGACTTTGTTTGTTTGAATAATAAAAATTCAAAAATGAAATTTCATTTTAAATTGTTAATATTTTAATGAATTTATAAATAAAATTAATTACAATTACACTGGAAAACAAAAAAAAAAATTTGTACAAAAAAAAAAAAACACACAACCAGGGTGGGGTTTAATTCTTCTTATTTTAAGTGACAAATTTTGTTGAGAGAGAAACCCTTTCAATTTATTTTATTTCAAGCAGTTTTCCAGTGACGTGTTAGTAATAGTTTAATTTAATGATTAAATTAACTCCTTTTAAATAAATTACCTTTAATTAAATTACCTTTTCTACTGTTCTTTTTTTGTTGTTTGGTTGATTTTTATTTCCATTGAATGAAATTTCTTTAACACCCTTTAAAGTATGTCTCATTATTGCTTGTATCAAGGCAAAGTTAAAATGTTGACATGACCCTACAAATACTAGCTTGTTTTTCTATGTATGTATTACGATATGTAGAAGAAGAAAAAATGGTCAAAATACAAATGTTTATAGCCACCCTGGCCATATTAACCCCATTTAACATGGTATTGACCACATACTAAACACTTTGCTAAAAAGGGTGTTATCACCTCCTTTTTCTGCATGTTTTTTGTTGCTTTTCTCTTCTCTTATATTATAAAATAATAAAAAAAAAGAAATTGAAACCGTAAAGGCAACAAAAAACACCGGGGTTCCATTTACAAAAAAAAAAAAGAAGTGCGTAGCCAAGCCACTTGAAAATCAAAAAAAAAAAGAATAGAAAGAGAGTGTTGAAAATGTAAAAAAAAATGAAAATACTTTTCAATGTGCAACAATAACACGCATGTACTTTTGTTAATAACCCCGTGTATATGTATGAATGTGTAATGCAAAGGTTAAGCCAGCCACTAAGGCAAGGAAAAATCAAACGAACCACCACCACCACCACCCTTTATCATAAACTCAACTCGTAGGGCAACTACAATTAGCTCTGCAATAATAAGTAAAAAAATCATGATCAAAATAATCAAAATGTCTAAGAAAAACTCTTTTTGAAGTATTAACCTTTGACCCTGAAAATTTGTATTGAATAATATCTAACAAGATCTACAATTTAATATTTTTATTCTTCCTTTAAAGGCACTTCAAACTGTTTGTTATTTTTCTGGAAACATTAGGTATTTTAAGTTGACCTTTGACCCACTATCAAGCTAGACCTACTCTCCCATGTTTTTTTTTTTTTGTCTTGAGTCAGAGGTGGGAATATTCGAAAGACACTTTTGTTCCAACAAAAGAGTGCACGATTCACCATCACTGGTGCCTACGTACTAAACCCACCCCCTACACACTTCAACCACTCTCCCCCCGCGGGACTGCCGTAAAGTATTACTTCGCGGAGGGCTGGTTAGCTTGAAAGCTTTATCACATTAATTTAAATTTCGCCTCCGTTCCTCCAGTCCTCGGAGTACTATTATAACTTCAGCCATTCTCTGACTATATTGACTCCATAGAACCCTACAGTTCAACAGCTCCTCCATTAGCCGGTTTGGTTCTAAATTCGCTTCCCCCGGCCATCTAAATCTGGGACAGCATGTTAGAATATGCTCCGCATCTTCCTCCTCATCTACACAGTGTGGGCATATAGGGGAAGTGTCATGACGAAATCTGTGCAGGTACTTCCTGAACCACCCATGACCAGTTAGGAAAACTGGGTCACGTAGTAGTTCAACTCGCAATGTTCGTTCTCCATCCAAAGGGTTACATCAGGGACAAGACGAAATGTCCATCTTCCCTTTAAACTGCTCTCCCATCGTGACTGCCATTTGTGCATGGAAGTCCTTCGTTCCTCCGCTTTTATAGCTACAGAACAGATAAATGGCATTGAACCATTGACCAACAATGCTTAATTCTATGGACTACCTTATAAAATCAGATCTCTAGGTATCTACCTACTTAATCGGTCATTACAACCCTTAGTCAAGATTACAACCCAGGTTTTCACACCAACCAAGTTGTGTGTACTAATTTTATCCATGATTGGCGAGACTTACTGTTTAAAGTCGACTCCGAACGATGGATCTAGAGATAGGTTCAGTTGGGTTAAACTGGCTGTCACCTCACTGGCCATAGCTTAATTGGGTGCTATCCTAAGGTCCCGTTGTAGCACCAATGTATTATTATAGCTCCTGATTGGTACTTCTCAATCATTCTGAGAGTCTTATGAAACATTGAATTTTTCTCAAATCGCCTTGACCTTTTTTTTTTTTTTTTTCTAAATTCTGGTCGTCCAAGAATTCTTCTTCTTAGGTTCCCAAGCGCCTTCTGATGCGTCGTAGCACCTTCTGCAGAAGTCTCTGTGCGTGAACACTCACTGTTATGAGGTTCTTTAGATCGGTTCTTTAGATTTTTAGATCGAATCCTGGTAGATTCAATGGAAATTCTGTTCTGCATGTATTCAGTTGGGTCCAGATCTGTCCGGTGTTCGGTAGACCATATTATCTTTGCCAATGAATAGAAATTTTGAATATCTTCAGAGAAACATCAATCTCATGTAGGAATTGAACTGAATTTTCCATGACGCCTGTAAGTGCATCGACCTTGTTTTTACCTTCGCTGTCCAGCAACCCAAATGAGGGTGTCTGTCGAATATCTCGCTATCTGGCCTACAGACACAGGACATTTTAGGATAATCTTAGGTGTGGTGTACACACTCTCTAGGGATCTAATGGTCGCTTTAATGTTGGTCACCATACGATATACTCTGATACCGAAGAGTCACTAGGGTTACCAGCTTAAAAACTTCATTTTATTTTATTTTCCTGCTTTACCTTGTATTTAAAGGGTTGACTGTTTGATTTTTAAACTTAAACCTGTTATTTGTTTAAAATTTCTTTAATTTCTTTTCGAAAGCAAAAAGGCCAGTCCTCTGTCTTCTGTATGTATGTATGTGACTATCGTTGAAAGCTGAGTTGTCGCTGTTGTTGTTGTTGTTTTCATATGTTGTATGAAATTTTTTACACAAGAAAAAATAGATTCCGCAACAATGAACCGAACCACCCACATACTTATGACTGGAAAAAAGAGAGTATTTTTCTTTATAATACACGTCCAGTTGGCTTTAAAAAAGAAAAACGAATGAAAACACCCGTCTTAGCCTTAGCCAAGGGCGTTGCAGTTTTAGCTTTTCATTTTCTATAGTTTTTGTTGTTGTAGTTGCTGTTGGAATTTTTTGCCTCTTTTTTTATATAGAGACACGTCTGTCTAGGTAGTACGTACATATGTATGTATGCCTTGTGTCCTTAAACCAAAAATGTTGGTCAATGTTGCTAGCGAAACGAAAAAAAAAAACGTTTTACTGGTAGAAAGTTGTTGTTGTTGTTGTTGTTTTAATTGAATTTAAAAAAGGATTTTCAAATTTTAAATAAAATTTTTCGGTTTTAAATTTTCTTTCAGGTTTTCCTTTCTAATACAAAATGTACAAAAAGTGCCAGTGCAAGTGGCTGTGCCTGTGCCAGTGCCCGTGTGTATACCTGTTTTATAAGGATTTTCACAAGTTTTGTTCCTTTTGTCAGAGCCAACCAATCACTGCCTATGGTAAGTACCCCAGCAATTATCAATTAATAGATGATGTAAACCACAACAAAGTAGCGCTAAAGATCCTTCCAGGAATTCACAAATCAAACTTAACACGGATTTCCTGTTAAATAATAAAAAGACACACACTCCTCTCTTTTCTCTTCTCTCTCCTTCATTTCCTTCTTCGTATTTGTGTTGCACTTCTAATATTTGTGTGTGAGTTTTGTAATGTTTTTGATGATAAATTTTTTCCATTTCCATCTCTAAAGATTCTTGTGTAATTCTTGTGTTGCATTGCTCTAGTTTTTATGGCCTGACAATAAAAGTGTCTTAAAGTGCAAGTGTTTACACTGGACCTCATTAAATTTGTGTCTTACCGCACTTTTATTTGAGTTGTAGTTGTAGTTTCCTTATAATATTGAAATAAAATTCATTTTCTTTTCTTCTATGCCTTCTTTTGCTTTGCTTTGCTTTTCTTTTCGATTACATAACATCTTTAAAGGTAACGACGCACTAAATGGGCCTAAAATAACAAGGCGTTTGCCGACAAAGCAAAGCGGGAAAATCACTTTTGATTGATAAAATGTCCCGAAAAACATATCAAATATTGGTAATTTATCAGAGGATTTTATTTAAAATTAAAAATAAAATGATGAAAAAAAAACCAAAAAATATCACCCTTGACCTTATGAAATGCAGATGGCCTAGGTCAAGTCAAGAATCGTACAAAACGCAATTTAAATTTCAATGGAAAGTCAATAAAAAAAACGAAACTATGGCAAGAATTCAATGAGAACAAGATGTTCTTGTCCCCCACAGCATAACAAACCTCATTTGCAGTTACAAGAATCTCCGCTTTTTTTAGATCTTCCCATTCCACAGAAAGATTCTTGCCTTTTCTGGAAAGCATAACTGCCCGTTTGTTGTTGCTATTTCCCTTGCCTCGTCCGTCCCATAATTATCTGGAGTGAACTTCATAAGATCGAAGAGTCTTTAGATGACGGCCTAACTCTCAGATAATATTACTATGTCCCGTTTTCTGTACTTCCTATCTAAGAGAAATTGTGAAAACTTTCGGTTGATATATACTCGCGTCTTTCTCTATAGATTTCGAATAATTCTCTCCGGGACCAAACACTTTTGTCACTTTATCTATCTATCATTCGTAGCTCACAGGATTGTAGAGTTTCTAAACTCGTGCCATACACTTTTTTAACTCACTTTCTATAAAGTTTGCAACTACTGTTCCGGGGACAATTAAGAAGGTAGCTGCTGCCAAACTTTCGAACTATCAGTTCATAATTGCCAGCGGACTAATCTTATATAAGATCCGTTCCCATTATCCTCTTTGGCTTTGCATTCACTATCATATGCAATCGGATTAAATCCTTTTATGCCAATGGTCCTGTTATACGTCCTATGCAGCATTTTTAGCTGCTCTCTCAAGATTTTTCTTGCAAAACTGATTTACTGTCCAGTACCATACGCAGGTACTTTGCCTCTATTTTTTGTTTACCAACCAGTAGGCCAACGTGAGGTCGCTTTAGTTTAGTAGGTACTGTGTTGACTTATTAGACCCTAAATCCTGGTTTAACCTCCATTTAAACAACACGAACACGAAGTACTTTCGACGGCTTCCTCTCGAAACTTTTCGTGCAAAAACTCTGCAAGTAAAATAAAATTGCCATGAAAAGTTTTTCCTAAATCTGTCCTTCGGCTTTAAAATGCAGATCCCGCCACTCACAGATACTATCAGTTGATGATAGCCACTGACGAATCTCATATTAGATCTATTTCCCATTATCCTCTATGGCTCTGCCTTAACTACCATATGCAATCGGCTTAAATCCTTTTATGCCAATGGTCCTGGTATACGTCCAATGCAGCATTTTTTGCGGCTCTCTCAAGATTGTGCCTTCTGCATATCATCATGGTATGTTTGCCCTTCAAACTGATTTACTCTCCCTCCAGTACCATACGCAGATCCTTCGCCTCCTTTCTTTGTTTACCAACTAGTAGGCTCATGTGAAGTCGCCCTAGTCTAGTTGGTACTGTGTTGACTTATTAGACGCGAAACCGTAGTTTAACCCACAGTTAGACAACATGAACACGAAATATAAAGAAATATTTCTTACGGCGACTTCCTCTCAGCAGTTTTTTTGGTAGACTGTAAAAGCAAAATAAAATTGCCATGAAAAGTTTTTCAAAAATCTGTCGTTCGGCTTTAAAGTGTAGATGCCGCCACTCATCGATAAAATTAACACATACATCATGGGTGGTGTGAGAACCTAGGTTGTAATCCTGACTAAAGGGTTGTTGTGATGACAAATTTAAGTAAGTAAGAATTATGTCAACGAAATCGCATACCTAATCCGAAAGGATTCCACATCAAATCTTGTCATGTGATACTGAAGAATAACATTCCCATAACGGGATACTTCCCGTAATTTTGTTATAAAAGCAGGATCGATCGGTATAGGGCAACATTCAAATTAATTTGCATTTGGCGGTATCTGTCATGTATTTTTTTCATAAAATTAATTTTCATAAATCTTGATGCAGATTTTTCAAGAAATCTTTTTTTTTTATTGAATTTTTAAAAAAGTATTTGAAAAATTTCTTATAATTATTGTACAGTGAGTGCAGAGATCAAAGGAGGTTATAAATTAAAATTTTTTCCATTTTTTTCCATTTTTTTGTTGTTGCCTTTTCTTTTTAACAAAAAATATTTAAAACTGTTTAAAGTTAAACGATAACGCTAATTAGCCAAAAAAAAAAAGATATTTTTGTTGTTTTTATTACTTTAACAACCTCTAAGTGAATGAATGAAGTGAATGAATGACTGACGGACTGAATGTTGATATGACTGAGAGCGAGCGTACATATATATGAATATGAATTGCCAAAGCATATGAATTTGTATTCTTTTTTAGTTTGACTGGGGTTTCAGTCATTAGGAGGAGGAAAAGAAATCATTCGTCCATAACAAAACTGCTGAACGGCTAAAAAACTAAAAAAAAACAAAAACCGAGAGATGACGTTATAAAGCCATAGATAAGCTTAAAAACTAAATCAAATAATGTTAGTTGAGTGTGTGTATATGGGGACGTAAAGAAACGAAAAAAAAACAAGGCATAGACATTAAGCCATACCTTAAGCTACAAATAAGACACTCATATGCGATGAGTATATAATATATACGTTAGGTTTTAAGCTGTATTTGTTGATGAATAACAGCCGCCGCGTACCTACACTTGATCCATTTCATTTGTGGCAAAATGTTTCGTTGGTTGGTTGGTTGGCTGGTTGCCGAGAGAGAGATAGAGAAGAGAGATCATCTTTACGCATAATTTTTGTTGTTTTAAACAGAAACCATGACTCTTTTTTTTTCTGTTTTTTTTTGGACAGATAAGCGTTGATCCATAACAATACAGCCAGCCACAGATCATATTTGGCCGTTGTTTGTTAGGCAGTTAGTCTTACTGTCTCACTTTTAGTCGCTTATTGTGTTTGGCTTGACATGTGAAAAGAAAATGTTTGTTTATGAATTTTCTTCTTGAAGGTACATACATACATACATACATATTTAAGCCACAGTTTTAACTTTTAAAAATGGCCAACATTGTTTATTGTTTTTGTTGTTGTTTTTCTAAGCAACTTTCTAATGTTAATAAATTTTCTATAGTTGTTGTTACCACTACTATTATTATTATTGCTATTGTTGTTGTTGTTATTGTTGTTGCTGTAGTTTTATTAAGGTTTAATTATGAATATGTTGTTTTTTTTTTTGAGGTTATGTATTCATAATTTGCATAAATTTTACATTTGACTGGCACTTTATTATCATCGTAGCTATTTCTATTGCTACTACGGTTTTTTTACAAAAATATTGTATCTAAAGACCACCTAAAACAATCAAAAATAATAAAAGAAATTTAGAAAACAAAATAAAATGAAATCATTAGTACAGTACCCTACAAAAATTATAATTTTTTAATAATTAACTAAGCACCTGTCCAGAAAAGTAAAAGAGAAACAAAGCCAGATAAATTTAAATAAATTCTTTTCAAATTCATTAATTTACTACGCCTCTTGATGGATTCGTTTGTAATGCATGCAAACATTACAAAGGCGGAACAGCCCTTCGCCACTGATCACTGTCTATACCAACTTTCTTTCTCATGAACAATGCAACTGCCCTCCCTCCACCTTATTAATTTCCCTTCCAAATGAGATCACTGTCAGCCAATTCAATGTCTAATTCAAACATATCAATGTCTCTCTCCTTATCACGTTTGAAATAGACGCTCTTATACAGACTCATAAAAACGCCATTCATTGGCAAAGATAGGATGGGTTAAAGAACCCACTTGTAAAAACACCAGACAGATCGGGCCCTAGATGAGGACATACAGAACAGAATTTACATTGAACTTATCAAGACTCCATCTATGGAACCTCATAACAGTGACAACAAGACACTAGCCTCGGGATATTCACTCTAAGAGACTGGCAATACCTCATAATGACTTCTGCATAAGCTGCAAAGACAAGGAAAAAATGGAGAGACCACAGAACATCTTCTCTGTCAGTGTACGGCGCTTGAGAAACTGAAAAGTAGAATTCTCGGACACCCAAAATTGAATGACAGGACAAGACTTTCATAATACTCTCGAGATGGTCGCGAGATACCAATCAGGAGCTATAATTATATGGCTGAATGGGTAATATGGGTGTTACAATGGAACATAACAAGACCCAAGTAACCTGTGCTCAGTGAGGCGACTGCAAGTTTAACCTAACCTAGTATATATAGCACAAATTGCTGCAGATTGAAAACATCTGTCTTTGCCAGGATATCAATTTTTCTTTCCAAAGGACAACTGTGCTCCAAAATTGTACTAAAAGTATACTAACGTCCTGTATTAATATCTGCACTGCAATGAATTGTAATCGAAATTGCTTTATACCAACGTCTCCCGTAATTGTTATTATTGGGATTACAACTTAGCTCCTCACATCACCCACTGTTGTTTTGTGTCATTGTGGGTATTGTGCAGCACAGATCGAGATTGTGAATGTCCTGCAACGAGATCCTTCATGATCTTTTAGAATGAGATTCCATTCCATGTTTTCTTGTTAATCTCGTTGCTGGAATGCCTTGCGCTGCTGTTGATTGCAGAGTTCATAGCTTATTCTCGTACTAGTTTTTTTCACAGGTCTTTTGAATTGCTTGCTCATTTCATAGAGAAGAGTTAGGCAAGCGTAGTGGCTAATAAGTTTCTAGAGTGCGAAGTCCTCAGTAATATACTCGTACCTGGCTTGGAGATAAATCCATATACTAATCAACAATTCTAGGAATGTATAAGGCACAATTGAGATCTCATCTTTTACATTCAGGGACCAATAAATTCGCTTATTACCACCAACCTTATAACACATCTCTGCTGTAACTTCATTAGAATTCGAATGGCTGTTGTCGTTGTTGCTTATCTATGCATCTAGTATCGTTTAATTACTGTCAATGATTCTCATATAATTTCCAAAATCTTCAAGGCTGTATTGCTATTTGAAAACAACATGAAGAACAAAAACAACAAACAAAAAACTGTTCCGTCTATTGCAATGACATGCTACTGCATAATTATGCTTCAAATCAATGAAACTGATACCGACTGACTCTCTCATCATACGTACACTCTGTCATTAGAATTCCTTCATCAAAACAAAAAAAAACAACGAATCTGTTGATCTCATATTCAAGGACACGCAATTCTAGAACACAGCCCTAGAAAAACGAGCATAAATTCTCAATGAAAAATCATTAAAACAAAAAACAAAAACAAAAGCCAACTCCATTGCCTTCCAAAGCGAAAAACGAAAAACCAAAGAATATTTCGTTTTGAATTGAATTGAATAAATGACTTCAGTTTGTATAGAACTGAACTGAATTGAATTGAATTGAATTTAATGTGTGTGAGAATTATGTAAATCAGGCTAAAAGTGATCTTTATTTTCTGTGTTCAGCTTCTTTATCATTGCGAAACAATATGATATTCAATCGAAACAATAATAACAGGCAGCAACAAACAACAAGAATTAATAGAAGAAGCGATTAATTTGCATAAAATTTTAAACACTTTTTAATACCAACCAACCAACCAGCCAAACAGCCATCAAGCAGTGTGAAATTGAATGAATTCGTTTCATTGAATTTGATTTTCAAAACAAAAAAATCTTTCAAGGCTTTGAAATGTTGAAACAGAAATTTTCGATTGTGATTTTGAAAAAATTCCCACCAATTGATTTTGATTTTCCTTCCTTTTTTTTCTTTGTGATTTTAATTTTCTTTATTAGAACTTCTAGTCAAACGTGCTTAACAGCAGCTTTGCCTGCTTAGAAACACTTGTTTTTAGTTTCTGGTTTCTAGTTTTTCTCAATCAAAAGCATTTGAAGCATTTCCCTTTCGAAGATTTGATTTTCAGGCATTTCCTTTTCAAATGTTCAAGAGTCTCTTTTTATCACATCATAAATCATTGCGAAGATCTTTAGAACGATGCGTTACTCCAAAAAAATATTGGCAAACGAATGTTTTGAAAACAAATTTCCATTTTTGAAATTTTAAAAAAACAAACCACAGCTCTATTTAAAGCAGAGCTGGAAAAGAGTGCCATAATTTTCAGATTCTTTTAGAAATCTTCAAAAAAATTATTCCAGCATACACGAGAACTTCATTATTCATTTGCGTACCCAAGGACCTATGTAGGGTTAATGCAAGTGTATCTCAATGAAACAATTGCGTACAATTGGCTGATCTGTTGTCCTTGAAGTCAGTGGGGCAATTGTTTGTGAACTCCATACAAATTTCTAAACTGAATGGAGGCGTCTTTTCATAGCCGGCAGTTATAATTCATTTGGTTAAGTCAACCACATCATCGCAGCATCATTAACCTCGGTAGCCCTCGTATCAAGGATTCCAAAACAGTTTTTGTTTTGTTGTTGCTATAGGCTCTGAAGCTAATATATTTATCATCAACAAAAAAAGTGTAAGTCATCGACCAAAGAATGCAAGGACCTATGTAGAGTTAATGCAAGTGTATCTCAATGAAATAATTCCGTACAATTTGCTGATCTGTTGTCCTTGAAGTCAGCGGGGCCATTGCTTTTAAACTCCATGCAAATCATAGCCAATAGGTACAATTCATTTGCTTAAGTCAAACACATCATTGCAGAATCATTAATCTGGATAGTCGAGGATAGTATCAAGATTCCTAAACAGTTTTTGTTATGGTCGGGCATTACTTCTGACTGGAAATATCGGTGATGAATAATCTTTATCATCGACAAGTCATTGGCTCAAAAAATACAAGTCATCTACTAAAGAATGTAAGTCATCTACAATAGAAATGCAAGTCATCTACCATAGAAATGCAGATCATCCACCAAAAATATGCAAGTCATTGACACAAAAACTGCAGTCTTCGGCCAAAAAATGAATTCATCGACCAGAAAAATGCAATTCATTGACCAAAAAATGCAAGTCATCGATTAAAAAATGCAATTCTTCGCCTAAAAAATGCAAGTTATTGTTCAGAAAAATGCAATTCATTGATCAAAAAATTAAAGTCATCAATCAAAAAATGCAAGTCTTCGCCCAAAAAAAGGCAAGTCTTCGCGCTATCAAATGAAAGTCATCGACAAAAAGTGCAAGTTATCGACAAAAAACTTTTTTTGCTCATTTGAAAAAAGCAATTAACTTCGACGCTTTTATCTTTAGTCCCAACTTACGCCCAGCCATAATAAAACCTGTTTTGGAATCCTTGAGACTATGGCTATCGAGACAGCTACGTCCATTTTCCCCACTAGGTCCATTCTTTATCAGATTTTTTCCGATTTAGAAAGAACTTTTTCTCCGACTTTGAAAAACACTGTTAGCTTCGTAGCCTATATCTGTGGTCTTAAGTAACACCCAACTGTAAGGAAACCAGTTTTGGAATTCTTGATCTAATAGCTGTGAGTCCGAAAACCACAGCTTTTGGAATTTATCATATGTTTTCATTCTTTTACATTAGAGCGATAGGGTTTCGTTGCATCAGTTTCAACATAACCTGTCATTATCATCATTAATTTTCTTGTAACTCTTTGAATCCCTTCAAATTAAAATTCGATTTTTCTTTCACATGTCCTCAGCATAAAGTGGCAATGTTTTACATGTGACAACAACTATTAGCACAGAAAAATAAATTCCATATCCTTGATGATCCTTGTTAGAGTGAAACATCATTAACTCGTTACTTATAGAGAATATTTATTATTTTTTTGGTCTCAAATACATTTTTTTTCTTCTGCTTTCATTTTTTGTCATTTTCTCTTTCTCTCTCTTTCACTGGCTTTACAATTCATTTATTTGAAGCCCCATTTTTTCTTTCTGCGGTAGTGTTTTCGAAAAAGTATGAGTTTTCCGTATGACATGTTTGTATTACAGATTATGTCAAAATCATGCATTCCTTGTTCGGAAAAAAAAGAAGGTAAATGATGCAAATAAAAACCAGAGAGCGGAGAGTAGCATTAGAACACTACAGCTAGCAGCTAGGCTGGCAAAAGCACCCTTTTTTGTTTTTTTTTGTTTGACTCGGCATGTAAATCTAGACAATCACAGCTCTCAACCTCAAAATGTGTCATTAAGAGAATTTGTGAGCATTTCGGAAATCTAAATATCACATCACATGTGTGTATATGAATACTTCCGTTGATTTAAATCCTTTTCTTCTCTCCGTTTTTATTTTTCTTTTTTTTTTTCGATGGAAATTTCATTATTATTTTAGGATTTCTTTTCAGTTTTTATTTTTTTTTTTTTTTTATTTTGCCATTGAAAATATATTTCTTGATACGGAATTAATGCATATTAATGATGTTTTCATAGCATTATGGCCAAAGGAATCCGCATGTATAAAGACGTAAAAATCCCTTTTTTTTGAATAGCAAATCAAACAGGAAATGAAAAGGAAAACATTTAAAGCCGCACCTTGTTTTTTTATAAAAAAAATTGAATTGAAGTAATATTTTCCACCCAAAAAACTCCTCTTTTCTTATGCAACCAAATTGAGTTCAAAATCTGAAAAAAACAAAACAACAATGAAATAAACATTGTAATACAAAAATTAAATTGAGAAATAAATTCAAAATTTTATTATTGTTTCTAGGAATAAAGATTTCCATCTTCAGTTCAGTTTTATTTTTTTATTTTACAGTCTCTCGCCATCCATTTCATTTCAATTTTGTTTCAGTTCAGTTTCACTTCTGTTCAGTTTCAGTTTCTGGGAGTATATAATTCATATTTAAAGAACGAAAACGACAGAAAAAAAATTATTCAGTTTCAGATTCCGTTTTGAGATTCTTGTTTTTAATTTTTAATTTTTATTGTCAACCACAGTGAAATGTTTTTTTTTTCAGTTTTTTAATAAAAATTATTACACCTCAATGGGTGATCACGTAGCGGCGTGACAAGCACACATATAACACGCATTCAATAAATTTCAAAAGAAAGACTCACACACTCACTTACTTACTCACTCAGTCAGTCACTAACTCATTCGCTCACTTACATACATACATACATACTCTATACTTTATTCTGTCATTTTCATTTAATTCTTCTTGTTGTTTTTGTTTTGTGTTTTTTGTAAGTTTGTAAGTGAATAAAGATCTCTTCTTATATGGATCGTCATCATAATCGTAAAAAAAAGAGAGAAGCACTGCAACATCAGAACCGACAGACAGACAGACATACAGAGAGACACACGAACAAATCAGCAGACAAAGAGTCAAAATATAGCAGAATCTTTTCAAATTTTAACTCGTAAACTACACTTTAAAGAAAATATTTGTAAGCGCTGTCACTTGTCATGACAATATTGTCATTATGTGACAACTCGTTACGTTCTTCACGAAGTTCTTAAAGAAAATATTACCCTACGTTCTGAAAGCAACGTAAAAACATTTAAAACTATTTTTGGCTATTTTCGTAAATCTGTTACCGAAATAGCTGTGCGATACGACATTCATATTATACCCGGTACTCGCAACATATAGGTATTCTAGGAAAGTGCAGAGCAAATGAACTGCTGGCCAATCAGCGAACTCTATGACGAGTTCTTCATAATAAAAATCGCTTTCAAGACTGTCAAGCTTATAATTCACAATGCAACAATGGATTCTGTTAACGCCATGAGGGCGGTTTCGAATGAGTATAAGAAGGCGCATCAAATCTGGCCAAAGCTGGCTATACGGTGTACGGATAGACTGCTTAAACTCCAAAGCTTTTAGCTAAGGTAGGAGTTATTACTGTCTAGTACACTCACTGTGAACTCATGCGAGACTTATTGGTCCTCGACACTAGGTAACCCACTTCTGCAGATGCTGTAGATACGAGGCAAAGGAGGAAACTATTCTGTACACATTAGTTACACGACTAACTCTATGTTAAAGAAGAAGAAAGCTTCTTGGTTTTATGTGATACAAAAGATCGAAGTGATCTTTAACCCATTAATGCCCGAATTACTTTTTTTTCTAACGATTATCGTTTTGTTTTTTACACTCAATTTCCTCTCAGAGCATAAAAACTAAGGCAACCTCTGCTGGCAACTTACCTTGCCACTGGGCACTAATGGGTTAATGAACATTAGGACATTAGGAGCTTATTCAGAAGCTCTGAATAGTTCCTAGACTAGGGGCCATATGTGCCTTTCGATGGTCTAGACCATCTTCTGGGATTGACAACCATCTTTACCTACCTACCAATCGGTGCAGTTTTAGACCTGCTAATACAACCATCAACCATGCATTCAACTTAAGATAAATCATTGAGGGAGACCCATGGAATACAATCTGATATCTATCACATGTCCCTCGACTACAAAGCCAGCTTAGACTGCCTGATGCAAACCAAGGTATTCAGAGCCTTGTCAAACAGAGTGAGGCTGATCTCTTCAACAGCTTGTTGATAGAAAAACCCTCCGTGATCCTGTAGTTAACAAAGCGGGCACTAATTATTCTAGAAATTTCATGCGACTCACATACGGTAAATATCGTACATCAGTGGGCACAATAATAGATTGATAACTACTGATTTCCCGAATATTGAACAGGATTCGACTAAAGTGAATCTGACAGTGTGTGAAAACGGAAAAAAATCTACCAGACTGGATCAATTTATGAACCCTGTCCTCTAAGAAATACTCAAATCAAATGTCCATGGGATTAGTTCTCCCAAAATGTATTTTCTTACTTGCAACACAATGCACTGTCCATATGTGTAGGACCATTTCCGTATTGAAAAATTAAACTTCACATGCTGCTTTGTCCTGATTGAACATGGAACCTTCCGTTCTTGGGCTACCTGATTCGATGAAGGGGGGCATCCTCTTGGAATACATAACTAGTTTTGTGAGCTGTACGTGGAAATTAATACAGTTGAAGGAGTAAAAGTAGAAAATTTGCGATGGCTTGGTCTTAGAAGTCGCCGTAGTCTAGTAGGTAGTGTGTTGGCTTATTAGACGCAAAAGCCTGGGTTCGAGCCCCAGGCCAGGCATCAAAGACAAAATACAAAAAGTATTTTTTCGGCGACTTCCTCTCAGTAGATTTCTGGCAAAAACTCTGAGAGTAAATAAAAATTGCCATGAAAAGTTTCTCAATAAATAAAAATCTGTCGTTCGGAGTCGACTTTAAACTGTAGGTCCCACCACTCATTAATTAACACACACAACATAAGTGGTGTGAGAAACTAGGACGTTGTACAATGGGTCAATTCGACCTCCGGGTACTGTACTTGTCTTAATTAAGAAGTACACGTCCTCTAACCTAACCTAACCTAACCTTGGTTTTAGAATCCGCCTGAAAGAAAATGCTCCAACGAGAACATTGTTCGAAGAAGACGACTAAGAGTACGGTGGAAGGACACGACTGATGAATATCGTTAGTAACTGGAGGAGAAATGCACAAAACCTGCCCGTAAGGAAATCCATTCTGGATTAGCCATTGAGTGTAACATTTAGTTTTTTTGCCAGTGTATTCCGTACATCTTTATAATTTTTTTTCTTTTGTTTCGTGTATAAATAATATTGCAGATGATCTTGTTGATGTTGAAGATTTTTTTTATTTCAAAAACGAAGTAAAATTGTCAGAAATTTAACAATTTTTATAGAAAACTTAATTAAAGCCTAGAGCACGCACGCACCAGTTATGAAGTCTCAGAGCAAAGTTGTAATAGAAAATAATGTGTGGAGTCTTTAAAAAAAAAAAAGTTAAAGGCGGCTTTATACCGATTATTATAACCAAAAGAAAAAGATCTCTTTAAACAGATAAATCACTCACTCAATGTCAACCAAAAAAAGAAAGAAAATGACAAGGAACAATGAATTTAAAAGGCAATATTTGCAAACTTCTGTCATTGTTTCCAAAGCGAAATATTATTTCACGTTAATTGCTTAGAGAGAGGGTCTAGAGAAAAAAACCCTTTCTTCTGATGGCTTGTTAACGATATTACTCACTTTCTTCCATTCTTGCTTTCTTCTTTGCCAAAGACAATCAAAAACAAAAGCGGATATTTTCACCACATTTCGTCAAAAGAGGTTTTGGCAAATTTCTTTACAAAGGATATAAAGAATAGCAATCAAAAGGATTTTGGCAAATCGATAATGCAACACAAATTGCATTAAAACGCTTTAGCTAGGCTAGGCTATCAATAGCGCAATCGATAAATTAACACACAAACATAAAAGAAAACCAAAAATGATCAGCTTGTTGTTAGGAAAACAAATGCTAAGCGAAAGCAAAGCATCATACTGCCTGGCAGTGGCATCAGAAGCAGCAGACAAAGGGGTGTTTTGATTTAAAATTTTTACCTGATCCTAATGCTTCGTAATCAAACTGCTGCCCTCAATATTTATTATTAAGAAATGAAATGAAGACTGAAATAGAAAACAAATTTGCATATCAATGAAATTGAAACTAAAGAGAACACAAGCTGCACATTTTTTGTTTTTTTTTTTTTTCTTAATACTACAGATGTCTTTAAAACAGCATATCCTTTTCCTTTGCTTTTCCTTTCCTTTCAATATATGTATGTCCTTCAATTTCTCAAAATAAGCTCATTTGCATATTCGTTCGTTTCATTCTCATAATTACATATGCGCACTGCAGCAATTTGTTTAAAGAATTTCGCGTCATTTGCCTGTTACGGATTTCAAATCCTACAAATATTGATTGAATAACATTACGTTCTTTAGGTTTAGTTTGTCCACACATAATTTCTTTCCGTCACAGAGCCCAAGCATTCATATGATAATCTATTAAAATACATATTTTTCAGAGCATATTTGCATATTATGGGTGTTTATAGTTTATTCTCGGAGCATAGTTTGTGTAACCATTTTGCCTGAATGGATTCTGAAGAGTGTTTTTTTTCTGCTTTAGAAAGAAATTAATTTTCCTTTTCTTATCTTGATTTATTGATGACAATTTGTTGTTTTTTTTCGTTTTCTTTTTTGTAAAAGGAAGCAGATGTTAAGCTAGATTTCTTATCGCTGAAAGTAAAATAAAAAACCTTGAAAGTTTGTTTGTAACACACTTATTCCCAGTCCATAGTCCATAGCATTCTATCTATCATCTACCATCAAAAGATGTAAAATCACGAGGCATAGCAATGATATCCGATAGGCAGAGACGACCATCCAAATACTCGGGTTGTATGAAATTCACTCAAGAGTAGTATGGGACTGCCTGGACAAGTTGAATTAGGTAGGCAAGGTAAATAGGGTCAGCCTCTGCTACATCCCTGAACATGTGTAAGTTCAAGGCAATCAGCAAACAGATGAGCCCAAGAGGAGTAGAGCTTCACACTGCTAATAGGGCAAGAAAAGTTATGTGTAGTGAGTAGTGAAGTTTGGAAGGATATACTCAGCAAAATTAAAACGAAGAGAAATTCAAAGACTCTTCTCAAGCTAAATCGATTTGAGGCAGTCTAAAATTTTGTTGAGTAATTACAACTGAACTCACCGTAATTTAGTAGGAGCTGTGTCGACTTATTCAATGTGAAGCATCCTAGTCCTCTACGCTGATTTCCTCTTCGGTACTATTCACATGTATTTTGTCTTCATTTTTTATTCACCAACCAGTAGTCTAATGTAGAAGTCACCGTGGTTTAGTAGGTAGTGTGTTGGATTATTAGACGTAAAGCCAGGGTTCGAGCCTCAGGCCAGACATCAAAACAGAAATACAAAAAAAATATTTCTTCGGCGACTTCCTCTCAGCGGATTTCTGGCAAAAACTCTGAGTAAATAAATTTGCCATGAAAAATTTCTCAAAAATCTGTCGTTCGGAGTCGACTTTAAACTGTAGATCCCGCCACTCATGTATAAAAATAACACACACAACATAAGCGGTGTGAGAAACTACGTCGTAATCCTGACTTAGGGGTTGTAATGACCAATTATGTATGTATGTGTAGTCTAATGTAAAGTCGCCGCAGTCTATTAGGCGCTCTGTTGACTTATTAAACGTGAAACTGTGACCCAAACCCCTGGGTCAGATATCTCGAACAAACCGAAACATTTCTTTGGCGTTCTCCTCTCAGCAGACTTTCGGCAAATAACACGGAAAGTAAAAAAAAAATTGTCAAGGAAAATGTCTAAAAAATCGGAGTCGACTTTAAAGTATAGGTCCCTCTACTCATGGATAAATTGGATACACATAACATGGGTAGTATGAGAAGCTACATCGTAAGCCTAACTAAGGGATTGTAATGAACAATTAAATAAAATTCCATTGAATTTCTCTTCTTTCTGAACGGACTTGGCTCATGATATCATTCGGCGAGGCTACCAATTGGTTGTTTAATACTTGCTCCTATGAGGATCTGAATGGAAGGATTTGAGTTATTAACTGATGTGTAATGAATTCGCTTTGGAAGCTACATGTTAGTCCTTTTGGTAGGCATGCTGAAAGACTTGGCATTCAGACGAATCAGTTGCAGGAGCTAAAAGTCTGAGGAGAAGAAAGTGACAGTCTTTCACTTAATGTGTCAGTGCCCTGCACTTGTCATAAAAAGAGGGAGGTTTTCGATTTCTCACTTTTTGACTTGCTAAACCGAACTTTCCAATGCAAGGATTGTTGCAACTGCAAGATTTATTTTATACTCGGATTGGTTTCCTCTAGGAAATGTTTAATTTCCGGGTTAAATATTGATTGTGGTATCAAAATGGGTCTAAATGCAGGCTTTATTGGGACCTTTATCCTTTAAGGGAGCTCCGCTACCTTACCTAACCTAACCTAAAGTTCAACACAGTTGTTGGAAAGCCATGTTAATTGCGGAGTCTTTAAGAAAGTATTAGGATCAGACGACTTCTCGCCTGGGGTGTGTTATTTCTGTAAAGATGATACTTCAGACGATGTAGACTTTGTGACCTCTTGTTTCAAATTCAAGTAGGCATTATGCCTGCCTATACCCTCTTATTTTTTATCCTGAACAACATCGATTTTATTGCAAAAGTTTCATGGCATAAAAATGAAAACTTTTTGTTGATTATTTTTTTATGCGCAAAATTCTTTAAGAAATTCTATTACCTTCTGACCTGTGTTACTCATCTGTGGCAATCAACAAGTTGCACATTGAACGCATGCATGTATGTATGTACGTATGTGGCAAAGTGCACGTCTAACATATAACGGTTTATTTTAAAGTTCTTTAAAAGCATAAAATTTATGCTTAAAACGTGCAAAATTAAATCTAAACAAACTATGGAATGCCGAAGAACTAAGGCACAGAGAAAGAGGAATAAACAGAGAGAAATAAACTGCAGTTAAAATAGATTTGATAGGGCATTACAAACAACCCACATAACTAGCACAGGGTATATTTAAAGTTTGTTTTTTTTTTGTTTTAAGCAATTATTCTAGATATTGTTGTTGTTGTTATTATTGTTGCATTAGAAAAATTTGCATATTTTAAACGTAAATCATTAGCAATTTATTAAAAACAAAAAAATAGAAGAATAAGAAGGCATTGATATTTACAAGATTTATGGCCATTACATATGCCGGTGTTTTAAAGCAGAAAAATCACTATTGAGAGGTAATTAATGTGGCTTCAATACCAACCATACTACCACCTCACCATCAAAATTTAAAATAAAAATCATTAGAATTGTTGTGTTGAAGTACTCACTCATATCAGTTGCATCCTTAGGGGATTTTACTTTTTAAAGTTTTTTTGCTGTTGCTGCTGCTGCTGCTACTGCTGTTTTGTCTATTTACCACCTATAACTGCCAAATGTTTGCATTTCCTTGTCTTTTGTGCCTTGCCTTGTATCACACTAAACATTTGCTGAAGCATAAAATATTCTTGTTTAACCTTTAACATTTGGAACTGAAACTGAAACAGAATCCGAAACATTTAACCGAAAAAAATATTTTTTGACAGCATTTTCTATGACCTTTTTGCTGCTGCTGCTGCCGCCGCTAGTAAATGGGAAAAAAAATAAAACAAACCACCCTAAAGATTTACAAGGCTTATCCCTGGTCCAAAAAAAAAAAATAATAATCAGCAGCAAGGAATCTTGTTAATTTGTTGTGTTTTCTGAAATTGCTCATCTTTTTTTGATTATAAAATATGCAAATTAGCTTCTTCTCTCTGCATATAAAAATAATTGAAAGTAATTTTTAAAATGCCAAAAAGTGCAATTCAAAATCAAAAACGAGAAGAAAAAAATGGTGAGGATTTTGTTGTATAGCCTTGACAAGGAGATGAGAAAACCTATTCATTTAGAAAATATTAACGAAATTTTTATGACAGTTTTTGAAAGCAGGTTGTTTACCAATCAGCAAGCAGTCTTTTATCGCGAACACGCTTTTAAAAAATTATTAAAAACTTTTCGTATTTGAAAAAGGCTTAGGAAATACAAAGGAAAAAACCGGAAACAAGCCTACCATTTGCATTCCTAATATAGTTGATCTATGCGATTAGAGCAGAAGTATTGCAGTGATTAAACTACTCAACTACAAAAGGGATACAAGTACCAACTCCCTGATCTTAACCCCTGACACAAAATCGTCAATAGAATAGAAGAGGTCCCACTCAGATCAGCATTTAGGTCAATTGTGATTCCACAATTAATATTCAACATTCCTTAACGGAAGACAATCTTTCTTGTACAGCCATCCTTATATTAGAAAGTTTAGTCCAAGATGTCAAAAAGTGGGAGATCAAAAACCTCCCTCTTTTTATGCCAAGAGCAGGGCACAGTCTTTTCCTCCTCCTAGAACTCACAATTCCTGCAGATGTTGTTCGTTATGCCTTCCTAAAAGACAGAAACTCGTGTAAACTGCTATTGTGCGACGGACGACCAAGCGATTTAAGCACAGAAGAGAGTCGGTCCTCTTGTCTAGCGGAATCTAACAATATTGCAAGTACCCTCTTGCTAACAATAAAATTGAGCCTGTCCTGTAAAATAAAATGACGTATTCCAATATTCAAACGATTTCCAAAGATATCCCTATGTCCCGGTTCATATATAAGAGTTACGTTTGAATGAAACTGAAATTTCCCTGAGAAATCCTTGGCATTGATGGGCAAGGACGAACGTTGAAACCACATACGTTAAATACTTAATCACAGCCTAGCTGTTCAATTAAATCAAGAGATTTTCAGGGAAAATCCTAGTACTCAAGAAGCATTTCGCCGCTTTCTAAATTGTTATGACCTCTCTGCCTGGTAAATACTGCAGGCAGCTTAGTAGGCTAGTTAATCGATTGAAATTAAAACCAAAGTTCAATTTTGCTAAGAGTTTATCCAGTCATTTACATAATAAACAGATTCAAATCGAATGTTTATTAGCGCAAGTCTGTCTGGCCTCCCTCCCAGTAATCTATTTTCACAGTTCCCTTGCAATACATTGAATATAAGGAGCTTATAGGAATGAAGTAAGCTGCATCTACTGAGGCGACTGCCAGTTCAACCTAACCCAACTTAACTCTGGGAATGGATCTATTAACGTAGCTACCAACCCTTGCTTTGACACATGCCTGGGATTCATTCATTACTTAGGGGAAGGGTTCCTTAACCAACGACGTTGGTTAAAATTTCTCAACCAATTTCATTAATTGCATAATAACTAAACGTTGAAAAGGTGTGTGAACATCAATCTGAAGAACCGTAATGCTCTAGAATAGGGGATCTATCCCCTTGCATGAAACTGCATTAGTCTCCCTACAATCTAGCAAGGATTCGAACCCGAAGTAAATGTCTCTTTCTATCCCTAGCTCTTACATTATGTCGGTAATTGAAGATGTCGCTACAGTTAAATCAGCTGCTGAATGACCGAGCCCTCAATTTCAATTGAAAGCGGCTAGAGTAAAACTCCCTGGACTTCCCCACTAAATCCACTACTTAGTGTGGGATTGTCTTTGAGGATTCCCCCCCCCCCCTGCAAGTAGGCATGTATGTTTAGCGTGTTCAATTCATAAAATTGTCATACAAGAATTTGTAATCAAAGTTGTTGTTGTTGCATTTTTTTTTAAATTCATTTAATCTTTATTTTCTAATATTTTATGAAATCTCTCTTTCTCTCTCTCACTCTGTGTCGTCTCTGTGTTGTCATTTGTTTAAAAATAGTGTGGATTTTGCTAATTACAGAAATATTTTATCGCAGAATAAATAAATTCTCCCACACGATAAATGTTGGACAAGCGAACGAACCGAACGTCCAATTACAGTCTCTGAAATGCTGGGGCATATCAAATGATTACATGTGTTAGGAATTTAATCTTAAGAGGAGCAAAAAAAAATACCCTACATGAGGTCTAACAAAAGCAAACAGCAGTAACACTGAAAGAAATTTAAAAGTTCTGTGTACACAAGTAAAGAAAAGAATTTAAATTTTTAAGGGAATGAAATTTAAAAAAAAAAATTTAATTCAAAAAAATTCCTAAGGACTTGGGGTAGGGTATTGAAAATCAGAAATTGTTTTGATGTTCTAATTACGTCTCCGTTATTCAAATAACATTCGTTTGTTGTTCAACAAAAAAAACAGAAAAAATTGTTTTAAAATCATAAAGAAACTGTGACATGTGATACAAAGATGATGATAACGATGATTATGATGATGATCATGATGAGGTTTCATAGGAGGGAGTCCGAGTGGTGTTGAAATCTTAGAAAATTTATTGTATTGTTTTAAATAAAATCACTGAAATTATATATAGATTTCAACAACAACAACAACAACTACAACAATAATAATAATAACAATTAGATGCCATTAAGGCGAAAGAGAGAAACAAGAAAAAAAGTTGACAACACAACGAAATTTATATTCGCTTGATGTGATGTGATGATGGTTGGCAGTTGAAGAAAAGAAAAAAAAACGTGTAGAAAGAGATGATGACGGTGAAGTGAAGCAAATTGAGGTTGCAGTCATTGGATATCGTTTGGCTTTTACTTACTAATTGTTTTAAATAAATACGGACTAACTGACTGACTGACTGATCGTACAACAATAATAACAACAACATCAACAACTTCAAGATGATAAGTAAGCATATATTTAACAAAATAACTGATATTTTATATAAATTAACCCATTATGGACTACACTAGGCAATGGTCACATAAGCAAACCGCCAACCAGAAGTGAAGAAAATACCATCAAACTTTGGTTTGTGGTTCGAATCAAGGCCTTGCGTTTTATATGTCAGCACACAATCTACAAGGCTTACTTGCTTACTTAATTGGCCACTAACAAACCGTATATCGGATTCCGGTCTGTTTTAACCAATCCTTCCAGGAGCCTCTACTTCTTGAGCGTCTTCGTCAGTTGGTCACACCAACTGATGACTTACTTACTTACTTAATTGGCCATAACAACCCGATTAACGGATTTCGGCCTGCCGCAACACATCCTTCTAGGCGTCTCTGCTTCTTGCGCGCCTACGCCAGTTGGTCACACCAATCGATGACAGGGCTTCTTCGATTTGGTCCTTCCAACGGATACAAGGTCGTCCTCTTCGCCGACTTCCGCAGATCTCCGCATCAAATACCCGTCACGCTGGAGCATCCTCCTCCATTCGAACGACATGGCCGAGCCAGCGCAGCCGCTGGATATTAATACGCTGTACAACGTCCATGTCGTTGAGGAACTCATACAGCTCACTATTGTATCGGATGCGGAAATCATCGCCAACACGTACTGGACCGAAGATCTTACGCAGTACTTTGCTCTCGAACACTCTCAAGGCTGATGACAGTGTTTCCTTAATTTGGTCCTTATAAGGCAGACAATGACTTCCGGTAGTACGCGTCTCACTGGCACATCCTCTTCAACTTGCATTGAAGTTCTTACGTAGAATTTTTCCTTTAAATGCTCTTAAGGCTGCTGTATCAATGCTTATGATAAGGATTCCTTCATTTTGTCCTTCCAAGGCAGACAAGGTCGTCCTCTACGTCGACTTCCGTTAGTTCCCCCATCAAATACCCTTCTCGCCGGAACAACCTCTTCAACCTGCACTGAACCGAAGAACTTTTTTCTCGAATACTCTCGAAACTGCTGCATCGGAGCTTAATAGTGTCCATGCTTCTGCGCGGTAAAGAAGCAATGTACGAGAAGGATGATAGACTTGTAGAGTATAAGTTTGGTCGAACGATAGAGGTCTCCTCTACTCAATTGTCTATTGACATCATTCTTTCATTTTTCACTCTGATCTTTAATGGTAAATATCTACTCCTGTTCTGATTCAAAGGACCTATTGCCTCTGTATGGTACGGGCTACTTTATGAGAGTCCCCGAGGAAGAAATCTGCATATTTTAGTGTGGTAAGGCACAGAACAAGTGCTATTTCAAGGGCTTTGTGGCTCTTTACGACTGGTACAGCACATGGAAACTAAAGGTCAAAAGGTTAAAGTTAGAAAAATACTCGTAAAAAGCGTAGTTCTTTTTAATTTCAAATAGAAAATTTAATCAAATTTAAGACAGTTTTCAAGGAACAATTTTTTTTGTGATAAAAGGTCAAAAGGTCAGAAAACCAATAACAGACTTATGTCATCTTTTTTCCACAAAAACTCAAATTAAAAGAAAAACTTCTTATTGAGAGAAAAAGCCCTCTTAGGCATTAAAGGGTTAATTAAACTGTACAGTAAACAAAGTATCTGGCAAATATCTTTCTTTTTTAAATACAGTTTTTTATCTATTATTTAGAGCAATGACAACAACAACAACAACAGCAATGATATTTAATTTTATTTTCCATTTATTTAACTATGGATTGTCTGCAGTTGAAGAAAAAAAGGGTTTTGAATTACCTCGCTATTGTATTGCAAACTAAAGGTAGTACGTACCCATGGCTTCACAAATCTCATATTTTTTTTTGCTTTTTTTTTATAATAATAACAACAACAATAATAATAAGAAAACATTAGTTTAAATGTAATTTAAACAAGCGTGATTATGTTTTCAAAAGCTTTCTTAACAATTTGCATTTCAATTGAAAATTTTCCATTCATCCAATCCGTCTATACCATCCATCCATCCATCCATCCATCCATCCTGCCATCATGCCATTCGAATTTCGAAAATAGTTTTCAAGTTTCATTATCTGCAATTGCAGTCCAGTAGTAGTAGGACTGGTCATTGCATTTCTGTTTTAATTTTTTTTTTTAATTTTTTTGTTGTTGAAAGTAAATCTCAAATAAAAATTTTCTTGTGTAGTTTTTGTAATATTATCACTGAAAAGAAAAATCAAAAGAAGAAAAATAATTCAATCTTTTGTTCATTTTTTTATAGGAAATCTTTCCAACAGATTTTATTTATCTGGAGCAGTACGTGTTGGCAGTCTATGAATTAGAGATTATGGACACGTTTTCTGTTATTGAATTGAAAATCAAAATGGAAATGGAAATCCAAAAAGGGAAGTCTTTTAAAGACATTAAGATCGATTTCGTGCAACAAAAATATAAATGCAAGCAGTATTGTATACAAAAGCTGACAGCCTCTATGTAAGTACAGAATTCTAATCGCAAGTCTTATGATAACACATTGAATGAAAATATTTTAACATTTAATAACTCCACATAAATCTTTGAAACAATACTGGTCAGTTTTTTATACAAACACTGTCAGGCTTTTTAACAATACTGATCAGTTTTTATGAAACACTGTCAGTCTTTTTAACAAAGTCTCGAATACATTGAATTAATCTGAATAAACAAATCGTTTTGAAATGCATTTCTGAACACTAAGGTTAGCTTAGAGTAGCACAGCTTACAAAGATCCAAGTAATGCCCTCTTTACGATATCGTTATGCCTTGGTCGATTGGTTTTTGTGCCCATTTTAACTACCACGAGAGACAAGTAGTGGCATATGACCCGTAAAATGTCGCATACAGTCAGAGTTTATGCCAGAAAACTGCTGAAATCTATTACAAAAATAAAAATCTGAAATCGACCAGAAAAAGTAGTCCTTGAGGAAGTTTTCAAAGAATCCTATCATTGCCATATGCCTGAGTAAAGCCTATTGTGTCCGTGCTCTATAGGCTGCTGTTATCAGAATAAACAATGAGCGTGGGATTAAATGCAACAGCATATTGAGAGTTTAGTTGAGGTAGCGGATGAGCGCTTTGTCCTAGTTCAAAGGAAGGTTCTATAAATCTATTTTTGAATAGTTTTAATATGTTGACCTATTGACCTTAGGGTCAAAATATGTTACCAGATAGAAATATTCTAATATTTCCATAAAAATTGTTATTATTTTGATAAAGTATTAATTATTAAATATTTTATCATTGATTAACCTTTTGACCTTTGACCTTCCAAGCAGTTACGATATACATATATATGTACACTTTCTTTGATAAATTTTCACTTTAAAATATCCATATAAGATTGAAAACTAAAGCATTAAAGAATTTAAACGTAGTTTTTAAATCTCGACCTTTTGACCTTTGTGTCAAAAATGCTTACTCTGAGGTAGGAAAACTATCGTTTTAAAACAAAAATTCATTGTTTAACATCTAGAGATTAAGAAACTCTTTCCTTTCATGTTGTTCTTGGCAAAACGGAAGTAAAAATCCTTAAAACAAACTTCACACCTCTTTAGGTGGGCCCTTGAAACTGCCATAAAGCAACCCTTAAATGTGAATACGGGCACCTACTGATGACGCAAACAATAAGAGTGTTTTCAATACAATACAATGACTGACCCCTTTCCTAACGTCTAAAGCTGCTCTGTAGAGCATCTTATCTACAAATTCAAGAAACGAAATATGAAAGTATGTGCTAAAAAACAACAACAGCAACAACAAGAATGAGTTCTTTAGATACTTATTAAACAGATCTGCCTTTAAGATACTCAAAACATACTCTCCGTAATATCCAGTAGAGCAGTAAGCGAGCGTGTTTTCGTTAATTTTAAAATCAGCGTCATTAGTTTTATCAGCAGCATTAGCAGCATCGTGCCGCATCATTCATTGTGTTCTGAAATTAGTCCACACTTATATAATAAAATATCTGCGTGATTTGCTGGCTGGCTGGCTGACTGACAGTAGTACGAGGGCCCACACGTACCTTTAAAAGGTATTTCAATTATTTTTATTGTCATTACTATGCCATTCCATTCCATTCCATTGTTTTCTATTCTTTTGCAAATATTTACTCAACAAAAATCTTGTTCATGTGTTCTTGACTGAATTTATAGAAATCCATTCCATAATAAAACAAATACACTACACTGTCAGTGTTTTGTTGTAATTAAATTATCAAAAATAAGAACGAAAGATAAGATTTTCTGTTGGTCTGTGTATTTATTTTAGGACCATATTTTTTATTACACAGTAAGAGATAAATATATGATCACCTGAAATGGCTGACTGATAACTGTTGATGAATTACATATAAAAAATTTTTAAAATAAAACCCTCTTGTCAACATTGCCCTTGCCAGTGGCCTTTTATTCTGATTTCCTCAACGAACAAGCAGGCTTTCGTTCACAGAGATCCGCTAAGGATACTTTACACAAGCACAAGAAATTTCATCCTCGTCCAACCTCCAATAAAACTTGTGTCACATAAGCCGGTGCCTCTCCTCTTTCCTATGCAAATCAATATTGTACTTAACAGCGTACTTTAGCGGCTCTATTCACGTTGAGAAGGATAACCTGTGGAGTTTAAACACAAGTACAGAACACCTCGACTATGAAGATGGAATTTGTCTCCTAACGCATGGATATCAAGACACATAAGGAAAGCTGGACTAATTGCGTTTGCCATATAATACAATATTCGGAGGTGGCGGACACCATTTCAAGCAAGCCATCCCATATAGGTTAGCATTTAGGCACATTGTGTGATACCACAATCAATATTCAACCCAAGGAACAAACATTCCCTAGACACCGAGTACAAAATAAAACTTGACGTTACAGTAGTCAGAAATTGCGCGGCTTTCCGCTTGTTCTTGAGAAGAGTTATGTACTGATACCTGGGTTTAAACACGGTCTCTTCTTCCTCCTTACACCCACCGCTCGCGCAGAAGTCATATGACGAAATGCCGAGTCTTTCGACATGCCTACCAAAAGTACAGTGGCCCGTAAGAATTGCTATTGTGCGATGGGTGGCCCTACTAGTTATCCATATGTTGACCAGCAGAGTCTAGCAATTTTGCACGTATCCTCAACCATATCTAGCCTCCCTGTAAAACGAGTAGATAATTTCCAATTTAACCGAGGCAATCGGAATACCACACAAATACCTTATAATGTTGTTAGTTACCAGTATACCGTTAGCATAAGCGTTAAGCTTGGATTCATTTTTTTTTTCTTATTCTTATTGCATCGAGGACTAGGAGTTGCCGTAGTCTAGTAGGTAGTGTGCTGGTTTATTAGACGTAAAGCCCGGGTTCGTATCCCAGGTCAGGCATCAAAACGAAATATGAAAAAAAATATTTCTTCGGCGATTTCCTCTCAGCAGATTTCTGGCAAAAACTCTGAGAGTAAATAAAACCTGTCATGAACAAGTTTCTCAAAAAAGAAAATCTGTCATTCGGAGTCGACGTTAAACTGTAGGTTCCGTCACTCACGTATAAAATCAACGCACACAACATGAGCGGTAAGAGAATCTAGGCCGTAATCCTGACGGAAGTGTTATAATGGCCAATTATGTACATATGTATGTATGTCATGACAACTTTTGTTTTTTTTAATTTTCTTTGTTTTATTTTTAATAAAGATGAACAAATAAATTAATTAATCTTATAATTATAAATATACAACAACAAAAGATAAATTACTCTTGAAAAGGTACTTAATCGATTAAGTACCATATACAATACTACATCAACAATATGTCCTCAGATCTTTTTTTTTATTGTTGCTAACAAATGCAATTTTAAACCTCTTCAAAATTCAAAAGTACGCACCTACTACACTTTGTGGGAAAAAAGTAATTTAAATTTTATAATTATTACGAAAACGGCAACACCGCTACCCACACTTGTTGTCACTCTCTTATTGATTGCTCTATCGATTCTCTTATTCTCCTTACTTTATTACAACTTTACTATTTCTTTTGTTCTGCCGCCGTTAGTTGTTCGTGGTCTTTAGAAATTTTAGCATCTTTTTCGTGTCGTGCCGGTTTTCGGGTGTAGAAATTAATTGAAATTGTTAAATATTCTAGTGAAATGTATTGTAATTTATAAAATTTCAATAAATCTATTGTTTAATCAACAAGTGTATCAATAATCTCAAGTATAAAAGTGTTTATTACCAAAAATATCAAATAGTGCATACAAAAATGTTAGGCCGTTTTCCGCGTGTAGAAATTAATTAAAATTGTTAAATATTCTATTGAAATGTATTATAATTTATAAAATTTCAATAAATCTATTGTTTAAACAACAAGTGTATCAATAATTTAAAGAATAAAATTGTTCATTATCAAAAATATCAAGAAATGCCTAAAAAATATAAAAGAAGAAAATTTTTTTTGCGTTCGTATTAAATGGCGTCCCGTTACGTGCGTGTAATTGTTGTTGTTCGTTCGTCTTGTGTGTTTTCGCAAAAATACCAAAAGCGCAAGTGCAAATGCACTCAAATGTGTAACAGGTCATTCAATGTCACAGATGTTGTTGTTGTTCTGTTGCTTAAATCTTTCTGTTGGTGTGTTTCGTTTTTCGTTAAGATTTCAAAAGGGCGTTGGCGAGTCCCGTTATATATGGAAATTGAACGAATTTACTTTTACGCGTTAAAAATATCTTGATTGTAAAAATATTTTTAAAGGTTAGTGCTAATTTTTATATTTTAAACTACTAAATTTTTATATAGTAAACATACTTAAAAACAATAATAGATATAAAATTAAATAAAAAGTAATTAAAAAATAATTTTTAAAGCAAATATACATACATATACATATGTTTTATACTACATATAAAGTTTATAGTGCCGCTAGCCAATTGATTATTCTTTGTAAAAACGAAATGTATACGACAATAGAATATTTCATCAAATATAGTATGTCCTATTACTTGAAGTTTTCAAAACTGACTACCATTTGTTTCAGTATCTGCAAAATTGTCTTGTTATCTTAAAACTTTATGCTGCATTTTATTTATTTATTATTTATAACAATTAAAGTAAATCCAATTTTGTCTTGCGTTTCATATAAACAATTTTGGTAATGAATT
Source organism: Sarcophaga carnaria (assembly GCA_958299815.1). Taxonomy (NCBI): domain Eukaryota; kingdom Metazoa; phylum Arthropoda; class Insecta; order Diptera; family Sarcophagidae; genus Sarcophaga; species Sarcophaga carnaria. The sequence continues at coordinate 1,933,272 of OY283149.1, forward strand.
ACCTACGATATGTATAATACACATTCGCTGCCGTTCGCAGTCGACTTTAAACCCGCCACTCACGTATAAAATTAACGCACACAGCATGAGTGGTGTGAGAAGCTAGGCCGTAATCCTGACAGAAGGGTTATAAAGGTCAATTATGTATGTGTGTATTCGGAATACCACAGGCCCTGTAACAAGCTCCATACTAGCTCTGGCTAGCTCATAAGCAATGCAATTTTCAACGATATCCCTATGCCCATAACCCACATAAGAGTTACTTTTGAATGATCCAAAATTTCTCCAAGAAAACCTTGGCATTCATGTGCAGAGATCGACATTGAAACTACGTTCGTTAGAGACTTAAACACTGCCTGGTTGTCTGAGTAAATCAATTGATTTTCAGGGAAAATCCCGCCACTCAACAAGCACTGTGCCGCTTTAAAATTAGCCATCAGGTGATGGCTGGGAAAACACAATTTTCCTTAATTTTTTAAATTTTTTAAACAAATAATTTCAATCAAACTTCCTTAATTTTTTAAATTTTTTAAACAAATAATTTCAGTCAAACTAACTGTACTTAAAGCTTATGTGTGGCCTTTTATAAAAATATCGTTGTGGGAACCATATATAAACGCGTATTATTATACATATGTATTTTGACATTTTGTTATTATAGTAACTGTATTGTTATTGTTATTTTCTATTTCTAATCATAAATCATAAACTGAATCTGAAATACAAAGAAACCCCTTTTCCAACGACCAAAGATAGATTCCTTATCGTTTGCATTTAACGTTTGTTTGGAATGCAATTGTAATTAATTTTTCAAAAAAAATTCGTTATGAAATCGAAAAACGAATGCGAACAACAAACGAACACCTTTTGATAATTAAAACACCTTTTTCCCGTTTTGAATGCGGCGTAAGAAAACAAGAAAACAAAAACGGAACCCTTTGGAAATTATTGAAGAAGAAGTAGAAGAAAAGAAAACACCCTTGACCGAGCCAGCGCCTTTTAATTTAGCAGCTCTTTTGCATATGAAAGTGTCCTGATCATAACGTTACGTTACGAATTGAATGAAAGCGTTGAAAAGGAGGATCTTTGAACAGCAAAAGGAAGAAAGAAGAACGAAAATAAATTATAATAATTAAAGAAACTTTCAAATACAATACGATACGATACAATACCATACAATACACAACGAAAGGATACTTTTTATTGTTTCGATAAGGAAGGTATAGGCATTAAGGCTTTACAGCAAGCCTTACAGCACAAGGACATCTGCTTAGAAGTTTCAATTTCCAATTAACAATTAAACAACCATACTACTCGCGCTGGTGCTCTCTGTATAGCAAGACGTATGTATGTAAATTTCAATTTCAAAATCCCTAAAGTGGGGTGAGTTTTAAACGAACAGCCAGCTACAGTCTCTTAATTTATGCAAAAGTTTATGAAAAAAATTTCGTATAAAAAAATTCATAAAATTATGATCATTTCATCAAAAGCAAATCATATTTGACTGGTAATCTTCTGCTCATTTTGCTCATTTTTTTTCAATAGAAAACGTGGGAATATTATTTTCTCTCCAACTCCCATTATTTTTATGTTATTTGTGGTCAAACAATTCAATCTCATAACAATTCATTATTATTTTTAGATTATGGGGTCATACATGGTAATCAAATAGTTTTTACCCCCCTCTTTTTTTCTTCTTTAAATTATAGACAGACAATCTGAAATTGTCAGGTACGCGTTATTATTTTAAGTTTAGCAACAGAAGACAGGCATACAGAAAGAGATAAACAGAGAGAGAGAGTAGGAAAAACAAATTATTTTCAAAAAAAAAAAATACAAAATAAACGTTATTATGTGTCTATAAGACCACCGCCCCAAGACACGCCACTCTATTTGAACTCTTAAAGAAACCGTATATGAAATCTGGCTTAAAAACTGGGTCAGTAAAAAAAAACTTATGACAGCAATTTGTCATCAGCGACAATAATAATGAACAGAATTCCAATCATTAAATCAAAACAAAAAAAGAAAAGAAATCTTAAATAAAAATTCAAATAAAAATCACAAAAGATAGACTGAGAAAAAGAATTAGTACCAATGCAAAAATAGGACCAAAATTATAAAAATTTATTTTTTAAGTAATGTAACATTATCGCAATGTTCGATTTTAAGGAAAGTACCAACCTGGTACTAATAAAAGTACTAAAAAAGAACATTAATTAAAACTATTTTAAATAAATAGAATAAAATGTTATTGGTAAAAACAAAGTACCAGAATAAAAAAAGTACCAAATATGTTACAAAAACTATTAAATTTATATTTGTATAAACAACTACAAATAAATAAAAAACAACTACCCAAATACGTATGTAAATAATAATAATATTTTAAAAAAGTACCAAAATTGGTACTAAAAATGGTTTCCATATGCCACCAAACTGCATACTTCACTGTATTTCAATAGCACAAAAGATGTTTCCACTATTTTATTAAAGAAACGCGTTTTTAAAACCACAAAATCAGAATTTTTTATAAAAAGTACTTTTTTGGCAGTTTATTTTCAAACGGTACGAAACTCGCCAAAAAAAAACATATTTTATACCAGTTTTGAGAAAAATAATTTCGAAATAATTTTTTAATGTACTTTATGGTACATTTCTAGTACTTTTTAGTATTTAGTTTTCAAAAAGCAACAAATCAATACAAAAAAGTACTTTTTTCGAACAAAATATATTTTTAACATGGCATTATTAATTTTTAAGGGTACCAAATTAGTTGAAAAGGTACTTTTTTGTCTTACAAATACGTTTTAAATACAGTATTTGAAAAAATATCAAAAAATCACGCATTTATTACAAAAATCACTACTTGTTTATCTCTGGGAATTTTCTAGCAAAGTCAAATCAATGAACTAATGTTGCACATGCACTGGTGCGCCTTAGATTGAATTGAAAATCTTGCAAAACCCTTTGAAAACTAAAGTGCGTTCGTACGTTCTTTTATTGAATGTGTGTGAGAATGTTAGAATGACTCTGACTCTGTTTCTAGATCAGGTTCTTGTTCTGGTCTATTAATTAAGTTCAGTTTTAAACGTCTGTTTGTATGCCATACAAGACCATAATTGTGTGTCTCATAAAAATTAAAGAAAAAAATTATAAGCTTTGTAAAAAAATCTTTTTTCTCTGTTTTTCAAACTAATAATTAACAATTTAAAGCTTAAATTGCCGACTTACTTTACGACAATTGTAGGAAAATTACCAAAAGAAAAAAGAAATAAACAAGACAACACAAGAAAAACACACGAAAAAAATCTTACGAAATATTTTCGGTTTTTTTCATTCATTTTTATACGTCATGGGAATTTATTTCATTATTTCAGGCCAGGTTTCTCTAAGAAATCAATTGTTTGTACATGTAAAAACATAGAAAAAATATTAAAAGAAAAAAAATTAAATTTAAATTTAATTTAATTGTATTATTTTGTTTTTGTTTTTTTTTTTTCGTTACTAAAGTTTTAAGCCGCATATTTTACCCACACTGTATTGTCTTGCCATGCAGGCCATAATAATTGACGATTGCGAAAACATCATAATTTTATTTATTAATACGAATGAACTTAGCAGAAAAACATACAAAACATATAAAATTCGATAAAATTTGTTTGAAATTTTATAAAATTTGCCATCGTTTCTTTAGTTTTCTTAAAAAAAATCGTAATTTAAACGCTAAATTAACGGAAAATTCTTTATTTCTTGTTTAATTTCTAACAGTAAATCGAATTTCTTTTCATTTGTTTTGATTCTCCTTAAACACGCACTGTTATTGCCTGTGTATTAGGCGTGAGAAGCAAAACACTAACTCCACAAGTGTACGTTTACATATACATATGTATATATGTATGTATGTATTTATGTGGCTAAACAGAACAAAAAATATCCTCTTACATTGGCATTAAACACTTAAAAATAAGAATGTTGAGTGAGCCACTGTATAAACATTTAAATTTAGCACAAGCCACAGCAATAACAGCAACAACAACAACAATACATAATAATAATAACAACGAAATATAAACAAACAATTTTGGGCACGCAACAAATGCAATAACAAAACAAACAAAAACAATACATAATATCAGTTCATGTACACACGTACGTATGTATGTGTGTGTAAAATTTTGCAACTGCATTTAAAATAAAGAGAAACACCAACAACAACAGTAATAATTGAAAACCAGCGTGTACAGAGCACAATGAATACAAATACCCACCATAACAAGGATCAACACAAAAATCCGCAATACAAAACAGCAGAGAAATGCAACAATTGGGAAAAAACCCAACAACAACACACACACACTCGCTTTTAAACGCTGTATAGCAGTGTAGTGTAAGTGCATTTACAAAGTAATGATTACTAGTGTTAGAGAGTAATTGAAACGCCTGGCAAGCAAACTTATGTATAAAGGGAAACAATTGAATATTTTGTAAACAAAACACACACACAATCACGCATCCATACGTACATACACTCTCTCTTCTTTCTCTTGAACAAAAGAAAAAATTACGGGATTTTATTTTCTAAACAAGAGTGTAGCAAGAGTGGTAAGGGTTTACTTTTGAAAAGAGAAAAGGGAAAGGGAAAGTGGCAAAAAAAATTTTTTGCCAACCACCGTTTTGTTTTTGCAAAACCAATTGATAATTACACTTGAAACAATGTTTCCCTTTTATTCTCACTCACTCTATCTCTCTCTCACCGTTTTATTGTCTATTTGTTTGTTTTTGTTTTCTTTTCTTTTTTTTTGCGTATTATTTTGCCGTTACTTGTGTTAATTGATCTCCTATTGATTTCTCTAAACTGCCATAAATCTCATAAAACGGCAAAACAATAGCAATAAAACTATGCAAGCAAAAGAGCATAAAGAAAGGTTTAATAAACAAGATATTTACAGCAATTAAAGAGAGTAGCATTCCTTGTTATTACATTGAAAATCAATCAGTGTTGCTGAAGCATTGTTTTCCTATGTATAATAGGCAATAGTGCGAAAATTAATTGTATTGCATTTATAAAGAGCAAGGGTTAAAGGGTTTTTATTGTTCGTTTTTATTTTCTTTTGTAATGTAATGATAATAGAAAAATGACAAAAAGTCAATGATTAATAAATAATAATAGAGGTTAGAAAAAGGAAATAATAAAAAATAAATTAAAGAAACATTTTTTATTAAAAAAAATACTTACATATTTAAAAAAGTTTTAAAAGTTAAAAAATTCTTTCGTCTTAGATGAGTTGTCTAAAAGTAAAATTAAAAGAATTCCAGACTTGCAAAAAAATTAAGCGGGAAACTGAATATACAGATAAAAATTAAGAACTTGCAACGTGTAGATGATAAGTTCTCAAATTCTCCTCCATAATATTTAGTGTTTTTCCTTTCAAGTATCCTATGGCTTAAGATGTGGTCGGCTTAGTTTAAAAGATAGAATTTTGGCTTGTTAAGCGAGTGCCCGTAGTTAAACTCTTCGCTCAGTTATCACGATCAAAGCGAAATATGAAACAAAATATTTCTTTTGGCGACTTCCTCCCAGCAGCCTTCTGGTAAAAATGAAATTGACATGAAAATTTTCTCAAATCTGTCTTTCGGAGTCGACATCAAACTGTAGGTCCCACTACTCGTGCTTTAAATCAACATACTAACGTGAGTTCTGGAAATCGCCGTTAGTATAGTAGCTAGTGTGTTGGCTTATTTATAGACGTAAGGCCGCGTTTCAAACCCCCTAGGTCAGACATCAAAACGAAAATATGAAAAAATATTTCTTCGGCGGTTTCCTCTCAGCGGATTTCTGACAAAAACTCCTAGAGTAAATAAAATTGCCGTGATAAGTTTCTCAAAAAACTGTCTTTCGGAGTCGACATTAAACTGTAGGTTCCTCCACTCATGTATAAAATTAACACACACAACAAAAGTGGTGTGAGAAACTAGGTCGTAATCCTGACTGAAGGGTTGTAATGTAATTGTTAATTTACGTTGTATGTTAATTGATAACTATTTCCAAACTCTTGATATTTTCATGATTTATTTCTCTGAAATAAATTTTACAATAATTATTCTATTAAAATTTTATGTTGTTCAAAAAGATTTTTCATTGTTCACATACATATTTCTTTATTTATTATACTTTGATTTTAATTTCTTTTAAAAAAAATTTATTATTTTAATTCCGTTTTAAACTCGTCTTTAAAAAAAACACAATTTTTTTCGATTTTTATTTTACCATCAACACTATATTAAATCTCCCATCCCTGTTCAATAATAGTACAGCATTTCTAATCTTCTCCTTATACTATACAGTGTACAAGTATATTTCTGTGTGCTTGCGTATGTATGTGTAACGACGTGATAGTGTGCTAAATAAGTAGATGAACTAATAACTCATTATTAATCCACATAATAATTATTATCAGGTGATGTTGAGTAATATGAGTAGGATAAGTGGTGCTGCTGTAAGTGTGTGCGTTTGTTGTGTGTGTGTACCGGTGTCTGCATGTGGTAAACAACTATGGCTGTTCACTCACTCTTTCACACCTACTCATTAAACACACTCTAATAAATTATGATAGAGAGTATGATCGGAATGGAGAAACAAAAAAAAAAAGAAAAACACAACAAAACAAAACAGTAACTTAAAGGGAAAGTAACACTTACTTACTATTAAAGCTGTTATTATTATTGTGGTTGTTGTTGTTCACATTTTTGCTCTCCTATTTAAACAGTAGCAAACAACACTGTGTTATTATTAAGAACCCCTAAGAAAGTAACAAAGCAAGACGTTGTAGTACATATGTATGCTCTCACAAAAACAAAAGAAGAAATCAAAACAGTATTACTGTCTCTCTTTCTTTTCTTTTTATTGTTTTTTAGTTTTTGTTGTCTCTTATCCATCCCCCCTTTACTAATATTCTGTGTTTGAATTATAATTCTATGGCTTGTTGTTATTCTAACACACACACACACACGCGTGAACTCTCTTTTTGTAAGCAAACCTGTTAAAACTGTTTTCAACGAACACCTTCAGAGACTCTCTTACCTTTGATTGTTTGCCTTTGTTTTTTTTTCGTTTTCCTTCGTTTTGTTTCCTATACATGATTGTGACCATAATAATGATTGTCGTTGTCGTTTATTTTTTTTTTTTCGTTTCAATAACTCGTATTAGTATTGTGTCTGGCATGTGTTTTTTGTACATGTGCGTGTGTTTATATGCGTTTATACCTTGCTACTCGCCAATCAAATGGGGCGGAGCTTAATTTATCACAAGAAAAAAATTTTGATTTTTTTTTCTATACCTCATACGTTTAATATTGTTTTTGTTGTTATTTTATGGTATGTATTGGCGTTTTTCTTTTTATTTTTTCGTTGTGTGAATTCGATTTTGCTGGCTGTGTGTCTTATTTAGACTGTGTGTGAGTGTTGTTGTTGTTGTTATTGGTATTGTAATGTTATTGCTTTCTGTTCATCACCAACACATCACATGGCTTGTGTGTCCAAACGAAACTCATTCGTGTTTATTGGAAATTGAGAGCATAAAGCTTTTTTTATTATTGTTTTCTTATGCTTTTTTTCTGTGTTGCTATTAAAAGAGTGTATGAGTACGACAAGGGGTATGAGTGGATTTTTTTGTTTGTTTTTTTTTTTTGTTTATAGTTGCAAAAAACCGAAGTTGGTAGGGGAAATTTTTTAATACAAAGTTGGCTTGAAACTTATTGGCAAGAGGAAAATAATAGTTTTTCTTAGAAATTTAAAAATTTTGAAGTTCAATAAGAAATAAAAATAATTTCAGATGTAAAAATAAATGTTTGATGTGTGCGTCTACAGTCCTCTATCAAAATATCAACCTCAGGTTAGTTCTTGTTAGTCTAACCCAGATCTCTTCTTGTAATTTCCCATCGAAAATTTCGATTACCTGATACTCACTTGGTTTGAGAAGAGTTTTTGCCTCTCTTTATCTTTCCTTTCGTTAAGCATCCCATTGCAAACATCCATTCTAACTCTACATAAGGGTTCGAGCCGCATTAACGGCTTGGAAGCTCTTCTCCTCGCAAGGTTGCCTGCCTGCCTGCCTTTTGCCAAGAATTCACACATAACATGGCACCTAACAGAGGGTAAACTTATTCTGTCTCTCTCTGTAGCTGATACAGCTTTTTAGGACGGACCCCTACTATCTTCAATTCAAGCTCATAGGAGCTGAGTACTCGGCAACAAAAGTTTCGGTTACCTCAAACCCACTTCATTTGAGAATTGTCTTTACTAAACTTACTTTTCTAAACCTACGCTCCTGCTCCACAGAACGCTTCTGATCCCATTAGCAGCCTGGAAGCTCGACTGGTCGCAAGGATATCTGCTTGCTCATGACCTGGTTACCCAGAAGTTAATTAACTGGCCGGTTCAGCTTCTCCAGACAGTCCCATGCTATTTCGATTCTATATTCGATTTAACCTAATAACAGTCGAGGGTTCAAATGCCGGTCTGACTGATTAATAGGATTGCTAGGTCTATTTTCTTTCTTATAAGTTGATTTGAGCACATCTTTCGATGGCATAGGCTTCCACTGGAAAGATATCCGCGAGTTTTCCCCATGGAATTATTTCTGGGATCTTGTCACAAAAAAGTTCCTCCTTGTTCTCAAGACATAAAGACCTAGAATGTCAAATCTGATCAATTTTTCATATCCGAATATTCATTAATAATAGCTTTTCAATTTTAGAAAGTGGAAATTTACTGAATTTTTCTTTTTCACCTCAAAGAAACTCATGCATCCAGTGTTGCTTAATTAAGGGCTGTTCATAGGACTTTCGAAGAAAAAAGTTTTGATTTGCTTTCTATTTAAAAAAACAATAAAATTAAAAGGTTTTTGACGGAAAATAAATATTTTTTCTTTTCTTTCTTTCATTCACTTAAACTTGCATTCTTTTTATGAGTGTAAGCCAACATTTTCTTATTATCTGCTTAAGCCAGCCTTCAAACATTGTTTCGAACTTATAAAACCAACTCAATGTGTTGCATGTGTTTTTCCCCTAGTGGTTGCAAGCAAGCAAGTATGAGTGTGTATTGTCCCTTCGAACATCATCAATTGCTGTGTGTGCTTGAATAACTTGAACAAGAACATCATGTTGCTGCAATATAAAGGGAAATGAGAAAACGAGTGAAATTTACTTCATGAGAGCCAGAGAGTATAGATATTGTAATGGTAAAAGAGGAGTATTTAAAAATGTTTATTCAAGAGAGTGTGAGAGGGACACGGAAGAGTGCATGTGTTGAATTGATAGATGAGTGGGTATTTATGAATTGAGTTCAATTTTTTGTTGTTTTTTTTATTATTATTGCATTACAATATATATGTGTGTACATACGTAAGTGGGGTTGTTGTTGATGTTTTTCTTTAACTATTTCTGTTGCTAATACACTTGATTTTAGAGAGTCTGCAGGTTTAGTTTTGACATGTTGAGGAGAAATGCAATGTTTAGAATAAAAGGAAAGCATTAAGGAGGTTCATTTCATATAGGATATCCCGTATATTGAAATAATTTAATTTTTTTATTTACGGTTTTAGGAAAAATTGTATTTTAACGGCAAATTAAATTAAAAAATTATTATTAAGATCAGCATCACGTCCTTCAATACATTTAATATCTTTCCAATTCCAACTGTTTTCTTTCTATCTTTGTAAACGAGCTTTCCAAATACCTTCTAATTTTGTTGATCACCAGTATATTGTTAGCATAAGCGTTGTACTTGAATTCACTTTTTTCTTAATGCATGGAAGACTCAGTTTCGTTGCACTGAGATCGCTTTGTTTCTAATCTGAACATGAAAAGCTGTGTAAACACATTTACAGGCTCATTCACTATATTCACTATTGTTGATTTCATTGGTTGTAATAAAAATTTAATTCCACTTCTGCTAATGCTATCAAATGCCAGGTTAGGGTCCACAAAGAAACAAAAGATTTTCGTAAAACTTTCATCGATTATAGGTATAATGACTGGGTTGAAATTTGACTTGACTTTTTTGTTTTTAAATTTAATCAGTCCATAATTTTGCGATTTATTGTAGTTTATTTTACTTTAATGTTTATAAATAAATATTTTTTTCCATAAAATGAATACTTTTTTATTTTAATGTGTTGTTCCTTTGATTTTTATAATTTTTTAAAATATATTTTTGATTTTGAGTTTGAATCTTTAAAGTTAAATTTTATTTAAATGTTGAATCATATTAATCCCTCTTGGAAAAACTAATTCTGTCCCTTATTTAATATTAAAATCATAATTCTTGACATTTATATTAAAAACAAACCGAAATTATTGGAAAAATACTTTATTTTTCTGTATTTAATTAATTTTTTTTATTTACTTTTCCTTACTACGAAATAATCAACTGTTCATTAACTTCATGTGAATTCCCCTATTTATTGAAAAGCAAAAACTACAGTTTTAAAAACAACTGCAAAAAAATTTCTCCCAAGTTAAGCCAGCAGCCAACCAACCGTTACTCTATTTTAAATCCATCAATCACAACAGTTTTATTGCTACACGAACACACTCAAACACATACACACACACATTCAATTCATTCACACAAATGACCTTTGCAAAGAATGGTTGTTAGAGGTGGCAGTGTATGGGTGGTTTAAAACACTTGCCAATGCATTTATGCATGTATGAACACTCTGTTAATAAGAAAATTATCGGCAATTAATTTAGGTTTCTTGCACTTCTCTTTTTTTTATTGTTGTTGTTCTTGTTGTTTTTGTTTGTGGAATAATATGTAACAAATGAGACTTATTTTTTGGTCTGCTTGGTATTTTAAAGTGTATCATGATGGAGATGCATTTTTTTTGTTTTTGGTTTAAATTCTCTCAAACTGTTATCAAGTTCTACACACTAACACATAAACACTAAGCAAAACTTATGTATTTTACATAGAGCCACAGAGGAGTTAGTCAGTCACTTACACTATAACCCTCCAATATAATCTACAACCATCAGCATTATCATCATCATCGTCATCATTTTCTTTTCGTTTTTATTTTTTTTACATCCAGTAAGCCAGCCATCTATCAAACCATTCATTCATTCATTCATTCATTCATTCGTTTATACCGTATTTATTTCATTTAATTTTCTTCTTCGTCTTCTTAGCAACTCCTCTCTCTATCTCTAGCTCTCTGTCTTCCTCTAAGTATTTTTCGTTTGGTCTTTGTATGTGTCAGTACATAAGTACATAAACGGAGTCGTTGTTTGTTCGTTCGTTCATCCATCCAACCATCCATCCATCGATTGTCAATCATATTTAATGGCACATGTGTGCACAAACGAGAGAGACTGATTTTTTTCTCCCCATTCGTTACAAATTGTTTTTGTAATTTTTTTTTTTCTTTTTTCCATATTTTTTCTTGCAATTTTTTTTCTCATATTATTTTTTGCTCTCTTCTCTTGTTCTTCTACACAACATCAATACGGTTATTGTTGTTAGAGCTGGTGCTATGCTATCGTCGTTGGCTTGTTGTTGGTGTCGGCACCGTAGTTGTAGGTATGAAGTATAGGGTGCCCCCTTCAACTCAACAAAAAAATCGTAGAAAAAAAAACAATTTCAAATAATTTTTCTTACTCTTTCCCTTCGGCTGAAGTGAAATGAATGAAATGTGGTTTCGTGTTTCTTTTTTAACTAAAGAAGAGGATTTATTTATTCATTTCAAATGATATCACGGACCAAATATTATAAGAGACTTACTAAGTCGCAGTGAAAGGCGCAAATTCAGTTTGGTTTTAACTGGACAATGATCATGCCAGTGATGGTGATGCACAAGAGGAAAAGACGGTTCATCACATCTTTTGTAATTTGTCTTCCAAATCCTCATTAAATTGGTCCAATAAGTTGTCATAATATAAAGCCAATGATGGGTTTATAGCTTTTAAAGGCAGCCATTTCCGTCTAAGCTACTAAAAACGTTCGCTAGGGCTTTTTATTTACTGTTGACTGACAAAAATAACTTCATATCCTACAGCAATGTTTCACCTTGAGAAGCTTACAACTATTTGCTCCCTGTTGTGTTGTGGTGGCTCCACGTTTCGTCAGTAATGACGATAAGGCTTTAAAACTCGTTCACATTGTGTTTATAAGACGCCAAACACTTTTTTGAATTTGTGAAGTTAAGCAAACACAGTGTTTTCCTTACGGAAATCTTCCTCACACATTAGTTCTCATTCAAAGCTGAAACCACTAAGCCATATTAGATCCCCATAGTTTCTCCAAATCTTTTATATTTTTAGTTTCCAATTGACCAGCACCATATGATTTTGTATTTATTTCGAGTTCACAGACGTTAAATGGGCATTCAGAAAGCGCGGCGTCCGTCAAACTGCAATGAAATCCAATAAATCACTTCATTACTTATCAAATGGATGAAAGAGGCTCCACGTAATAGTTATCAAGCTTAGCCTTTGTTTGAGTGATGTTTTTTCAATTTTCTTCGCCAATCACAGGCTTATCTGCTAACAATATGTATCAAACACAAATTAAATGACTCAGTTTGATCAAATTTTGACAGGATCATAACAGATCAAATCTTCTTTACCTTTATAATATTTCCTGGACTTGTTTCCTTTTCGTTTTTGAATTATTTTTTTCGCATATCAGATAATTCATCTGCTAAAGTAGATCCCAGGATGACAGGGTTGCCTAACATATCAACACTGTCAGTGAAAATGTATTGTGTTGTTGTATTGAATGTAAAAATGAGGATATTTTTTAATTAAGTACGAACCTTTCGTACTCGTCTTGCTAAAAGGCATGTAGTGATCTCAGATAGAATGTTTGGGCCTCCTAACTTTTAAAGTTCGAAGTTCGCCTTCTTCAGGTTTTTGATTCTGAAATAGTGGAGAAACATAGCTCTTAAACAAAAAAATCCTATAAAAAATTAATTCTTTCTTACATATGTATATAAATGGTATCGTTCCTTATGAGAAATCTTTTTATTGTTTTTAATTTTCTTCACTCCTTGCTCTACAATCAAAACAATAGCAACCAGCTTTAAATTTCTCTATTTTGATTATTTAAATTGGAAAAAATAATTTATTTTGCAAGCGTTTTACCCTTCAAATCAAATAATTAAAAGAAAAGAAATAATCTTTAAAGCGCAATCTATGAGAAAATTAAACTCAAACCACCTGCACTCCTTCTTAACGCTGTAACATTAAGAGACAACAACTTTGCCGTTCAGCATATTTCACATTTCAATGGCACAAATACAGGAGCCCCTAAAAAGAGAAGAGAAAAAAATCCTATTGAGACACCCTTAAACACCAACAACCACAACAACAACAACGACAATAACAATGAACCCCTAAATAACCGAAAAGAAAAGAATTGGAGACCAAATGGGAAATACAATCAAATTGCAACAACGACAATAACAACAGCAACACCAGCTAAAGCTATATACTATGTATGCAAACAATAATAAAATAGAAAAATCAAGAGCAAGAATGATGGAAAAACAAAAAAATAATCATACATACTCTCACACACACACACTCATACAAAGAAACACATTTCCATCCACACTCATTCTGTAGCATAATAACGAACCAAATTCCATATGACGATTTTCTATAAATTCTTACTTTTTTGTTGTTGTTGGTGTTTTTTTCCTCTATGGTCTTCTTCTTGTGCTCTTTATTTTTTTTTCGAACAGCAGCAACAACAATCATTATTTAGCTATGGGATAAGTAATAACAGCAATAACAATAACAACAACTACATCACTACCATTACTACCAATACTACTACTATTGCCTGCTGCTGTTGGTGTATGTATGTATGTACATAGTAAGAGAGAAACCTTTAAACACGAGAAGTACGGGAATAACGAGAAAACAGCAGCTTAATTTTCATTTAAATGTGTGTGTGTGAGTGCCTGTTTTTTTTCTCACTTTATAAAGAAGAAATGGCAGAACAATGAATTGTTAACAGCAACAACAGCAACTGCACAGGCAGGCAACTATACGAACTTATTGGAGCTGGTGCTGTTGTTGCTGCTGCTAACACTACTCCACCTCACCCATGTACATACGTTTTGCTTACTGGTTTGGTAACAAGCATAACAATAATAACAGTAACGACATCAAATCGGGAGACACAAACAACAACAACAAAAAATACACGAAGAAAAAAAACGAAATAAAAACGAAGAAGAAAAAACTTATCGAATTGAATAAATGCAAAAGACATAAAAAATCGAACACTCTGAGAGCTTAACACTGGTTAGCAGCTTATCAGAGTAAAAAGCAAAAGTGCGAAAGAGACAGAACCTGATTATTGTCAAGTAATCAAAGAACAGAGCAACAACAACAACAAAACAAAAAAATGGGGGGACGTAATACCTAAAAAAGAATGAAAATGAAAAAACAAGGGTTTCACACCAAAACAAAAAAAAAATCGTAAAAAACCAGAGAGAGCACAGCAAAACAAGAGAGCCGAGAGAGTAGATTTAGTTTGGTTTTTTTTGTTCTTCGTTATTAAAATGAAATTAAAATAAAAATAAAATAGAATTAAAAGAAATGTAATTTATTTAATTATGGTTTTTTAAAAAGGCAGTTTTTATCTTTCTTTTGGTCTTTATTTAAGAGAGTGAGTGTTTTTGTTCCTTAAGCTATTGAGAGTTGGCTACGCAGAAGGAAAAAAAGATTAAATATCATCACATTGTAAACAAACAGTATTGCCATTGCGCTAAAGAATTTATTTTTTTTAGAATTTTCATGTTTTATGTCGTATTTGTTATGGAAAAGCGGTAGACTTAAAGGAACTTCGGAAGGAAAAACATAAATGAAAATAAAAGCAATAAAATTAAAGGGATTTTTCTATTAAAATAAATATTCAAAATAAAGTTTAACGATATATTCAAAACTTATTTCTTAACTTATAATATAAGCCTTTATTTTTGAAGCTTAGCCTTTAGTAAAGTTATTAACCAAACTAAAAAATTTTTTTTATTTTTTTACATTTCTTAAGAGACACAGAGCTGTCACAAAAATTAAACCACGCTTCTATTATTTCTTTAATTACCAACTTCTCAAAAGGTCAACTGTGTTTACTATGTATGATGTCCCCATAGTTATTGTTAAAACCTCCTTTATCAATCACAAAAGGAAATTTCAATTGCAGAAAAATTCTAATATACTGCTAATATAAGAGTGCTGATTGTGATAAGCTGTCATTTAAATGCTTTCATGATCAAGATTTTCAAATACAAAGCAAAATTTTAATCAGAAAACTATACTCTAATCTAAGAGAGAGCCTGTTTGTACTGAACAATTTTTTTGTCAATTGAAACAAAATTTATTGATATCTCCTTGCCTTAAAAATTGGATGGTGGAATTCCATGAATATAAACAACAAAATTCAAAATTTTAAAAAATTTTAAGCAGAAAATGAATTAATTTGACCTTCGTCTCAGCTAAGCACCTGTTCAAAATTGCTTTTCGTTAATATTATTATATATTTTATTATATTTTTTAACATTTTTCCTTCTCTTTTAATTGACACCTGTTTTTTCTTTCAATTAAGTCAGTATTCTATGGATTTTTATGCGTTTACTGTGCTTAAAAATATAAATTTTCAATTATTTTTTTGTTTTATTTTTTCTCTCATATACATAAATAAAAACTAAAAATTAATTAAACATTCTTTATTTAATTTAATTTTTGCTTTGTTTTTTATTAAACAACACCTAAAGTTTATTAATTTTTATTTTTATTATTATTTTCAATATTTCTAATACAATTTCCTTTAATTTCTATATTTTTGCAGGATATTTTTCATCTACATTTGATAATAACACTTCGGCAACATTGTTTTGTAGCTGTAAATTATGGTAAGTATTGGTTTGAAATAAAATTATCATGACAGTTTTTCTTTTCTTTTATATTTTTTCAAGTTACTCCTTACAGGAGTATTTTTTTTTCTTGTGTTGTTGTTTTCTTCTCAAGATAACGAGAGAATTTTCGGTACGGTTTTCTTTTCCCTTTAACATTAGTATTGTTTTTACTACCGACAGGAGAATGAGTGAGTGAGTGTGAATGTAAGTAAGAATGAGTGAATATTGGTTCAATTCAAAACAACATTGAATAAAACAAATCAAACATTACAATATCAACACAAATATGAGCGCATTCTCTCTCGTATGCTATGTGCACGCTCTCTTTCTCTATTTCTCAATAATCAAAGCTCCACACGATTTAAAAAATATGAAAATAAGTTCTGCACCTACAAACAAACACTCAATTGTAGATTGTATAGGAACAAGCAAAAAAAAAATTCAACAACAATACTCACGTGTGGTTCGGTTATTTTTTGTTTTTGTTTTCGTTTTTTATTTTGAAAAATATTGAATGAGGGGCGCTTGCGAGTCTCACAAATACGGAGAAAGACAGAGAGAACCAGAGAGAGCATGAGTATTGAAGTAGATAAAAATGAGTATAGGTTTTTAAATGTTTACAATGTATAGGCGACAGAGTGTGTGCGTTTGTGTACGATTTTTGTTTGTGTTTTGTATGAAGCGTTGTGTTTTGTAGTGTATTACTCTATAATGTTGTTTTTGTTGTTTAATGGGGTTGTGTAAGCTGCGTTAATGTTCGATTTGTTCAGTCATCAGTTGAATTCGTGACAGGCAACAACTCATTAGATTAACGTTGCTCTGTCGTTTATTGTTTTTTTTTAAGTAAGTAATCAAATCAAATCATGCACACAAAACAACAACAAACAAACAAAAAGAAAAAAAATTATTACAAGCAACCTACACAAAATGGGAAATCAATCAATTAAGAATTAAACAAAAAAAAAATACGAAAATGAATTAATTTAAGTAAACACAAATGAAAGAAAACAAAAAAATGTTTAATTGGAATAAAGTTTTTAATGGAAATATGTAGTACGACAAAAAGTAAAGAAATCAAGTGATAAAATCTCAAACGCAAAAAAAAAATGAAAAATTGAAGAGGAGTAACCGTACACACAACAATAACAACAAACAAAAACAAGTGTTTTCTTGCGGAAGAAGAATAACCCAAAAAAAGGGAATAAAAAAGAAAAACAAGTGTTTTTACAGAAATAAAGAGAAAAATTAAATTAAAATAAAAAATAAAAATAAAAACAAAACAAAAACCAAGTGTTGCAAAGCTAAATTAAATTAAAAAGAAAAGAAAAACCATGAATATTTAGAATTGATTTGATACGGGAAATTTTTCAAGAGAATAAAAGAATATTTTGAAGGAAAAATTAATTTTTTTTAAAGAAAAAATCTTTTTTTTTTTGCTAACAAAACAAACAACAACATGATGTTTTCAATATAAAGAAAAAAGAAAAAATTTTAAGCGTTTAAATGGCCAAAATAAAATTAAAAGTGTTTTTTATTAAATAATATTCAAAAATAAAAAATAAATTAAAAAACAACATTTTATTTGAAAAGAAAATATAAATTAAAACAAAATTTTTGGTAAAAACAAAGTGAGACAAACTGGAATCTAAACGCCTTGAAACGTTAAAAACATTTTTAAGCCAACAACAACAGTCTTTAGTTGATTGTACGGCTGCTGCTATTGCAACCACAGCAACTACTGCTACTGCTGCTGTTGGTGCACCAACAACAACATCATCATCATCATCATCATCATTGTCATCATCATTAACAGCATCATTGAATACACAGCAGGAGGAGCAGCAGCAGCAACAAGATCCAGATATTTTGTCAAATTTTAAGGCTGTAATTGATTTACCGGGTGGTGTTGCCACAAATCAAAAAATCAGCCGAATGCAGCCAACATTGCCACAAACAGCCGGTACAGCCGATATGGATTTGACGGCTGTGCAATCAATGGATTGGTTTTTCAAAAAGGAACAAATTTACTTATTGGCACAATTTTGGCAACAGGTAAGTGAGAAAAATTACTTCAAAAAAAGTTTTAAAATTAAGAAAATTTAAACCGTTAGTAAATTATTGTCAAACACTGTAGGAATGTTTGATTTTCCTTAAGAAATCAAAATTTTTAAATTGTTTTGCAAGGAAGTTTTTAAATATTTTCGAAGAATTTCTAATCTTAGAAACTCTGAATTTTTGTAAAAAGAAAATGAATTCCAGAAATCTTTCATAAAATTTTTGAGCTGCAATGTATTTAATTAAAATTATATTTAATTAAAAATTTGAAGCCGCCGTGGTCTAGTAGGTAGTGTGTTGGCTTATTAGACGAAAAGCCAGGGTTCTAGCCCCAAGCCAGACATCAAAATAAAATACAAAAAGTATTTCTTCGGCGACTTCCTCTCAGCAGATTTCTGGCAAAAACTCTGAGAGTAAAATAAGATTGCCATGAAAAGTTTCTCAAAAATCTGTCGTTCGGAGTCGACTTTAAACTGTAGGTCCCGCCACTCATGTATAAAATTAACACACACAACATAAGTGGTGTGAGAAACTAGGTCGTAATCCTGACTGAAGGGTTGTAATGACCAATTATGTTATGTGTGTATTTAATTAATTAAAAAGAAGTCCAAAAAAGTGGCTGAATTGTTTACTAAGTTAGTAAATATTAATTAAGCATACTGTAGGTATTTTAAATTTTTTTTTAAAACCGGAATTTTGTTTGTTTACAAAACCTGGCTAAAAATCTGATTTTTTAACATTTTTAATCCACACTGTGCAATAAGTTATAAATTGTGAAAAAGGTACCCAAAAAAAAGTGACAGAACTCTTTCCTAAAAAGCTTTTTAAAAGAATTATTTTTCGGTTTTGCTATAGGAATTGCAAAAATAATAAAAATAATTTGCTGAGATATTGTAGAGTTAGTTTCAGATTTTTTAAGCCTCACTGTAATTAATTAAAAAAGAAAAAAGCGCCTCTTTACTCGGGAATTGTTTTGAAAATTTATTAATTATTTATTAATATTTTATCATCATGAGGCAATTGTTGAAAACAAATTCTAAAAATATTTTGTTAATTTAGACCCTACTGTAGACTATATTATATATTATGAAAGCCAGTGGTTTGTTTTCCTTGTAATAGATTTGTATTTCATTTATTGGAAAACTTTACATGCCATATTCTATAAAAAAAATTCCCATTAAGCTAAAAACATTTCTTTTTATTTAAAAAAATAAAAAAAAATAATTTCAACCACATTGAAATAAATGAAAAAAAGGTATTTGTCTGTAGAAGTCTGTGCTGAAACAGAATAAAAAAAACCTACAAACAGTGTCATGTAATTAAAAATATTTAATTTTTTTTATTTTTGATTTTAACGCATTCAAGTCTAACCTTAGAACCACTTATGCATGCAAAGAAAAATCTTAATTTTTATATATTTCGGAAAACTATGAGTATAAATTAAATTATTTTCAATCAGCTTGGCCACCCCCATTCTAGACTAACGAATTTCAATAATCTCTCATAAGGTTCCCAGTAGTATTTTTTCTCCCATTGGACAAGAATGTTTTAAGAAGAAATCTGGTAATTTGTTTAGCTTAGGGATTTTAAAAATTTGTTAAATAGAGTGCTGAAAAAGAAAAAATAGTTTTCAAAATTTTTTACTCACTTTTAGTCCACTTTGGCTGTTATTATTTGGTATTAAAAAAAGTGCTAAATTCTTTAAACAATATTATTTGTTTATTATTAAACAATACAATAGGACGTTGTACAATGGGTCAATTCGACCTCCGGGTACTGTACTTGTCTTAATTGACGCGTACACGTCCTCTAACCTAACCTAACCTAACTACAATACATTTCCAAATCATATTTAATTATTATGAGCTGAGTAATAAAGACCATAGGCTCGGTGTAGTGTAACAAAACAGAGTCTCAATTATGAATCAAATCCATAATCTTTACACTAAAAGCTTAGCACACTAATCACTAGGCTATCAAAAAAAATCCTTTAAAAAAAATTCCTTAAAGAATTATTTGTCAAAAGCCTTTGAATTATTTTTGAATGCGAATTTTTTTCATAAAGCGAAAAAGTTCTTAAAAATTTAATTTTTCGTTCAAAAAATTGTTGTACAATGTTTTTTCCCAATGCTTTTAAACCGTACTTTTTAATAAGTAATGAATTGTGAAGGAAACAGTTTTAAAAGGATTTTTTTTTTAGAACTTTAGGTACTTTTGAATACTTTTGACTCTCACTGTTAAACCAAAAATGAAAAGTAATTTTGAACATTTTTTTCTTTTTTTTTCGTTGAATTTATTTTCAAAATAAGTTTTGTGTTTCACTAACTATTGTAGAAGTAGAATTTAAAAATTAATATTTGAAAAGCAACTTGTAATAGGTTGTACAATTATTGCTTTAAAATTACTTCCACACTTTAAAATCCAGTGTTTCAATTAAAAAGTCATGGAGTTATCGGCCTGCACTCATATCATATCTTACTTTTTAAAGTACGCCCGAATTATAAATTCCATTCGTAATTTCATTTCATTACTAAACCTAGCCTAGCTTTAACCATTAAATATTGCCTTTTCAAATAAGAAATTTAGAAATTTGTAAACCAAAAAAAAGTTAAATTAAATTAAAATTAAAAAAAATTGTCCAAAAGAATAATTTATAAAATTGTTAATTTATTTTGCACTAAAACAAAAGAAGAATAAATGTTTTTCTATCAAGTTTATCAATTTTCCTATATACAGTGCTGGACAATTCAATGGAAACTTTTCTTAAAATGTACTTTTTATTGTTAGAATTCAAAAACAAAAACAATTTCTGAAGAAATTTAACAGTTATTTAGGAGTTTTATTTTAAACATTCTGTTTGATGTATTAGCAAACAAAAAAGAATTCCATAAAAATATCATTGTTCTAAAATTATAAAAAAAAGTTTCCATTATTTTGTCAATACCTCAAAATTGAATGCTTTTACTTTTCTTTATAATTTTAGAAGAATGTTGTTTTTATGTAATTTTTTTGTTTCTTAATATATCAAATTGAATGTGTAAAATAAAATTAATAAATATTTTTTGAGTTTCTTCAGAAATTGGTTTTGGTTTTCGACTTCAATAGAAAAGTTAATTTCCAGCACTGTATATAATTTTGAATAGGATTCTCACCGTTTTTTGCCCTGAGATCAAACTATTTTGAAAATATTTTATTTTTCATTATGAGGCAATTGTTTAATTTCATTAATAATAGGTTTTAGAACGCCTATCATTTTTATTACAATTCCATTTTTTCGGTATGTTTTTTTTTATTTAATTATAAAATCGATTTTAAAATCTGCATTTATTCATATTCTTTCATACTCTGCTATATTTTTTGATTAATTTTTTTCATTTCTTTTTGATTTTCTTTAAAACTCCTTTAGTTTTTACATTGAAATTAATTTTTTTAAAGTTCTATTGAGACCAATTTGTTCAGAATATTTAATAATTTTGAAAATACAAATAAAATTTCTTGTTCTCTTTAATAATTACTCGTTTTTAAATTTTTATTTTTTTTAAATTTTTTTATTTCATTTTTGTTTTCAAATGCTTACTGGGTTGTCTTCATGTATGTTTTTTTTTCTGGTAATTCTCTCATTATTATTATTATTAATAATCATTTAACCATAATCTATTATTCTAATTTCATTTAATGTTGCTTCAACAGTTCTTTTTATTTATTCTTTCTATTCCATTCCATTTTTTATTTTTTTTTTCATTTTATTGCTGTTGCTAAAGAAGAAATAAATCCCCAATCATTTTTCAGATACAATGTTGTTTGTTGCTCTATTGGAATTATAAAATAAAATAAATTCCAGGAATTTTAACAAATTCTTTAGAACTCTAAAAGCGCATTTTAAAATGTATTGATTTGCAACAGTAAACAGCAAACAAGAAACGAAAGAAAAAAAAACTTAAAAAAGTAATACAGAAAAATTGCCATTAGTTTTGCACTTTAGCTCTGCTGGTGAGGATTTCTAATAAATTTTTTAAGTTTTTTCAAAACGATTGAATTTCACAGCAGCATAACACAGAATAACACAAGATGTTGTATTAGAGAACAGGAATGACCAAAAAAAACGACTTCACTGACTTACTTTTTAAATGCAAAACTGCAATAGGAGTTGAAATAATTTTTTTTTATAAAATACCGACGGCAAATTTTATTTTTTATTTTTTTAAACAAGGCTTTACAAATTTTTTTATTGTTTTTTTTTTTATTTTTATCTTCTTTTAATAACGCAAGCATTTGAAATAATTTTTTTTTTGCAAGTTAAAATGTTTTAGTTAAAAAACACGTTTTTTCTGATATTTATTGGGTTTTCCCAATATTTTTTTGTTCTATGGTTCCAAGCAATAACAGCCTAAGTCGTCTTATGTCAATTTGAGTTATGTATATGTGTACATACATATGTAGACAATAAGTATTCAAATCTTAATTCATCTTTATTTATAATTTATTTATGCCCTTTAGTCTCAGGCACCATTTTCAATTTTCCGTTGTAACTAAAAAAAAAGAAAAATTTTTTAAAACGAATTTAATTTTTTTTTTCAAAATTTTCTTTTAATTTTCTTAAAAAAAAATTCATTTAAAAAAAATTGTTTTTTTTATTTAATATTTAATGCAACCTCTGCGTAATAATTTTCTTTACAAAAGTGTTGTGATTTTAATGTTACGGCCTAATGCCTTTTAGACGGTCAATAACTGTAATTATCTTAAGCAAAATGCGGAACCGCCAACGTATAAAACACATTTTTTTAATCTTTTTTTGTGGTATAAACTTAAAGAAAATTATTAAAAATATCTTAAGAAAATTTAATGTTAATAAAAGAAAAACATTTTTTAAAAAGCGTTCCACATTTAGAAGAAAAAAGTTACGTCAAAGGCAAATTATAAGTCCATACAACCTATCTAGGTTTTGACGAAAAGAAATCTAGTTTTCTACAAAATCTTCGCTTCCTATTCCACATGATTTGCAGTGTATTTCTTAAAATAAACCTCTATTAGTGCTATCCATTCCTACATTATTATTTCTTTTGAAATACTGTTCCTTGGGTCACATACAAATTTTTAAGTGTTCTGAACTGCCGATAGAAAATAAGGCTCTCTCTCGTAGCAAAGTAACTTAAGAGGCTCTTCATATGCCCGTGCTTTCTAATAAAAAAAAATTGGGGTCTCGTGGCCTCTGACCTTTTGACATCTTTGACCAAGCTCCTTAATATAAAGATTACTGAAATAGCAAGACTTAATTAGGACTCGGTTTGGTTTCCTCTAAGGAATGTTTAAGCACCGGCTTGAATACTTATTTGTGTCATCACAGTGTAGGTCTAAATGGGGCTTCTTTCTTCTAGGGAGCTCTGCTACCTAACCTAATTAACCTTCTGAATTCTAAAATTCTATGTTACTGATAATAGAAGAGGAGAATTGCAAAAAAATTTCCAAATTCTCAACAAATTTCTGGATCGAAAAGCCATTTGCAGTGGGGGGGGGGTTGCAGAAGCCATTCATTCACTATTTCTGCTGCAATGAGTGCCGATATTTACAATAAAAAAGCAGTTCGGAATGAAATACTTCCCCTTTTTTAGAAACTCAAGGTATTGCCACTTTCGATAGACAAGCAATTGAGTGGTACTAAACAAAAGAGGAGTCGCGGTAGCCTAGTAGGTAGGTGTGCTGGCTTATTAGCCAATAGTTCAGACATGTCGAACATAAAAAATATCAAAAAAAATAATTCTTCAGCTCTCTTTTAGCAGTCTTCTGGCAAAAACTTAAAAATCTGTCGTTGAGAATCGATTTTAAACTGCAGGTCCCTCTAATTAGGAATAAAATAAACACACACAATATGGGTGGTGAGAGGAGCTAGATTGTAATCCCGACTTAAGTGTTGTAATGACCAATTAAGTACACCCAAACCTGTTTTTACACGGTTTTTTTTTACGCGAATTTGAAATAACACGGTTTTTTTTTAACAAATTTACCATATTTTTTGGTCGCTCCTTTTTATACGGATAAAATCGTTTAATAAAATAAAAACTCTGTGTATACTATTGAACTAAATCTGTGCGTTTTTATAATTTTTTTCAATTTTATAGGCATATGTAGGCTGCTGCATCAATCCTATGTATATTTTTTCAGTTTGTTTATACACTTACATACATACATAATATTTGTCTTTTTTTACGCGTTATTTTTTTTACACGGTATCCACTGGAACGTATCTACCGTGTAAAAAAAGGTTTGGGTGTATGTAAGTAAGTTGACTCTTTCGGTAGAGCAGCAATTGAGTGGCACCAAAACAAATGATATTAGATTTGTACATGAGGAAGCCGATCCCAATACCAAGTTGTCTAGAACTTGACAAACTCAAAGATATTGAGCTTTGATAAAATATGCAGAACAATCAGGTTGAATTTAGGAAAATACAGACAATTTCCTTTAAAGAAGTAAATTAGTGAAAATCCTGAAGGAGGAGGGTCTTACAGAAAAAGTAAAAAAAAATAAGAAAAATAAATCGAAAATCTTGAAATTTAGCAAATTTAGCACCAAAATGTAAAACTAAAGAGAAATCAAAAGATTAAAATCGCTTGCTTTCATTTTATTTGCTATAAATGCGTTACAAATTTCAGAAATTAATTTTTTTTGTCTTTTTTTTTTTATAAAATTAATGTGTTATTAATACGAAATTATTTGTGTTTTTTTTTTTTTTTTTTTTTTTTTTTTTTTTTTTTTTTAAATAAATTAATCACTTTTGTGTATCTCTTTAGGGGATTATTGGCGCATTAACAGGAAGTTTAGCAGCAGTTTTAAAATTTAAAATTTTAATTCCACAATATGCCTTCTCTATTAAATGTTTATAACAAATTATTTGAAAATTAATATGATGATAGGAATTTTATAATTCCCTTTGAACTTATTTTCCATCAAATCGTTTAGAATTTTACAACTCTTAGGCCTCTCCAATTTTAATTATTCCTGTTTGGTATTCCTGGCAAGTTTTTTTTTTGTTCAACTATTAATATTTATTTTATTTTCTTTTATTAAATTGAATTAAATTTTCTGTGTGTTTTTATTTGTTAAAACACAACCTCCTCTATTAATTACAGTTGCGTGTTTGAAAAATGTATTTATTTTTTTTTTTATAATTTTTTGTAATTTTTTTTTCTGTAGTTTATCATGTTTTTTGTTGATTATAGATGGATTGAGAGGGGATTTTAATCAATAAAAAATAATACAAAAAAAACAACAAATATATTGAAAATTACTTTGATTAAGCTTAAAATACAAAAACAAATATTTGTTTAGTTATTGTTATTGTTATTAACAATTGTTATTATTGTAAAAAAAAATATGAACAAAAACGTAATGATTATTATTATTATTGTTATTAATAATTTACAATTGATTTTCAGTTTGTTTTTTTTTCACTCTCGGCATGTGATTGATTAATTATTATTAAAAAAATATTAATTATTGATAAAAAAAAAGAAATAAACAGAAAATGAATAAAAATTATTAATAATCATAATAATTAATTAATAATGATGTCATTTTGGTATTAAGTATTGGAAAAAAAGTGAAAATTTATAATTAATAATCTGTGGTTGAAAAACTCTGAAGATTTCTCCGTTTTTTTGCAGTTTTTTTCAGTAACTTTGTCTAGACTTTTGCTTAGAATTCTTTTTTTATTATTCCTTTTTCGTTTTTATTTTTTCAATAATTTTACTGTTTCATATCTGTTTCAATTCTTTTTTTTTTTATTTCATTTGTAAGCAAATGTAATTTTTCCTAGACATTTTGGCTTTTGGCCAAATTTCCTTATATGCCCTTTAATGATTTTCAATTCTTTTTCACTTTCAAGTTTTATTTTCTAGTTATGAAAAAAAAAATTAGAAACGCTTTCCTAGCCCTTTAAAATAATGTCATTTTGTAAGGCAATAATCAAGGGGGAATAAGCAAACAAACATTAAATGAAAGTCGTTTTTAAATGATTTGTAAAATCCAAAGAATATTAATTAAAATTTACCAAAAAAAGAAAAAAAAAATAAACTAAAACCATTGTATTTGAAAGGAATATCATACGCTAGAGTTTAAATATTAAAAATAATTCAAATAAATTTTGAAAATATTTAAAGGTTTTTATGTTTAAAATCGAGAAAACCTCAACAAAGTTTGAAAATATTATTTTTTTTTTATTTTCAAAAAAAGGGGAATTTTGCAAATAATTTTTCAATTTTTTAAGAAATTGTCTAGAAAGCTTTACTAGTACATAGTAATCACGTACACTTGTGGACACGCAATTAAGTCACTTTGCAATTTTTAATTTTCTTGTAAAAATTAAAAAGATTTAAGAAAAATAGAAACAAAAACGACTAATTTATTAATTTCATATGCTTAATAATTAATTAACAACAAAAATTTAACTTATAAAAATTTTTTTTGTACGGAGTTGATGTCAGACTTAAAATTTAAGTGGACACATAATTAAGTCATCTGAAAAAAAATATTGAAAATTTAATTTAATTGCTATATTTTTCACCCAAACTACTTTGAACCTTTAATATTTTGTGGGATACCCTTTTTGGCGTATTATTTCAGTACATCTTTGTGGCATTGAGTTGATTAAATTGCGACACTGCTAATGGACTAATGTTATTCCATTCTGCCTGGATAGGCTGCCAAAGTGCTTTTTTGTTGCTAGGTTTTTTTTGGCTGTAACTGCTGGTTTTACGATCCCCCAAAGATTTTCAATAGGGTTCAGATCGGGACTTTGAGGTGGCCAATCAAGAATCCTTATTTGTATGTTTCGGGTCGTTATCATGCTGAAATATCCACGCTAGTGGTAATTTGTCCTCATAATCTTTAGTCAAATTGTTCTGTAGGATGTTTTAATACATTTCCGCAGTCATTTTCCCATCGATTCTTACCAGTGCACCAACGCCGGATGAGGTAAAACAACCCCAAACCATTACTGACGAACCTCCAAACTTTACTGTTTTTTTTTGGCGTACTTTGGGTCTAATTGTGTATTGATAGGACGTCTTATACAGGGTCTGTCATCGTTTCCAAACGTATTAAACTTGACTTATCACTCCATACGACAAATTTCCAAAAATTTTCGTCTTTATGGAGGTGGCTTTTGGCAAACCGCATGCATGAATAACTTAATTGTATGTCCACAAGTGTATATGCATTTAAATATCTTTATGGATAGTCAAAAGTCTCCACAGTCTAGCAGGTAGTGTGTAGTCCAAGATTCAAAATCCAGGTTAGACATCAAAACGAAAATATGACTACAAAATATATCCTCGGCAACTTCCTCTCAGCAGATTTCTTGCAATAAATCTGAGAGTAATAATATACATCCGCCATGTAAAGTTTCTCCAAAAATCTGTCGTTCGAAGTCGACTTTAAAGTGTAGGTCCCTACCACTTATTCATAAAAATAACACACACAACATAGTGGTGTGAGAAGCTATGTCTGCTATGTCTGTCTGAAAGTAAAGTAAAAAGAGAACGAATATTTTGGCTGACAAAGCCCGAGTATTACTTACCATAAGATACAACTAACGCACACAACACAACATGTGAGAAACTAGGACGTTGTACAATGGGTCAATTCGACCTCCGGGTACTGTACTTGTCTTAATTGATAAGTACACTAACCTAACCTAACCTACCATAAGCTTGTATAATCCAATGCCATTGAGTGCTATAAAGACAAAGCTGAGAAAGTTAAAGTAAACCTTACCTAATGATCCCATTAGGATGATTAACAAAAATGCTTTGGGGGCGTTCCTAATGAGGAGAGACGCCCCAGTATTTTAAAACTAAATAAAGTCGACCTAAGTACGTTAATGTGTATACTCATGGGACTCTTCGCCTTACATGCACCCATAAGAACTGTATTGGCGTGGTAGAAAATGATGAGTGTAGGACATGCGGTGAAGATGTGGAAATGATGGAGAACTTTTTGTGTTATTGATTAGCTTTCGTGAGCTACAGATCCCAATATTTCGGGGATGACACTATGCCACATATAACTCGCCTCAGAGGAGTAGTGGGTACTGGAAGAAGTTAAGGAAGTTTGTTCAAGATTCAGACTTCCTGTAGAAAGTAAGGTGATATTACCAATGGTTAGCGCGCAACAACCATACATGACGGCTTAGGTGAATGTCAATAGGCCTGAGACCCTTTGTTGGTCTCCTCTCCTTCAATTTACCTACTTATTGATTAACTTTAGTTAATTTTTAATATTATTCTGTTATTATTGATTCATTTCTTTGATTTTTTATTATTTTCTTCATGTATTGTTTGGAATATTTTTTTTGTGTTTGTCTTCATTCTTGATTTTTTTGTTTTCCTGATACAAAATTATATCATATTACTTGGTTTGTTTTTTTTGTTCTTTTTTTTGTTTTGTTTTTAATTTTAAGTTTAGTTTTCAATTTTTCTTGTGAAAACCTTATGGTTCCGTATTTCAATTTTTTTTTTTTTTTTTTGAAATTTCTTGGTGGCTTAACAAAACTAAACTTGACCCAATTTTTATTGGTAAAAAAATCAAAATTAATTATTATTGATGTCAGCAAAACAAAATAAACAATATTGATTGAAATTCTACACACAATATTTCTTTTTAAGTTTTTGCGCTGCATTTTCAATGTAAACTTGGTCTAATTACTTGACCAACTTAAGAGAATTAAACGAAAGAACAGAAAGAAAAAAACTTTTAAAATTAATGATAATTTATTTTTAATTTCATATCAAAAGCAATAATAATACGAATAATAATCAAAAACAAAAAACAAAAATAAAAAGAAAAATTCTTAAGAAAATCAAAACTATTAAAAATAATTTATTAGTGTATTGAGGAATATTTTTTTTTTTTGTTTTTGTGGCTTGCTCTGTGGTTTGGTTTGGTTTGCTTGGTTCTCATATGCATTTTAAAAGAAACTCATTAAAGACGTCATCATCATCATCAAAATCATCTGCAAAATATGGCTAACAAAAAAAAAACTGAAAAAAATATTTGCAACCTGCACGCACTTAGCATGGCTAAAAGCAACACCAACTGCAAGAACAACAACAACAACAACAACAACAACAACAATAAATAACAATAACATTAAAATACAATACGGCTTAAAACAAACGGCGGGCAATTGACCAGAAAGGGGTGTGTACAAAATGATATTTTATTCAATATCCTACACACGCAGCAGCGATTTGTCCTTTTCACTGAATGAAAACTGTGCACTGCGCTTCTCCTCTGTGCACTGTGTGACTGACTCAAATCAGCCAGTCAGCCAGGCCAGGCCAGTCCAGTCCAGTCAGTCATCCATCTGTAACTGACTGGTAACTGGTAACTGTGTTGGTATAAATGTTCCCCAAATACGATTGATGAGTCTGAGAAATTTGTTTCGTTTTTTTTTTTTTTTTTTTTTTGTTTCCTTTTCTTCTTTTCTAAATGAAAACCAACCGTTCTTAGCCTTCTTAGGCTATTCGACATTCGGTTTTGTGTTTTTTTTATTTTCGTTTCGTTTTTGATGTATTTGCGTCTCAAATGTGAAAACCTAAAATTAAAAACTCATAAGATATCGACTGATATATTGACTTGATGCTCAATGACTTCAAAACAAAAAAAGAAAAAAAAAAATTTTGTTTTTTACTCCCGGGCCCATGGCTAATGTTTTTCTTTTTCCAAAGAAAAAAAAGGAAGAAAAAAATCAAAATCCAACCAAAATAAATGATCATTTCTTAGCTTTTTTTTCTCTTTTTATTTTTTTTTTGTCGAATTATTATCAAAAGGCCATTAGCCGGTTATTAAGTTGTAAAGATCCTCTCTCTCTCTCTCTATCTGTTCAATACGGCTTTGCTTACATACAGCAAGCCTTGGCCTGGCCTATACACGTCTAAGAATTCTATTTTTTTTTTTCATTTTCAAATCATTTCAACAATTGTTTGATAAATTTTGTAATTGATGTGCAATTAATACTTCTTCTCTTTTTTTTCTCCAACACTCGTTTTCTATTATATTTCCTTCGTTAATAGTTATTTAAGCTTCATTTCGGCTATTAGTTTAACTAATTGGCGTTTCTTTTTCTTATTTTTTGTTCTTTCTTTCTAATTCTAATTCATATTCTTCCATTCTCTTCAAACAATAGCCCACAGTCAAAGTTCTTTTCTAAATGTCTACTCTTTTAACAAATTGTTAATAATTTCCTGTATTATTTACAAAAAAAAAAACAAAAAACAACACAAAGCGTTTAGTTTTAATTTCAACACTAAATTTGTAAGAGAATTTTCATTAATACCTTAAGAACTGCTTAATTACAATATAATTTCAGTTTAAAAACCTTTAAGAGTTTAAAAAGAAACTGTTTTCCATACCCTGGCAGTTTCAAAATTGATTTCAGATAATAGTCTACGTAGCCTAAACTCTCATAGCACTCATATTGAGTGTGTTCATTTTATCTCGAGTTTCAAGTCCACTCTGAACAACGGCGGTTTGTTTAAGGAACTTTTCATTGGAATTTTTATTCACCTTCTAAGTTTTTGCCAAAAGACTGAAGTCACCAAAAGAAATATTTTTACATACTTCATTTCGTTTGAGATGTCTGAGCCGAGGGGTAACTACGAGGCAAGCCCGTCAGCTAAACATGTCCTCAAACGATTTTTGCAGTAGAAAATATTGTCTTTTACACTCGAACTATTTCGTCTGAGAATACTAGGGATTTTTTATTCTCAACCTCGCTAATGGAACTGTCAAAAATTAAATTGGAGAACATTGGCACGCAAGTAAGGAAGTCGTCGCCCTCCCTCATAAAATTTATAGCTTGGGTCTGTTCTAAAGGGAGTCACACATGGCTACCTACAGTGACACTAAGCAACCAACCTAACCTAAGGGAGTAAAAATGCGTTACATACATGATGAGTCCATATTCAGAGAACGATGAACGATGACATGCCGTATTAAAACCATTTTTTTAATTCTGGAATTTTATCACCCTTCCTCCCCTCGCGTCAGGTAATTACAATACTTTCCGATAGCCAGGAGCACTGGATTCTAATGTGATGGACTACTGTCTCTCAACGAGACAGCAAATTATTCGATGTCCATATCATATTTGTTCTAGCTCACAGGAGCATTCCGAATAAATGTAGAGCGGATGAGTTGGCCAGATGGGGCACAACCATCAAACTCTCCGATGAATTTTCGATGTTGGCGATCCCCCTCAGAACCTGCAAGCATGCAATTGACAATGCAGTCGTAGACTCCCACAACAACCTGTGGTCGGCTTCGGACATGGGCAGAACGGCACAGAAAATCTGGTCAAGGGATTGTGGGCGACAACTCTGCTTAAACATTAAAAAAGCAAGTCAATATTGTTGTCGGGTTATTACGTCGCATTGCATTATAGGCACGCATGCGAGGCGCATTGGTCTTGGACCCCTGGCCGAATGATTTCTGTAGAAGCTGCAGTGATAGGGAAAAGGATGAAATTGTTCTTCACTACTATGGAAATTCCCGGCCTTATGATAATCAATTAAAGCAGACTTGAGTTTTAAATTATAAAAAAAAATTGAGGATTTTTTTTATGAACAACTCTAAACTTAATGTAGGCTTTAACGATCTATAAAAATCAATTTTTTCTATTGGAAATCCAGTTTCCATAATTCGAAAATTTCTGTGTAACAATTTCTCATTTAGAGATAAGCACAAGAGTTTTTTTTTTAACTTTAAGAGAGTTTTCAAACCCTGGAAATCTTATCATGTAGCAATCAATATAATAAATTTAGAATATATTTTTCTAGGGCTTTGAAAAAAAAAGCTTAAAGAGTCCTCCAATTTTGAGAGTTCAAGAATTTGTTTATGTTGTGAAAAGAATGTGCTATAAAGAGTTTTAGAGAGTTTTTCGGTTCTTAACTTTTATAGGGAGTTTAGAAATGAATATTAAAAACAGTCTTATGAGTGAAAAGATTGTTCTTAAAGCAGGTTTCCGATTTATAGAACAACACTTTAAAAGAGTTGGCAGAGCAATTAATCTAGTTCCATGAGTTTTAAAGAGTTTACTTATTCTTTAATAATTTTTTCTAGTAAAACATTGAAAAATAATGCAATTTTCATTTGAAATATTTATTTTATTTTGGAAGCAAATCTTGAAAGAGATGTTTTTATTTTTATTATATAATTACACTGTCTTTATAGATTTTGGTTTTTCTTTTTTCTACATACGCATGCATGTGCACAACAACAGTGCGTATGATTTGCATTAATTTCACACATAAAATGAGTCGAAAATTGTCATTTTATTACTTTAAATATTTATTAATTTCGCGTTGTTTGTTGTGCGTTGTATATTTACAAAAATAAAACAAAACAAAAATAAACAAAATAATAATTTTATTTTTTTTTATTTTTAAAATTTTTGCTCCATTTTAAATGATGATTCACGTTTACAACAGAAAAAAAAATTCCAACTACTGGCTCTCGGGTATATTGGGTATTTTATACGGTTGTTGTTGTTGTTGCTCATTTCGTTTGAGAGATATTACTGTGGTGGATTTTTTTTATTTCCAATTTCATGATATTAATGTATTTGTTGTAATTGTTGTTGTTGTATATTCAATATTAACAGTTTTCTTGTTAACATGCCAAAAACATTTCGAACACAATTAATATTCCAAAGCAGTGTAAAAAAATAAATAAAATAAAAACTAAAAATAAATAATTTATAAAAAAAACAGTAAAAAATAAAAATAAAAATATAATACAGTGGCTAACAAAATTAGTTCTTTTTAAGGCAATTTTTTTTAGAATTTTTTTCCTTGTTTTTTTTTTGAAGATTTTTATAAAAAGGTGTTTTTCAACTTGTTTTTTTTTTTTTTTAAGATAAATTTATTTAAACAAATTGAATTTTTTATATGTAAAACAGGACATTTGATTGTTTAAAAAAAATTCAATTATTGTGAAGACCGGCGGTGATGAAAATATGAAAAAATATTTTTCGGCGACTTGTTCTAAGCAGATTTCTTGCAAAAACTCTCATAGTGAAATAAAATTGCCATGAAAAGTTTCTCAAAAATCTGTCGTTCGGAGTCGACTTTAAACTGTAGGTCCCGCCGCTCATGTATAAAATTAGCGCACATAAGTGGTGTTAGAAGCTACTAGATCGTAATCCTGTCGGATGGGCTGTAATAACCATATGTAACTGAATGAAAGCGTTTTGAATTTGTTTTCCTGATTTCGCCTGCTTTGTTTTCTACCTCAATTGCTTTATAAAATTCATTGGAACATTTTTCCAAAATTTTCAGTGCAATCGGTCAAGTAGTTTTTGCTAAATCGTGGTCGCCGGGTCGAAAAAAGTGATTTCGCGATAAGATCCTGAACACATTGTACTATTTTTCATTTTTTTTCTTCTTCTTTTCGTATCGTTGAGAGAGTAAAGAAGATTGCTATCCTAATTCTAAAGCTTTAAAGTAACTAAATCCGTTAAAGACAAAATTAAATTTATTTAAACTAGGAAGTGTCCATTTTTGTTAGACACTGTATGAGTGGTTTAGTTTTTTTTTCTGCATTTCTAGAGTATCAATAAAATTTAACAAACCATTAATGTTAAAAATTAACTATAAAAATTTATAATAAAGAAGAAGAAAAAAAAATCGTTACAAATTACAAATAATTTATGGAAATTAAAAGCAGAGGCAACAACAAACAGTATTTTTCTAATGATCGTTTTTTATTTTTATTTTCCATTTGAACATCTCGTCGTATTGAAGTCTAGACGGTTGTAGAATTTTAAAAGATTTCTGTTATTATTGTTATTATTTTTGTTGTTGTTGTTGTTGTAATAGCAAATAATATTATAATGAAAAAAGAAAAAAACAACAAGAATTAAATAAACTAATCAAACGCCCTCATAAAATCATTTCACACTCAGTCGATCACTCGCTCACTGACTGTCTTTTAAATAAATGATCGACAGAAGCAGCTTTTAAAAGCAAGTTTTTTTTCAATTTTTTTCTCTCTTTTTTTGGTTAATTATATTAAATTAATTTGTCAGCACGGAAATTAAACGAAAATAAGAAGAAAAAAGCTTCACATTTTATTAATTTCTATTCGATTTGTATAAATTTGTAATAAAAAAAAAAGCGACCAGAAAAACGCTTAAATGGTGGTGGGGGAGTCCAATTCAATTTCGTCTTCTTTTTAATAAAAGTTCATGATCTTTTCAATGATGATCAATTTTAAATGGTTTTTTCGTTCTCTTTTTTTTTCTCTGGTTTTTGTCCCAAATTTAAATTATTTTTTTGTTTTTATATTCTTTTTTTATTCGGGGTGTTAAAATTTCATCAATAAATTTTTATGTTTATTGATCATATTAAAATGTTATTTCTTTCATTAAAAAATCCCCAGAAAAAAAAACAATTTTTTTTTCATTCGAGTTAGGGGGTCTCTTTCAAATGACAAGTCATCGAAATTATTAAAAAAAAAAATTTTTCGTTTTGTTTTATGATTAAAACAAAAACAAAATTTGTGGTTTTTTTTTTGTTTTCTTTAAATGTTTTGTTAAATGTATTTTAAATGATTAATAAGCAACATTGACATTTTTTCTTTCATTGTATTTGTTTGTTTTTTTATTATTAGAAACATGACTAAAAAGCATCAGAATTTAAATTGGAACTGGAAAACTAATTTCATTTCTATTTTTCTTTTTTGATCTTAAAAATGTTAAAATTTTATCATACAAATAAGTTTTTTTCAAAATAAGTTCTATTTTCGAAACGAAATTATAACAAAAAAAAAACTTTAATTAAATATTACAACACTTTAGTCAGGATTACAACCTGGCCTTTCATACCACCACCCATGCTGTGCGTGTTGCAGAATCTACAGTTTACGTTGACTCCAAACGACAGTCTTTTAGAGAATTTTTTTGCCAGAAGTTTGTTGAGAGAAAGTCGCGGTAAGAAATATTTTTTTCATATTTCATTTTGTTTAGAAAATCTAAACTGGGGTTGCAATCCCACGATCTCACTTCTAATAAGCCACAACGACGACTTTTGAATACCAGAACTCTTAATTAATACACTACAGCTTACACTATCACGCATTGCCGTCTAAATAAGGATTTCAGAAAATTTCGCAATTACACCGTTCGCTATTAACATGATATCCTTGAATTAGTGAGGGCCCTCAGTACCATTAGCAGCGATTCAATATGATCAGAACTGCAATATTGCGATTTATCTCACCAAATCACTTCTCAGACCAGAAAACTATTGCGTGAGACATCGGTTAAGAAACGCTTGAAATGGCAAGATAGTAGACTCTTTTATATAAACACCAGAGTCGGTACCATTAATACTGTCTTACGTTAAACAAACACCTGAGGCGTTTTTCGACATGCAATAACTCTTCATCCAATAACTGTTTACTTGGTTAGGTTAGGTTAGGTCGGAGTTGTTGCTCTGATATCAAAAAGCACACATTGAGCACACACAGCGGCCCGTTGTGATGCCACGAGGTGAACGCAGTCCTTGTACTGACCAAATTCCACAAAAAAAAAGGAAACCTGGAAAAAAAACCTGTTTACTTGGCCCATGCCAACAATAACTGTTTACTTTACAGTTGCGCTCAAAAGCTTATAGAATAATCTTGGTAGATTTTATAAAGGTTTGAAAATAGGTGGCTAATTGGGGGTTCCAAAAAAAAAATTGTGGCATTATGTTTGAAACTCTCTAGGTTAGGTTAGGTTAGGTTAGGTCTGAGTGGTAGCTCTGATTTCACAAAGCTCACTTGAGCACACATAGCGGCCCGTTGTGATGCCATGAGGTGAACGCAGTCCTTGTACCGACCAAGTTCCACCAAAAAAAAAATGAGGTTGTGTTTACTTGGCCTATGCCAACAATATCTGTTTGTAGTCACGCTCAAAAGTTTATAGAACAATCTTGGCAGATTTTATAAAGGTTAGAAAATAGGTGGCCAATTGAGGGTTTTCTAAAAAAATTATGGCAATATGTTTGAAACTCTCTAACTTTTACAAAACTTTAAATATTTTAACCAAATTTTCTGCTAAAAAAAAGTAGACAGTTTCTGAATTATGTATAGAAAGTAATATGTGGTTAAAAAAACCTCATAAAGTAAAGATAAATCGAAAAAAATTATGAGAATATTTTTTAGTCTACATTTTCTAAACTCTCTATAACTTTTACAAAAATGGATGTAATTTTATAAAGCTTTCTTTTTCACAAAGTAGGCATTCTGTATTTTGTAATGAAAGCAATGTAGTTTAGTTTTTTGAACACAAAAATAAAGTATGGACAAATTGAAAGAGAAATAGAAAGAGTTGGAGAAATTTCTTAAAAAAAAAGTTTATGATCAAAATTTTTTAAACTTTATAACTTTTGTAAAAATTAAAGTGATTTAAAAAAAATTTGTTTCTAAGAAAGTAATCTGTTTGAATTATATGTAGAAAAGCATGT
The DNA here is from genome assembly GCA_958299815.1 of Sarcophaga carnaria. NCBI lineage: Eukaryota > Metazoa > Arthropoda > Insecta > Diptera > Sarcophagidae > Sarcophaga > Sarcophaga carnaria. Next base: position 1,969,764 of record OY283149.1, read on the forward strand.
GATTAAAATATCTTTAACAGAAATATAGCAAATTAGAGGCGAAAAATCTTTATAATGGAAATGGAATTTGTATTCCAAATTATAAAGATTTTCTTTATAATCTTGTAAGAAACTCTGAAGACGTAATCCTGATCAAAGCCTTGTAATGTTTAATAATAAGTAAAGAATTATAATATTTAATACGACATGTTATGCAAAAAATTTTAATACAAACATTATTTTTTTTTTTAATATTTTTGAAAATAAAATATTTCTTTAAAATTCTTTTGGGTATAATAAAATTTGTTTGCTTTTTTCGATTTTAAATTGAAATTCTTTTGGCTCTATATTATATTCATTTATTTATTTATTTTTGTGTAATAATAAATTAATTTTAAAATAAATTAACCCACAAAAAGAAAAAAGAACAAAAAATATTAAATTTTTATTTACTCAAAAACACAACAATAGACTCATAAAACAATTCTTACATGATTTTTTTCTTCTGTTGTTGTTTTTGTTATTGTTGTTTGTTATTGTGTACCAATTCTCATGGCATGACATTAACATCAATATGACAATAAAAGCAAAACAACTGCATTTTTATAATCCCCCCCCTGTAACAGTGCTCCCCCATAAAAAAAGACAACCAATAACGACGATTGATTTGCTTTTATAAAGAACTCAAAGCGATTTCTTTCTTTTTTTATATAGAAAACCATTTGAAAAGCAAATATTTTTACCTCAGGTTCTTTACAAGAAGAAATTTATTTTCAATTTAATATGCAGCTGACGTTTAGTTTAGTTTAGTTTAGGCGATGGGATGGCCAGGGTATTTTTTTTTTTTCATTTTAAAAAAACCACAAAAATTTTAAACAAATTTTACTTACGATTGACTACCATATAATATCTATCATGCCTATCAAAGGCTATTGATGTTATTCCTATACCCGTTCCAATTCCCTTCCCCCCTTCTGGCCCCCACTCCTATAAATTTCTGTTGATGATGATGATGCTCTGCTCCTCTGTGTTGATTATAAATCGAAATGACAGATCGTTATGATCATTTTAAAGAATATAAAAAACAAAAAATTTTTTTTTAAAGCATCGGAACGTAACGTATGATATGGTATTGTATTGTATTGTATTGTATTGTATTGTGTTATCGTATTGAACAACAATATAAAATAGAACCAATCTCTGTCGTTTGTTATAAAAATAAAAATAAATTTATATTTTATATTCTTTTTCTTATTCTGTTCTATTCTGTTCAATGTTTTTAATTTTTGAATTGTTTTTAATTTATTATACTTTGTAGTCCGTATATTTATTATATTCTTTCAAAGATTTCTTTTTTTCGATTTTTTTCTTAAATTTTGTACATACATTATGTATGTGTTGTTGTTGTTGTTCTATTTTGCAGATCTTGTGATCAATATAATCTAAATATTTATACACACCTTAAGATTTATTTAATTAATAAAAATTTAAGAATTTTAATTAAAACGTAATACATGTTGTCCGCATAGCAGACTGTTTCAAATCCTCTGGCGGTTAATATCCTGAAGAGACTGTTAATACTTGTGATTCATATGAGAGATTAAAGCATGCCTTCCTCTCTTCCCCTTGTCCCTGATAGTTCTGTTGCTGGCATCGCAATTTATCCATCAATAGAGTCAAAGAGCGCCTGGGCCAGCTGAAACTCATTTAAGGATTGGATTATTAAAACCGTCTTCATTGCCAATGCATAATACAAGAGAATATCTTTTGTCATCTAAGGGGCCCTTATTATTTGAACTCGCCGTAGTCTAGTAGGTAGTGTGTTGGCTTATTAGACGCAAAACCCTGCATTCGAGCCCCAGGCCAGGCATCAAAGACAAAATACAAAAAGTATTTCTTCGGCGACTTCCTTTCAGTAGATTTCTGGCAAAAACTCCCTGAGAGTAAATAAAAATTGCTATGAAAAGTTTCTCAAAAATCTGTCGTTCGGAGTCGACTTTAAACTGTAGGTCCCACCACTTATGTATAAAATTAACACACACAACATAAATGGTGTGAGAAACTAGGAAGTTGTACAATGGGTCAATTCGACCTCCGGGTACTGCACTTGTCTTAATTGACAAGTTCACGTCCTCTAACCTAACCTAACCTTATGTAGAGCGTGACTTTGTATAGAACGGTCTGCATTGATTTTTCTTTGATGTTGTTTACATCATCAGCCATTCATTAGATATTTTACTCTTCAACATGGTATCGTCAATCTGTTCGCTGGTTTTGATCTAAAAGGAGGTTATCCTAATTGCCTGCTTTTGCCATGCTTGGATATGAGGTCTTGTTTTTTTTTTTTGCCAATTTTTAGTCGTGTAAGGCCATCATTATAAATTCCAACAGGTTGAGTTGATACGAAGATCAGTTCAGTTTATAGAAATGTAAGGAAAATTCCACCTGACCATGCTATTTTAAAGTGGGAAAAGCTTTTAATTGCTTCTTTAACCAGGGTTGTGACGATTTCTGAGGTATCCCTTGCCCACATGTCTCCCATACTTTGGTTGTACGCCAACGATTCGTTGGCGAAGTGGGTGTTGCTGCTGTATCTAACCGTATGCCCGAATTATCCTTTAGTGCAGTGCATTACAGTAAACTACTAGTCAACCATATATTTTTAAGGTGCTGTAGTGTGTTGAGTTATTAGACGAGACAAGCTCTTAAAAGCACAGCTCGGACAAACTGAACAGACTTTTTCCTTCAACACAATTCTGGCAAAAACTCTGATAATGAAATAAAATTGTCATAAAAAGTTGCCTAAAAATCAGTAGTTCGGAGTCGTCTTTGAACTGTATGTAGATCCCCCACTCTTGGATTAAATTAACACACCCAACATTGGGTGGTGTGAGTAGCTAGGTTTTAATCCTGTATAAAGGGTTGTAATGCCCAGTTAAGTAAGGCCCTTGCCTAGAAACAAGACATTAAATGTTTTTCTTTTTTTCTTTAAATTTCTTTTTTTAATTGTTTTTTTTTTAATGTTTCCAAACGCCTACATATTTATATTTGCTTAATAGTTTAAAATCAATACAAATTTATTTTCGGTTTTTCTTCGTATTCTGTTTGTTTTATAGACAGATTCGGTTGGGATTATCAAATCAAACGAAATTCTAGGCACTTGAACGTTGAAATTTTTTTTTTTTGTTTGTTCTTTAAATGTCATGGAAAAAGACGATTTTGTTGTCTCTTTGACAAGATCTTTGGCAGTAGCAGTGATCAATTAAATAAAAGACCAGAAAATAGACTACTTGAGTAGAAGAAATATTTTTTTTTTGTTATTTTTTCTTGTTAAAAAACATTTTTTCTTTTTTTTTTTGGATCAAGTGGTTGCTGGTGAAGTAGCTAAAGAAGCAAAAAAAATGAAAGAAATAATACATGATTAGCTCTTTAAAAAGTCTTTAAATGCTTGATAACTTATTAATAATACGATACACACATGTATGCGAGGGTAGAGAAGTGTATAAAGAAGAGATATTGATGAGTTTTAGAGATTTTTTTTTCTTTTTCCAAAACAAATGAGCTTGTCAAAGTTGTGAAAAAAAAAACAAAAACGAATTCAAATAACAAAAGCTTGTTGTTTTTTTTTTTTTCTTCTATTCTTTGCATGATCTTTTCAAGTGTTTTTGTGTTGAAATACGGTTTCTTTTTTTATTCATTTCTTAAGTTTTTTTTTTTTTTTTGTAGATTTCTTGTAAATATTTAACGATCATAATTTTTATTACGTCTGGTGCTTTGCAATGAGCCGCAAATATTTTATGCTTTAAAGCAATTTTCAAAGCATATTAAAAAGGAAAAATCTTTCAATTTTCTTTCATAGTTTTCTTCATATCATCATCAGCCATACATAATAAGTAAATGTTTCCCCCTTCTATTAAACGACAATTTTTTCTCGATTTTATTTTTTATTTTTTAATTTTTTGGATTGGATTTGATACTAAAAAAAATCTAAAAAAAGGAAGAAAAAAAACAGAAAATCAAACATAGGCATAGAGAGAGAGTGGTAAAATCAAACATCAGCCAGCCAAGCCAGCCAGCGTTTCAATTTTATTTTTTTTTTATGATTTTAATACCCATAAATTTAAGATCTTTTGAGCAGATGTCATTTAATGAAATTAATTTTTTTCTATTTCTACTTCATATAGATACGTACATGCATATGTACATACATTAGGCATTTGCATATTTGAAATAATTTTTATTTCAATTTGAAATCAAAGGATAATTTATCCGGCAATTGTCATTTTCACTAACCATACCAACCAACAACAAACACATCGCAACACATTCGTACCCAAGAATTTCCACCCCTTTTTTTCTATCTGTATTCCTTTTTTAATCAATTAATAAATTTTTAACAAAAAAAAAAAAAACGAAAAAACGAAAAGTTTTTCTTAATTCCTTCAATTCGGTCGGTTATGGTCAATACATTTCGAAAAAAAAATCATGCCCAAAAAACCGGTTTAAATTTTTGATATATGGATTGATCAAATAAAATTGTTTTAATTATTAAAACCGGTTTCTAGGTTTATCTCTACTACTATAAGCTAAACAAATATGGCTGCTATTTTTGTTTTTTTTTTTAAATCTTCCAAAGATAAAAAATCCCTGGCAGCATTCGTTATTAACGACCGACCAACCGAACCCAACTAATAACTGTTAAAAGAGCATAACATAGGGGTTAATTTCCAAATATATTCAAAGGGAAACTACTATTGCTTGCTATTTTTAAGTGTCAAGGGCGTTTTAAAGTGATAATTTTTATCTCTCGCTCTCTCTCTCTGAGTGTGTAAAAGTAATTTTTAATCACCATCTATGCAAAGATATTGAAAACTTGTTCGATACTGGCCATTGTGCCTATGCCTATAGTTTTAAAAATAAGGGTTTCGTTTAGTTAAATTATATGTTTGAAAAGATAAAAAACTATCCTATAAACATATGCCCATTTTAAGAAAGTCTTCTTTGCTTTAAAAAAAATTTGAAAAGAAATTTTGGAAAAAAAAATTTTATTTTGATTTAAAATTTTCTAAACATCATAACTTTATTACTGTTTATAATATTTTAAAAAATAATATTTTGTTTGAAAGTAAACACTTTCAACTATTTAAAACAATTATTTAAATTGTTTAAATATATTGAGTAACAAAAAAATTATTTACAGAATTAAACCCTACTTTTTTTTATAATTTTTACTTCGTATTAAAATTTTTAAAACGCCATAACTTTGTAACTAATGGATATATCTTTGAAAATGAAACTTTATAAGAAAGTTAACTCTTTGAAGTGTCCATTACAGAAGTATTTTTCTAAAAATCTTAAGTAGCAAAAAGTTTATTATTAAAGGAAAACCTATTTCTAAATTAAATGTTCGTCCACTGTACGCGTTATATGAATACTTTGTTATCCACTTACTTTTATTCTGTATCAGGTCAGCCAATTCTTTGAAATATCCGTTAATATCCTTTGTAAGTGTTGGAGTACCCTACCAGAATTTATGTGACTACCTTCATTTTCAATTTCTCTACAGAAATAGTATTTACAACAGGAAAAATTTTTGTATCAAAAATCATTTTAAATAACGAAAAAAAAACATGAAATACAAAGCGTTGCCTATTGATATTTGTGGTTTTTAAACGTTTTTAAGGGTTGTAAGGAAGGGTTATGAACTTTTTTTTGGGTTGCCCAGCAGGGGCTTTTCTAGCTTAAAATACTGCATTGAAAAGCACGTGCTACAGACAAAAATAACTAAAGTTAAAAGTTGTAAGCTTAACTTTTATAATTAAAAGCCAAATTTGTTAATGAAGTTATCTATTGAACTGAAATTTTACTTTTAAAGTTTAAAATATACAAGAAATGTTATATTTTTAAATATATCCTTTTATAATAGGCCACTCTTTAAGTAAAACCTAAATCATAATAATATATGCAAACTATCTTAGGCAATCTATCGGATTTAAATATAAAATTTGCAAAAATTTATTCTGAAAGTAACACATTTAGGTAAAATAAATGTCATTTAACTATTCGTAGCCAGTTATAAGGCGCAAACACTGTTTTTAATATAATTTATAGCCTAATTTTAGACTTCCTTTAGGCTTTCAGTAAAATTTTGACCAAATTTCAATCTTGTAAGACATAATTTTTAAGCAATTATCTTTTAAAACAATATATTTGCATATTTTAAGGTGTTTATAATAGCACTCTCTCTCACTCTCTCTTAGATGATTGTTTAAGATGAAAAGTGGCTTGTTTTTGATTAGTCATGTGGTTAATTATTACACAAAATAGAGATTTTTATATTAAATTGGAACATATTTAATGTTTTTCATTGTTTCAACTTGCCCGCCAAGTCATTAACCTGTTTTAAAAATAAAACTCCCGTCTTTTTTATACTGTAGGAAAAAAGACACAGCAACACTACAATAGTGTCAGCCAGCCTGTATACATACATACAGATTCACAAATATGAATGCGATTGTGTGTATGTGTGTGTGTGTGTGTATGTAAATATGTTTTTATATAAAACAAACATGTCAAGTTCAAAGACTTTGTGTTTTTGGTTTTTGCTGGCGTTTTATTTTATTTTTTTTCTTTCTTTATTTTTGTAAAAATAAAAAAACATTCACTATTAAAACTACAAAGAAAAACAACAACAGCAGCAACAGCAACCCTAAAACACTTACACAACTACATACATATGTACATATACAGATAAAAAAAAGCCACATTTAAAATGTGTTTGTTTTCAATTTCATTTGTTGTTGTTGCTGGTTTTACTGTTGCCGATGCCGTTGTGCTGTGTGTGGTGGTATCTCTTAAGATATGAATTTCTAAGCAAAAGTGCGTGCAATTCTAATTCTACTCTACTATGCTGTGTATTCTATACACACACACACACACACTCAACTACACCTAAAACAAAATAATAATACACACATACATACATACGTGCGTATATGCAGGCATACATACATACGTACATACATACATAGACTTACTAAAAACTATGCCAAAAACTTTCAAGGACACTGCGTTTTAAATACTTAAATTTTGTTATTGTTGGTACTTTTTTGCCTCCATACACAAAAACACACCATATTATATACTTAAAATTATAACGCATACATACATATGTACATAAAAACATATGTTTACATATATACTAACACACATGTATACATACACATACATATGTAGATGTGAAAAACTTTAATATAAAATATATGACGATGATTTAAAATAATTTACGTTCACATACTATAGCATAAGCCATGGTCTATTTATATACACACACACACACACACACATAACCATTTATATTACTGTATACGTATATAGAAAATCTATGTTTGTGTAAGTGTGTTTGTATAAAATGCAACATATTGCTGCTGCTTTTGTGTACAGCCTTTAAAAACAACTTTAAATAGTGATTGTCTCTACTTTTATGCACAGACACAGACACATGCTCTCAAACAATAATAATAACAAAACACCTACTCATTGTATGTGTATTTACTTACACTTCCTTACAGTTATATACTCGTGCACAAATTAACATGTTTTAAATTTAAATACTCGGTTTACTAACTGGTTTGCTCTCACCCTCTCTCTCTCTCTTCTCTCTATCACTGTCATGCTTTTGTTACTCTCTATATACATATTTCTAACTGTATTAAATACTCACAAAAAACGTGTTGCAAACAAAACAATACAATATTTTGTATATTTTCTATGCACTGCCTATAAGTTTACTTCATTATTTTATTTTAACTTTAAGCTGCGTTTACGTGTATTTTTGTTTTGCTTTCGTGTAGTAGGGAAGCAATATTTATGACAGAACATGTGCGTAAATAAGCAACAATTTTAAATTTTAACCACAAAAGGGTTAATGAAATTAATTTGTTTTGGCAACGGAAGTCTTTAAGCAATGGCCAGTGTTCTTATCTAAGATACTGAAAAATTTAATTTTTTTTTATAAGTTTTTCATGTATTTTAAAATTTCAAGAGCTTCAAAATAACATCAATTGATTTAGAAGAAATCTCACACGCATTTAATTTTTAGTTTAAACGCCTAAAGGCTCGCTTTAAATTTTTTGAAATACGCTTTTTTATAATAAAAAATTACAAAACAAAAAAACAAAACAATTTGTTTATAAAATTTAACATATTTAAACTGCCTCCAACAAACTTTATTTGTTTAAAAAACCATACGGCTTTAATTTGTATTTCAATCCCTAAAACTATACTTTAAAGTCGTTGATGTTGATATCTTTTATTATGGAAAACTTATAAGCTATCCTTGAAACTAGTTTTAAAAGTTTTACTTGCTTTTTAAACTTTTTCAAAATTTAAAATACTTTTAAGGCTTTAAATAAACTTTTATTGATTTAAAAAATCGAAAACTATATCAATTTAATTTGTTAAATGACTAAAAGTAGGCTTCAAAATTTTTCTTTAGGAAAGACTTGCAAACTTATAATAAAATTTCTTTTAAAACTTGTGTTTGTTAGTTAAAATACTTAAAAAGATTTTGAAGCACTTTAATTCTTAATTTAAAGACCTAAAATTCTGCTTTGCAATTTTTTTTTAAGAAAAAAAACTTACAAACTATAACTAAAATTCTTTTAAAACTTGTTTAAATACCCTTAAAACGATTTAAAGTCTTTATTTTGATTTAAAAATACCGCAACAATCTTTAATTCTTAATTTAAAGACCTAAAAGTATGCTAAAGGTAGCTTTTTATAAAAAAAAAACTATTATTATTTAAACATTCAAAAACACTAAAAATATTTCCAATAAACTTTAATTTGATTTTGAAAACAAAAAACCTTTAATTAATAATTGAAAACCTAGGCTTTATTTTTTTAGTAAACTTTTTGAAATAAAAAAGCCAAGATTTAAGCTTTAAGACGCTCTAAAACTTAATTTACTTTCATCTTATTAGTCTACAATAAAAAATGTGTATTATAAGTCAAAATATTCATTAAAATGCCGTCTATTAAGCTTTAAATTTGTTAAGTTTCTATTTGCAGCCTTAAAGTATGCCAAAGTTTGTTGACTTTCTTTTTCTTTATTTAAAATTGTGGTTTTATTTTGCTGCTTTAAAATATTATGTTTTAAATATTGCGGCAACTTTAAGAAAATCTTAACCTTTCCCAACAAGTTGTGCGCTAACCCTGCTCTGATTTTTCTCTCTCTCTCTAACTCTCACTCAACACAACACACTACACTACCGCACCGCACCGCACCGCACCATATCACTCTCATTGAAAGGGGTTTTTCTAATTTCTAGAATTATTTTCTAAACAAAATTGTGTTGCTCCCTTTCACCTACACTTACTTTCTCTCGCTCTGTTCGCTCATAAAGCCTACGAAGTTTAGGTTCTCTTCTTAATGAAAACAAAAAACAAGAAAAAAACATCTTCCGTTAAGTCTTCGTTTTAAATTTGTTGCTGTTTCTGTTGCTATTTGTGTATTTATTTTTGTGTGTTTTAAGGAACTGAAAAGGGGTTGCCTGACAGTATTCAAAAATTACCAGAGGTTTTGTGTTTTTTTTCTCTTCATTTTAAAGCAAGAAATTTAAAGGTATGCCTTGGCTTGGCTACACAAAACTACGCTCCCCAACATTTGTTAGTCATTCATTAAGAACAACTACGACAACAACAACAACAGCACTAACTACCACAGTCGTATATATTTCCATAATGTTGGTGGCAGACGTAGTAGTAGTAGTGGTGTTGGTGTTATAGCGGCTTAAGTAACAATAAAAAGGGGGAGAAATTAGTTTTTTTTTCTCTCTTTTTAGACTCTCAGCAGACAGACAGACAGTTAAGCAAGAAATCATCATAATCATCAGCAAAAAAATACTAACGTTTGTTTTTGTTGTTGTGTATGTAAAAACTAAAATAATAATAACAACAACAACGACAACAACTTCGTTATTACAAAACCAAAGAATCGCTCTCTCTGTTACTGTAAATGAAATGCTTTTAAAGACTTTAAGTAGCTTTACTTGTGACTATACACACACAAACATACACACCAGACATACATACATACACACATATTTCTGTGTTTGCATTTGTTTTTAATATTTAAAACAAGCAACAACAACAACAACAACAACAAAATTAAAGGCTTTTTCTTTAATTTCAATTTTGCTTGTGATGATAACAATAATGTTTGTTTGCCATTGTGCGCTGCTATACCATAACTGTGTCTGTATTTTGTTTGGTTGTGTGTTCTTTTCTCTTTCTCTGCTCTCTTCCATTTTACATACTCTTTTTACAAAACAATGCTGCTTTAACTCGTTTAATAACCTTTGAAACAACAACAACAACAACAACAACATCAGCAACGACAACAAAAATATACGAACCATCAACAAACAGTAGTCGGTCGTTGTAGTTAGACAAAAAAAAAAAACCATGATGTCCTTGAGCTTAAAGAAGAAGCTCTAACAGCAATAGCAGCAACAGTAAAAAAAATGTAAACAACTATGCCTTCAAAAATTTAAAGAAAATATTTAAAAATAAACACAAACAAACATTGTCGCTCGCCCGCTCTCTTACCTAAATATGTTACACACACACACACAAACATCGTGCATTTGCAAATACCGTTTGAATTAACACACTCGGTTGCATAGTTTAAGTGCGTAAATTAAAGGAATTGTTTTGAAATTAAAAGTTTTACACGACATTTTTAGTTTTTTAAAGCGAATTTTAATTGTTTGTATAGAAACTATATTTTTTTGTTTAGGAAAGACTGTTTAATACATTAAATTAATTAAAAGAAAAGGCCTTTTATTACAAAAAGCATTTAATATTGAAAAATTTATTATTTATTTAATATTTTAGAAACCCAAAAAGATGAGTACAAGTCCAATAAATCTCTAATCTTGATTTATTTCATTCGAAAAAAGTTAAAAAATTCATGAAAATCTTAAGAGAAGAGCAAAATATCTGAAATTTTCCTCTTTTAAACGAGGTTTAGGGTTGTGTGAGTTCAAAACTAGGAATAGAGAATAATTATCGATCCTTGGCTCAGATCTTCGTTAATTTTCCATTTTATTTACTTCTTCTGTTTGTAATTTTATTTATAATTTTAGACTGTCTTAAGTCTAATTCTATAATTTATTGAGAGCTTCAAATGCATATATTTTTTCATCATATTTATGTTTGAAAACTCTTAAATCCCCTTTTATTTCTTGAAAAAAAAAATATCAACAATTGTTGCTCGTTAATCTTGTTTTTTTTTTTAATGATTTTCAATAGTTTTTTACACAGCCTGGGAGATTTTTGTTAAGATCCATCCCCCCTTTGTTTAATAGTTTTTAATGTAAAAAAAAAGAGAAACAAACTGAAACTATTTTTTAAAACATTGATTCTTGTATTAAATTTAAAAAAAAAGAAAGGAAAACTATTCAATATTAACGTTTTAATTACTTTAAAAGAGGGGAAGACAAAAGCAAGCAATAGAGAGTACATAATACCAGTCTCCGGTGGCAGCTAATAATGATGCCGATGCCTATAAGTAGTCATAATATTGGGCTCTTATGCATTACAAAAGAAAGGCGAAATAAACAAATGCGGGCTGTTAATATAGGGCTGTGGCAGCCCTAAATGTAACGGCGGAAACATATGAAGAGACAAACAAACAAAATCTAAAGGAAATGTTGTTGTAAATGCTAATGACAATGACGTTGATGATGATGATGGTGTAAAGTAGTACTGGCAGAGTTGTGTCGTCATCGGCAGTCAGTCTAAGTCTTAATTTTGATTTATGGGCACGCCCGCGCAGTTTTCTTTTGCTTTCTTGTCTGTGTCTCCTCGCTACTTTTTTTTTAAGTAACAGTGTTGACATTGTTTGTTTTTTTTTTTTTTTCTTTTTTTTATAGGATTTTAATGTTGTTCACTATCATCGAGGGTTTTGTTTAAAAACATAAAATTTTATTGAAATATTTATTAAAAAAAAAAAACAGAGTGCCACACGAAATCCTTTTATTTTTAAACATTCGAGAAACAAAAAACAGCTGGGCCTTGAGTAATGTATGCAAAAGACATACAGATACAGAAATTTTTATTAAATTAGGAAGTTGTTTTAATATTAATTTGAATTTCCGCTCCAAAATGAAGCCTACACATACAGACATACGCCACATACACCGCATACATATGTATGCATGTATGAAGCGTTAAAGAAACTTTGATTTTTTATGAAGATCAGCTTAAAAAATTGAACTTATGGCCCGCTGATTTGTTGATTTACTGTTGCTGATGCTACTAATGATTGCCTGATTGTATGATGAACTACAGCTACAGCTATTGCTATTGCTATTGCTGCTGCTATACTGCTATACTTGCTCCACTGATTTAATTCAATTGTTTAACTTCCGTTGAAATATTTTTGCATCAATCGAATTCAATTATCTTTTATTCGTTCGTTCATTCGTTTCTTTTCTCTGGTTTTCTTGTTTTTATTTCGTTTTTTTTTTGTAAATCATTCAGTCAGAGCAGTTTATGTACCAGATTTTAATATTATTTTTATTTAAAGCAATTGATTATCATGTGGTTGATGGTTTAGCTGACACTCTAAATGACTGTTGTATGGATCTCTGACAGATCGTTCAGTGTTCGTTCAGTTCGGTTCAGTTCAGTTGATATTTTTTTTTTTTTTTTTTTTGTATGACGAGGCTTTGATAAATATTTTGTAATTTCAACGATGAGAGGCTGTGATTGGATCTTTAAATCATTACTTTTTTTTTTTGTAATAATAATAATAATATAAAGTATCATTTATTTAAATAGCAAACTGCGTAAAAATCGTATTAAATTAAACCGGATGCTGCTGCTAAATTTATAGACAATCTTTATAATGCTGGTTTAAGCTATTTTATGATTTGTTGTTGTTTCTCTTTTTTTTTCTTTTTTTTCTACTTGATTTTATTTATTTGGATTATAAATTACAATTTAGTAAGAAAATGATTTCAATTGTGGTTCGTTTTCGATTTAGTTTTGATTAAAATTGATTTAAACACGTCCATTAAATTTCATGTAATTTAAGCCAAAAAATAATGTAAAGTGAAGGGAATCTTTTATTAAATTTGTAAAAAGTTAAGTTAAGAGTTCGGTAAATTAAAAATAAAGAAAACACTCTTTGATATGATAGTTTTACAACAGATTGTTGTGATTTCCTTATAATTTTTAAATTTTTTGAATTGTTATTTAAGAAATTTATTTCAATTTGAAGACAATTATTTTGTCATCTTTTTTAATTTTATCTAACTTTTAAACTTTAGTTCTTTTTAGATGTACATGTCGCACTTTTTATTTTTACTTCCATACAACATTATTTTTCCTTCCATTTATACTTCATGTGTTAGCGGTCTGGCAACTTCTAGAAACTTACTGTTGATTTGTTACTGTAACTTATATCTTTTCAAGCTGATTTGATTTTTGTTTATCCCTCTCTCTCCCATATAATTTGTTTCCTTGTTATTTTTCTAGAATAAACATTCCAGTTTTATTTTGTCATTACAACAATTGCAAATTGTTTCCAAATTCCTTTAAAATTGACAATTTTCTTTAAAATATTACGATTTCTTAAAATTTTCTTTTCATTTTTAAAAGATAAACCTTTTAGTAGGAAAATCAAAATAGTTTTCATTAGTTTCATTTAGAAAATGCAAGAGATTGCTAGCCATATGAACCTAGGTTCAAATCTTAATACAATCTTTTAAATTTTGTGTGGGTGAGGACTTAAGATTATCATTTTTAACATGAAAATTTTTCAAATCCTATAAAAAAATGTACGGAAAATTTGAATTTAAAACCTTATACTCAATATTTAAACGATTCCGTTCAACATTTCCTCAATTTAGTTGTATTTGTTAATTTTTCCTTATTTTCTTGTGAACGTTTCTTAAAAACTCATTTATTTTTAGGGATTTTTATGTTCCAATCTTTCTCTTTATTCTTTATTTTTTTATCAATAAAATGATTACAATTTTTTTAACCACTATTTACTGCTTATTTTTTATATAAAAAATATCTTTTTTTTACGTATCATTTGCTAACCATCTTTTGTAAACGAAGAGAAAAAAATAGAAACCGCTCAAGGATATAAATAAAATAAAATTTAATTTTTTTTGCTCCTATACTTTAGCCTGGCCTGGCCTCCTCCTCTATGGCCATAAACTCTAACTCAATCTCTTATTTTTTCATTGTACTTTAGACAGACAAGACATTAATATTGAAAAAAAATATATATCGAGAAGAACAAGCGAATAAAAAAGTATTACGAAAAATTTATATAAAAATTACCGCATGCTCTCTAGCTATTGAGCATAGGGGGAACCATACTAAAATCTTTATAAAAATATTTTAAGTTTAGTTAACCGCCGAGGTCTTTTCTTTAATATCTAAAGATTTTTTTTAAATTTTTTTCATTTAAAATCTTAGTTTTTATTACAAAATTTTCCAATTTTCCTTTTTTTTCAATACATTTTTAATGCAACTCTGTATTGAAAATTGCAGCTTTGCTGCTGGCAAGCAAGCAGGAACCTCCATTATTGTTTATCATTAAAGAGAGCTGAGTTTAAGAAGAACAGCAACAACAGAAACAAAAAAAATATACACAATCAATTTTATTATTGTTGTTGTTGTTGGTTTTTTTATATGCTTAAACCTGCTCTCAGTTAGTGTTTTTTCTCCTTATCTTTTGTAATTTTCCTTGCATACAAACACACCAACACACACACACACACTCAGTCAGTCAGTCCTGATGTAAAATTTTTATTTTACCTTCTATTTGTTGTTTTTGTTGTTGCTATTGCTGGCTGGCTAAGCTGGCTGATGTTGTTATTGTTGCTCTTGTTTCGGTTCTTTATTTATTGAGTTGCTATTGCTAGAGTTGTTACGGTTATTATTATTGTTGCTATTGCTGTTGTTGTTGTTGCATCAGGGATTCACACTCGCAGAAGCATATATAGATGAACTTTATTTTTCTTATTTGTCTTCTTCAGTTCCCATCATCTTGTTGTATGTATGTGCTCTTTTAGTTTTCCTTTTTTTCTTTTTTCTTTTATTTTTTATTTTAAATTGTGTTTTATGCCCTCTGTGTATATATGTAGATACATTTATATATATGCAAGTGTGTGTGTGTGTGAAATTTTGGTGGTCCATGGCTCTTGTTATTTTTTTCCAATAATTTTTTTTTTCTTATTACTGTTCGTTTTTAGTAGCACTCGTATGTTATACACACACTCGTTTAAAGTACACACATACACATATAGTCATTCATACCGCATGAGAACAGTATTTATCGACCAATGATATTGGAAATATGTCAGGATGAATGCGTTGCGCAAAAGGCATTGGCATCATCAATGTTAGTTAAAATAACAACAAAACACAACAACATCAACAAGTATAACAAGCAATAACATCATTGAGTTGAGAATATGTACTATTTTTTGCAGCCCAGACAGAGTAGGGAGGTCGTTATTAACATTGAATTCAATAAATAAAAATCGAAAAATTGTGCACAAAAGCACAACAAAAAAAAACAAGAAACCGGCTCCTCCCTGGTAATAAGAAAATAGAGAGAAAAAATGTACAAAAAAGGTATGATAAAGTAAAATTGAGTACCTTTTTTATATATTTTTACAATGTTTAGAGAATATTTATCTAAAAATGTAAGTAATCTCTAAAAAAATCAATAAAATTTGATTTTTTTTAATAGAATTTTGTCGGGATTAGTTTTGGAGCATCAGTGTTTCGAAATCCTTAGTAAACCTCTGTAAATTTCTTTCTGAAAACCTTTGCGGTTCATTAAAACAGTTCAATTGGGGAATAGGGAAGCTTGTGGTAATTAAATTAGCTTTACTTCTGCTTCAAATCTTGATTTTTCTGTTTAAATATTTAGTTTTTTCCATTTATTTCAAATTTAAGATTATTTTTAAAATGTTTTTAAATGTTTAATACAAATTATTATTTTAAAAATTGATACATTCGTTAGAATTCAATAAAAAGTAAAGCTTTTTTGTTGTTTGGCTTTAATTATGGTTCAAACCTTAGGCTTTCTGTTAAAACTTCCTTAAAAAATCAAGTTTTCTTGTTTATTTTTTAATCTTTTGTAAATTTGTTGACATTTTCCTCCTAAAAACCTTAATAAATTGTTCAAAACTTTAAAAATGGAAGAATTTATGTCTCTGACTTTAGGGTTTTTTGAACAAAATTTTAGATTTCATTGTTATTTAGTCAAAATACTTGTAATAATCTGCAATTGCGGAAATATAACATAATTTTTAGTATTAACATGCTAAGAAATACATTTAAATCAGAGTATATTAAACAAAAATTCACATTAATTTCAAATTATGGTTTAAATTTATAATTTTCCATTACAAATTTCTCTTTTAATTGTAAAATATTTAATTTTTGCCCAATTATATTTTAGATTTTTTAAATTCACAAATTTATTGTTTGCAAAACCTGTGCAAAGTTACTAAAACTACTAGATATCAAATATTTTAAGTAATTGGTATCTCAATTTACTATAGTTTACATGAACTTTTGCTTAAATTTACATAATTTCTTGAAGTTTATGTTTATTACTTGAAGAGATAACTTTAAATCATGTTAACTTTCATGAGGAACCAATTTATACTGAGTGTGCTCGGTATTAGTGTAACAAACCAGAGTTTCTGCTGGGAATCGAACCCACGGTCCTCCCACTAGATGACCAAAGCACCCGATTGAAAATAGTTGAATAGTAAACATTTAAGGAAAGAGTATTCGTCTTCTTGAACTTTTGCTTGCGTCTTCTTTAAAAATATCTCATTTTTTATATACAAAAAGATAACTAGAGCTCCATTTATCTTAAAGTTTTTAAAAATGTCATGTTACTTTTTATAAAATTCACACAATCGTGTAGAAGTTAAAGAAAATTGTATTATTCTTTAAGTTTCACAACTTTTTTCTTCCGAATCTGTATTTATACAAAATATAACGAATAATTTTTTATGAAAAAATTAGTAAATAAAAACCTTTTTAACGGAAACTGTTATTTTTCTTAATAATTCTTTTAATTGTTTTCAAATAAGTAACTTTTCTTCCTGTATTGTTCTGAATTTGATTAAAATTCGTTATTAAAACACAACAAATTTATTAAAAGCACCTGCATTATTAGATTAAATCAATTAAATTTATTTAAAACCAAGCTATAAAAGGCAATTGCCTGAATTTTTCTTTAGAAAAGTCTTAAAAAATAAATATTTACGCAAAAAAATTTTTATTTTTATACGATTTGTCTTACTATTGCTTCAAAATACTAAATATTTCTGTCACTGTAATTTATTTGGCTTTAATTTGTCTTTAAAACTGAAATATTTATAAAAAAAAAATTATTTTTACTTTACCGACGGCTTTTTATATATTATTTAAGCGTATAGTAGAGTACCACAAACGTTTTTAGTTCCTTTTATTTGCAACCATTCAATTAAACATTTGTGATTTGCTTTACGTTTTGTTTACTTATTTCGATACACATTTCTCCTGTTACAAAACACACACACATGCATACACTCTTTCTCTTTCGCTCTCCGGCTGTGTGTTAAAAAAGCAATAAGAAAACGATTTAACGAGAGAGAGACTGTAAGAGAGAGAGAGAGTGTGTGTGTGAGTGTGTTTTAAAATTATATTACTCAATTCAATACAAAAATCAAATAATAATAAAAATGTATAGAGCCAAAGACAGAGAGAGAGAGAGAGTAAGTTAAAAAAATAAAGAAAAAAATCAAGAGAGAGAAAGAGAGCATGTGTTATAAAGAAGAGTTTTTGAGTGAATGAGTAAAATGTTAGAAAAGAAATGAAGCGCATATTAAATGAGTACAAGATGGTTGATGGTTGATACATTTTTGTTGTTGCTGAACATAAACACACAACATATTTACTACGTGTATAATACGGCGTCAACGACTACAATTTATTGACATTTTACTAATACTCTCTCTCTCTCTTTTATAAAATAGGTTCTCTACTCCTCTATAAGAAGAGGAAAGAAAAAAAAATGAAATGAAACAAAATGCTGTTCAATTCAATGTATGTTCGATAAACAACAACAATAACAACATTTTATACATTGAGTTCATTTTACCGAATATTTACACACACACACACAAGCATTTTCACGTTTAGTTAGTGTGTTGTACTGAAATGCAGAGAGGGTATAACAGACATTTCAAAGGCATTGAGCTAAAAATGCATTATATATGTAATCAACACACACACGCACACATACTTTTTCATTTGGTAGATATTTTTTTTATTGTTGTTGCTGTTGTTGTTGTATTTAGTATATGGATAGATTTTTAACAAACCTGATTGGATGTTATTGACTGCGGGACATTGAGCATAAAGAAGAACAAAAAAAAAAACAGAAAAATCGAAAAAATAAAAGTAACAACAACAACAACAAAATTATCATTGTAATGTTGATGATGTTAATATTGTTGTTGCAGCTACAATTTTACGTTTTTAAGGTTTTTATTTTTGTATATACACACACATGTACACCTATACACAGTATGATAACGTATGTAATGTTGAATCGTTTTTCCATTCTTTTGTTGAGAGGGTATAAGAGGGTATGTTTTTAGGGACATTTACGGAGACATACGACAGACGACAACGAACTAAACTTTGTTTGCATGAGTGTGTGTGTGTGTGAATAAATGAATGAATGAAATAAAAACACGAAAAAAAAACAAGAAAGAAAACAGAAAAGGTTGTTCCACAAATAATAATAAAAAAAAAATAAAATAAATTTTTTCTTCTTTCGCATTGTTGTTGTTGTAAAGTTTGTACAATTTAAGTATATGACGTTGTTGTTGTTATTTAGTATAAGGACTTCAGTACTATATGAACGCCATACGTAATGTTTATGTACATACATATGTATGTATGTACGTATGCATGTATGAGAGAGTGTATCAGTCAGTGTGTGTGTTTTGGGTTGAAAAATATAAATGATTGACGTGGTTATTATATGGAAATGTCATTTACGTTACGTTCGTTCGTTCGTTTCTACTGCAAAGCCAGGCACGACAAATGAAATAAAAATTTCGTTTCGTTTTTTTTTTTCTTTCTATCGTTTGGAGAAAGGACAAAGAAATCAAACTCTGACATTTTATTAACTTTTATTTATTATTTCGAATTTGTTTTCGTATTTTCAATTGAAAAAATTAATAAAAAATTAAATTTTTTTGATTTAAGTAAGCAAATTTCGAAAAAAGATTTTTAGTTTTAAATAGAATTTTTTTTTGTTAAATTTTATAATAACCAATGCATTTAAAATGCTAAAATGGATGCAATTTTAATAAATTTAGAGAAAATGAAGGAGTAATAAATTTTAGTACTTTTATATTTGTGTCTTAAAACACTTTTTTGTATAAAAATACATTAAAAAAACGTAAATTTAGCAAAAAAAAAAATGTTCAGTACTAAATTTTAGAACTGGAATTATAAAACTTTTATTTAAAAAATGTGAATTTAGCAATGTTCCCATTTTTGGCGCTAAATTTTAGTACATCATGTTTTAGACTTAAATTTCATTTTCTTTATAAAATTCATGTTTTAAAACCTTAGAAATATAAATTTGGCAATGAATTGTAAAGATTTAGATAAAAAAAAAATTGTACTAAATTTTAGCATTTCAATATTTACACTTCAATATAATTTTCATTACAAAATTCATGCTAAAAACTGTGAAATTAGCCACGAATTGTAGAGATTTAATGAAAAAACTGATGTACTAAATTTTGGTACAAACATTATTTAATGAAAATTGTATTTTTAAACAGTTTTTTTAATTTTCATTACTGAATCTATGTTTTAAATATATTTTATTCCAAAATTCTCTAAAAGATAATTTTAGTACATAATGTTTCTATTAGTACTAAATTTTAGTACTTAATATTTTTGCTTAAAAATTTATATTTTATCGAATTTCGATTTTTGTTCAACTTTCTTTTAAATTTCTGAATTTAGCAATGATTTTAAACGATATTTTCCATGTACTAAATTTTAGTACATGCATTTATCTTATGTAGTTTGCTTTTAAATAGTTTAAATTCTATTTAAAACTATTATTTTAAATACATTTTTCATATCTAAACATTAATTTGGTATTTTTTAAGATGATTTGTAAGTTTTTTTTTTATTTCGTAACTTAAAATAAATTGAATTTCTTTTAATGTGTTCTTTTTATCTGTTATAAATTTTCCTTTACATATGTATTATATTTTTTTTCTATCTAGCTATCTATATACATGAATACATATGTATGTGTATGTAGCGTAGTTGTCTGTAATAAATTTACATTTACCACTCCTTCTTGAGATTCTGGGATATTTTTTTCGTCTTTATTTTCTTTATTATTGTTAAAGTACCATCTTTTTCCCTTTTTTTATTTATTTTTTTCCCCAACAACGTCTGCCATTCGTCCAATCGAATTCAATTGACTCTCAATGCTCACAGAAGAAAAACTGAAAAAAACGATTTTTTTTATTCTTTATTCCTATTTTCCTATACATTGACACCCAAAAAAATGAACGAAAATACGAGGAAGAAAAAAAAACACGCTCCAAATGGAAATAAATAAAAAATATGCTGTAAAAAGGAAGAACAACAACAGAAAAAGTGTGGAAAAAAACCGTTAAAAATATATAAAAATCGAAAAAACATCCAATGAACCCAATGCACAGCATAAAAGAATAACTACCTACCCTACACCATCCATCTACCATCCACTAATTCCCCACAGAATCATACCAAAAAAACATTTTCGTAAAGGTATATAAACTCTAACCAAAAACACATACACATACAGCTTTACTTACTGTTATACAGTTACATATACCTACATACATTCGCAAACATACATACTTGCAATGCTACAATTGGAAAATGATGGTAAATTTCAATACACGAGTGTGTATTGAATTCGTTGATTTTTTCCCATTTTTTTTTCTTCTTTAGTTCACATATAAATTTCCCTCTCTATTTAACTCTCGGGGGGAAATATTATTGTAAAAGAGCGAGAGGACATTTCAACACCATTAACAACAAACCAGTTTACCAATAATGACATTTTGCTCCCCACCACCAAACATTATCCAAACACCACCACCACCCACCCGCCCACCCATCCAACCACTCTTGTTGTTTGTTATTCATCTATACTTGCTCTTAAAGAATATTTTTTACAGCTTCTTGTTCTCATCTTTTTCTTCTTTATACAGTACGTACTTTTTTCGTCCTCTTATTGCTGTTGTTGTTGTTGCTTGATTTTTTTCTTTTCCTTTTCTATATGTATTTATTGAATTTTTATAAATAATATGGGTAGCAGGCGAGCAAAAAAAAAAAGAAAATAAAAAAGAAAATGCTTTCTTTTATTTGTTTCGTTGAGTTGTAGTTGTTGCTATTGGTGTTGTTGTTGCTGTTATAGGATTCTCTCTATCGCAGGCGCTTTACCCGAAAAAAAAATACTCTCACATTTTTTGGCTTAAGCTTACTTACTTACTCACTCTCTTTTACTCTTATGGTCGTTAACTTTTATACATATTGTGTGTGTGTGTGATTTTTTTCTCTTCACTTTTTTTTATTTTTTTTAAGTATTTTTTTTGTATTGGTGATATATTTGTAAATGCCCTTTACATTCATC
This sequence comes from Sarcophaga carnaria, assembly GCA_958299815.1. Taxonomy (NCBI): domain Eukaryota; kingdom Metazoa; phylum Arthropoda; class Insecta; order Diptera; family Sarcophagidae; genus Sarcophaga; species Sarcophaga carnaria. Next base: position 1,991,509 of record OY283149.1, read on the forward strand.
TATATTTTTACACCATTACACTCTTTAAGCCCCCCTCTTTACCCTATACTACTACTACTACTGACTCTCTCTTTACAAATATTTGTTGGGAGAAAAAAAAAAAATAAATTCAAGTGTATATAGCAGAAGCTTTTTTTTTTTTTTTTGCTCTTGTGTGTCTGTTGGTTTATTTTTCTTTTTTTTTTTCGAATTTTGTTAGTATTTGAGCATGTAAAAGAGAGTTTAATACGAAATACGGTAAATGTATGCATATGTATGTATGTGTATGCGTATGTGTGTAATGTGTATAAGTATGGATTTATGTATGCATGTATAAAACCAACATTGATTACGATTGGGAATCCATCTATAAAACTCTATACCCGTTGGGTGTGTAATATGAATAGTTGTTGTTGTTGTTGCCGTTGTTATTGCTTTTACTTGGTTGATGATGTAGTATATAAATGACATTAACTTAATACTCATACACACACACTCAGACAAGCACACGTATGTATACATGACAAAAAGAGAGTACCACCTACTTTTTCTCAAACACATAAACACACACATACACTTACACTTACATACACTTGCATATGTATGTATTAAGAATATAAAAATAAATTTTATTTTTATGTGATTTTTTCTATAGATTTTTTCCTTTTTATATACAAAAAAAATCTATTTGTACGTACATATGTATGTATGTAGGTATATAAAAAATATGTTGTATGTGTTCACACACTTGTACCGTTATACACTCATACACTTTTATTTCATTTCTTCTCATGCCTTGATTGTCTTTATTTGCTTGACTGAAGAGGGCTTCACATAAAAAAATGAAATTGAAGAGCACAGCAACGTAACTGTTCAACGAAAAAAAAATAACAAAAAAAATAACGGAATTATTCGTATTTTAGCATTTTTCTTATTTTGTTATAGAAGAAGAAGAAGCAGAAAGAAATGAAAGAATTGTAGTATGCTTTTAGGTGCTAAGCAGGGCTCTCTTCAAAAATGTTAGCAGTTAAAAATACTAAAAAAAAGAAGAGGAAAAAATTAAAAAAGAACTCATTTGCACCTGCATATAAATACATACATACACTATTGGAAAATAAATAAAAAAGAAGATGAAATGAAATGAAATATAATAAAAGAAGAGATTCTTTTTAAGGGGAAAATAATCAAAAAGAAAATTGAAAAAATTTCAAAAAAAATTAAATCTTTTTCAAATTAAATGTAAAATTTAGTACCAAATTAAATATTTTTCATTTTTCTTTAACAATTTCTCTTTAATTAGCTTAAATTGTAGAAATTTTATCTCACCTTTAATCCTTTTGGTATTCTCAAGGTAAAATGAGCCTTGTAGGCAATAATAAAGATCATATTTTTAATTTTTAATGCTTTAGAAAAAAAATGTGTACTAAAAATTTAGTACTAAATTCTTTAGGATAGAAATTAATTGAAAAATGATTTTATTGTATACCAGTTTGATGTTATTACTAGAAAAAAATGCTTATGAGGTCTTTAAAAGTATTTGTTTGTACTAAAATTTAATTTTTTTGTAAGAGATTCAAGAAGGCGGATATGTTTCATGTGTTTTAAAAGAAATTTAAAAGAATTGTACTAAAAATTTAGTACTAAGTTTTGTTGAAAACCTATAAATGAGAGTAATTTTTGGTTTGTACTAAATTTTAGTACAGATGATTTTTTATAGTTTTTATGTTTGAATTTCTTGATTTATTACAAGTATTTGTGTTTTAAGGTTATTTCAGTTATAAATTGTAACTGTTTTTGTTTTAATTGTTTGTTATCTACAATCTGAATATGAAAATAAATTATTTCAATATTTATTTAATTTCTGATTAAATGACTGTGTGTTATTTTTATTACTAGTCAGCCATATTTAAAATTAAAATAAAAAAACAATGATAATCATACATACGTTAACTAAAAAAAAGCAAATAAAACCAATCAAATCTTGGCAATTTTTTATGGGTTTAATTGAGAAAAGAGGAGGGGGAAGGGAAACGCAGTACATATTATTATTGTGTTATCTTATCAAAAGGAGCAATTGTTACTGAACCAATAGACATCAATCCGTTAAGAATACAGAAAATACGAACGTATGAACAGCAACAGCAATAGCAACAGAAATCTCTTCCTCTGTTGTTGATTTATGATTCAACAAATATTTCGAAAAAAAAAAAAAATGCCAACCAAACAACGCTTTATTTGTTTAATAATTTAATAATAATTTCAGTTTAAATTTTATCTTTTTTTTTTTTTTGTATTTTTTTGGTCGTCAAGACATGCTACTCATTTTATGACTCCTTTTTTAATAGCAACAAATGTTTCATAATAAAACAACGAGAAATTGATAAAAATCTTGTATTTATTTTCGTATTTTTTCTATTTTTTTGTTGTTGTTGTTGTTGTTGTTGTTGTTAATAATTCTACTTAATAATTATGAATTTGTTATTGTTAATTTGGAGGATAGACTAAAAAAAAAAAAAGATTTATTAGTTTAGTTTTTAGTACTCAATGATGAAATAATATCTTCTTTAGATTTGAATTTAAATGCTTCGAAAGAAATTAATTTTTTTTTTTTAAATATTTTATCACACTCAAACAGCAGTCGTTAATGGTTATTTGACGTGAGCAAAACGTTAATTTTCTTGTTTTCGTTCAAAAAAAATTAAAAGAAGTTTTCTAAGAAAATTGTGTTATTATTGAAGTATTGAAAATAAAGTACATAATAAATATTGCATAGAAATTGTATTTTATATAACAATAATTTATTAATAAATATTTTGTTTTTTTATTTCTTTACAGGTAAGCCCATCCATTCAACTTTTTAATCTAATGATTTATCTACACACACACACAGTGAGTAATTTTTAAAATTTACAATGAAAATTAGGCAGACAAACCACAATTTTTAAAAGAGAGAGAGAGAGAAAAACGGCTTTAAATTGTCACACAAATATACACTGTTTCTATAAGTCAAACAAATTTAAACAAACGTCTTACAAAAACTGGATATATTTGTACGACAATAATTTAAAAACCGTTTTCTCTCTCTCTCTCTCTCTCTCTCTTGTCACATAAATATCCCCTGACTCTGTAAGTCAAACAAATTTAAACAAATGTCCCTATTTTGTACAACAACAATTTAAAATCATTTCTCGCTCTTAATGATGCTTAAAAAGTTTTGCACACAAAAAAAAAAAGAAAGAAAACTAGTAGAGCCTGGTAATATTTTCATTCATAACACAATCATTATCATCATAACCAAACGACAACATCATCATGATGATCTTCATTATGATTGTTAAAAAATCCTCGCCAGCCTCATTCATAAGTGAAATAGTGGGCGTTTTTTGTTCTTCTTTTTTCCCAAATAAAACAGAAAAAAATCAGAAAAAGAGGTGCGTTATTTTGGCTGTTAAAAGCCTGTTTATTCTTTGCCTCGCTTTTCTTTACTGTCTTCTGGTTTTATTTTTCTGTGTCGTTTAACGAACGTAAATATTTTGTATAAAAAAAAAGAGCCATTGTTATTGTCATGTGTATAGTAATTCATTCTAAAAGCCTGTGTAAAGTAAAGGCTTTTTCCAGCGACAATAAGAGTTTCAAGGCTGTTAAAGGTCTGGTTGGTTGACTGGCTTAAGAATTAATGAATGAATGAATGAATGAATGAATGCCTGTAAAAAACAGAATGAATTATGCAAAAAAAAAAACGAAAAAAATAGTGTTAAACAAAATTAAAGGCTATTGAAAACGTTAAAAATACTCAAAATTAGCATAAAATCATAACAACAACAAAATACGCAATACAATATCAAAAAAGTGAAAAAAAACTCGATTATAAACTCATATTAAAGAAAATAAGAAAAAGAAAATACTTTTAAAAATAATTCTTTACCTCATGTAAATCTTTGGTAAACAATGTAAATACACAAAACTGAAATAAAGACTTAGAAAATTGAAATAAAATTGAAAAATATTACAAAAAATAATTATTTACATCATGTAAACAATAGATAGACAGTGTGAAAAATACAAAAATTTTAAAAATTTCATTAAAAAATCAAAAATATTACAAAAATTGTTATTTACATCATGTAAACAACAGGTCAATAATGTAGAAAATAGTTTAACAATGAAAATATACAAAAATCCGACAACAGCTTATACAGTTTGAGTTAAAATTAAAAATATTAGAAACAAGTAATTGTTTACAATATGTAAACAATGTAAAATATATGAAGGCATTGTAAAAATTAAAACAACATCGAAAATTTATCGAATTGTATATGAAATTAAAGAGTTAGGAAAGAACCAATTGTTTACATCAAGTAAACGTTAAGTAAATAAGGTAAAAAAAAAAACTAAAGGCCTAAAATTTTTTTTACAAAACTTAAATTAATAAAAAAAAAAGTTTTTACATGATGTAAGAAATGGGTTAATAATGTACTGTAAATAATGTACAAAAAGTGCCATGGAACTGTGTAAAGAAATAAAGTGTAAAAAATACGTAAATAATGTAAAAAAAATAGCAGAACTATACATAAATCCTAAAAAACTTATAATATGGTTATTGAAATAAAAAATATATAAGCATAACAATTTTTTACATAATGTTACCAACGGGTAAACAATGTAGAAAATTTAAAATTCTATAGACTGTTGAAAAAAGAGGGCGTAGGTAAAATAATTATTTAAGTAATATGAAAAATAACTAAAGTAATAATGAAACTAAAAGCATAAAACAAAAACTTATGGAATTTTCTTTAAAATCGAAAATTTTTTAAAATTTAATTATTTAAACTACGGGGTAAACAATAGGTAAAGAATACAAGAAATATACGACTGATAAATAAAATAAAAAGTATGTTATTAAAACAAATAGAGTCATATTTAGAATTTGAAAGTATATAAAAATAGTTGTTTACATGATGTAAATAATAGGTAAACAATATAGAAAAAATAAAAAAAAATTAAAAACAAATTTTTTTTACAATCATAAACTATAAAAATACAACAATTTACATGATGTAAACAGTAATTAACACGTTCCCTGCCACGTGTACCGTTTTCGGTGCACACTAAACCTCATTTCTACGCCAAGCAGAATTTTTAAATTTAAAATTTTTATATCCAAAATTTAATATGTCAATTATTCTATGTGAAATAAATTAAATAACAATAAAAACTTTGTAAATTTGGCATTTTCTCAAAAATAAAAAATTACGTGTTTTTATAGAAAATTATAAAAGTAGTTATCGTGTACCGAAAATGGTACACGTGGCCTAGAAATGACACCTTCTCTTAATCAGCTTGGCAGGGAATGTGTTAAAGGATTAAAAACTCCTTTTTACTGATTATAATTTCAATTTCAATTAAAAAAATGTTTGCAGTTTTTACTGCTTACTTAAGGTTAATACATATTTTGTCTATTTTTAATGGAAACAGCGAAATTTTTAGAGTTTTTCGACAGATAAAATTTTTTTGTTATATTTTTGAAATATTTTTGAAATTTTTGCTTTATTTTTGGCATCAAAAGAAAAAAAAGAGAAAATCAAACAAAATATTGTAAGAAATGCAGTGAAAAACTAAAAACCACAATGCCAATTAATCAAGAATTCTTAAATAATTATTTGCCTATTTTTATTAACATGCCACAACAATAACAACAGTGTGTACATTTTTAGTCAACTTATTGTAGCTACAAATAATAATACAACAACAAAGAAATTGTAATAACAATAGCAATAGCATTAGCGCAGACAAGTGGAGTGTAAATTTTGTATGATTTTTATTGTTGTTTTTTGCCACAAATAAAATATTACACTCTGTTTTCAAATAAAGAAAATCTGCGAAACACTGAGCGAATAGTTTTGCTTGTAAAAAAATTCAATTTCTTTGTTAATTGCAAAGTAAAATTTTTTCTCAGTGTTTGATTGGTTGGCATTGTTACTCTCTGTTAAACATATACAAAGAGATTGTGCACAGTGGCAGTAGCAGCAGTTGCACCAAAGAAAAGAAGAGCAAAACTTAAAATTAATTAATGCTTGACATTATGGATTTGATAGGGAAAAATCGATGTTTTTAAATATCAACTCAGTCAACGTTATTTAAGCACTTTCGCTCCTTCACTCTCCCTGCCTCTGCCTCTCCTTTTCATACGCTTAACGTTTCATCTTCATCATTTACAAGTGACAACTACAATAACAATTATAAACAATGTCTGCGCGGCTATTGCAGACAAATGCAGTTTTTTTTTTTTTTTTGTTGTGTTTTGTTTTGTTTTTGCATTGCAGAGAATGAATGCTAAATTTAGTATAAAAGATTATTTAGGCCTACAACAATTTAAATGACAAAAAAAAAACAAGCAACAGCAACAACAATAACGAGTATATAAAATATTACGCTTTGGCAAATTATAATTTTTTTTCCTTTTCTTTTTGCTGAAATATTTTAAGACAATAAGTGAAGAAAGAGAACAACAATAACAACAAAAGCAGAAATTGAAATTTTAATGATCATTTTTAGAAAGCAAAAGCGAAAGAGAAAAATTATAAATGACAACAAAACTACATCAAAGAAATAACAATAATCCCCAAATAAACTTATTAAAAGGCCGATTATTTTACTTACACTTCATAATATTAAAGTAATTTCCTTTTAAACAATTCAAAACCGTTTTTCTATAATGCTTTGCATACATTTTAATGTTATTTCAGCTTTAAGATGTTAAAATTAACATTTGCTTAGTCTTTTTGTTTTTTAATACCGTTATTTTATTTTCTAATTAAAAGGAGTCTTCTCTCTTATATTCACCTCTTTCCTCTTTTCACAACGTTAGTAAACAAAACACTTTTGCAATTGACACACATATTCCTGTAAATGAGACAAAAACAAAACGAAAAAAAAAACAATGACCGCCAAAATATAAACCAAAACAATAATAACCCTTCCAAAAAAAAAAACAACATACCCATGCATTTAAACATATCACACACACACACCCGAATAAAGCAAAAGCTTTTGTTGCATTTTAAAAGCAACCGACCACATAACAATAACACACATTTTAAAATACACACTCTCTCCCATTAACTCACTCTCTTCAACACTAAATGTGAAAAGCAGTAGGACAGAGTTTGTTTACAGTAATAATGATAGACAATATACGAGTATTTTTTAATTTCTATCGTATGTATGGTGAGTACATGAAAACAGTACACAACAGAGTGTTAAGGTATGCATGCATAAATGCCTGTATATACTGTGTGAGTATGCGTGTGAAAGTAAGGTTAAGCCTGCAATTGATATGAAAGTGGACATTTAGAATTATAACACACACTAACATTGCATATGTACATTTCGTCGTAGGCATTATTATTTAACTGTAACAATAATAACAACAACAGCGGCCATTAACATAAACCGCGTTTATAACACTTAAACAACCAAACAACCAGCTAGCCAACCAGCCTGGTGAATCAAAACATAACCAAACTCCCCTATTATTTAAAAGTAGCCAAACAGTCAATGTTATACAATGTATTCCTTCGCTCTCTCATTCCATCTATAAATTGGATGGACTTGTTGTGGTTATGTTATGTTGAAAAAATTTGCAACACTGTTACTGTTAAACCTCTTAAGCCCTTTCCTCTTGAATATTTTTTTTTTTAACATTAAAGTTAATGACATGTTTACTTAACAAATGCAAAAAATAATAAATTTTTCTAAAAATTCTAAACTTTCTCTCTCTTTACTTAATTCGCTTTTTGCTTTAATAGAGACGAGAGAACATAATTTGTCTAATTTTTGGTTTTTAAAATTTTTTAAATAAAATTTCTGTGTTTTGAATTTAAAATATTTTTATCATAACTTTTATGCCGCTTTCTTTAACAATTTAATAAAATAAAATTAAATACTTTCTAGTTTTCAAAAGTCAATGTCTTGTTAATTCTCTCTTTCTCTCTCTCTCTACCTCTCTCTTGCAATTCCTTTAATAATAATCAACTTCCTTTTAAAGCTTTACCACAGTCAGTGTCTATACAACTTTACTTAATTTGTCAGTGTGCGTGTGTGTGTATTAGAACATAGCAGTGCTTTAAATGAGTGAATAAAATACTATGTATGTAAATGTGTTTGTCAACAAACCTAAGCATGTATAGACATGTTTATTATTATTTTGTTCTGTTAGCAGTTAGAAAAAAATAGAATAGAAAAGAGAAGAGAAAAAATAAATCATATTTAGCAGCATAAAAAAATGCAACAATAATGATAATAATAATAATGTGGTTGTGTTTGTAGCTGATGACTGACAAAATAAGATGAGTTTCAGTTCAGTTCATAACTGCTTCTGTCTGTGCCTGTGTGATGCATTTTGTAAAGCAAGGGAGCTGCTGCTTTTGTAAAATATTATAAACAAAGAAACAGTTACATTTTCTATTTTTTTTATAAAGAGAGGGGAGAGAGTGATACAGTTAGCAAGAGAGATTTTAAAAATCTTCTACTAAGTATTGTGGTTTTGTTGGGGGAGCATAAATAATTGTTGTTTGAGACAAGAGACACAATAATATTTCAAATTCAATCTCAAAAACAACTCCAACAAAAAACAAAAAAAAAAAGTAACGGAAATGTTGCAGAAACACACAAATTACGGAAATGTTTTTAAAAATGCTTTGCATATTCAAATAATGATTTAAACTTTAGAAAATCTCCATATTTTATATGAATTTTGTTTAATAAAATCCATACAATAACCTTCAATTTTTACAAAATGAGTTTTTTTTTTTTGTTAAAAATAATTATCCCACGCTTTTGAAATTCAATTTCCTTTGGTATTGTTTTTTTTTTTATTTTTATTTTATTGTGTTCAATTTTGACAATTTGAAATTCGATCGAATTTAATTATTGCCATGTTTTTTTTTTTTTAATTTTTTTTGTTCAAGTTTAATATTTCATTCAAATTTGTTCTCGTTGTTGTTGTTGTCATTTAATTTTGCATATCAATTGTTTTGCAAACATACAGGAAATCATTAAAAAAAAAGCAGAACGTTCTCATAAAAAATATCACGAAAAAAAACGAAAAAAGCTCTTGATATCAATAAAAAAAAATTTTTTTAAATGAAACGAAATATAACAATCAATACTTTTAAAAAGCAGCCAAAGCAATAACAACAACAACAAAAAATTATAAATTTGGGTTTTTAATTTAAACATATGCTGGTTGGTAAATGAATGTGAATTTGTATGAATGGCAAGGCAAAGGAGTTTAAATACATCAATTTAACAGAGAGTGCGTGTGTGTGTGTAGATTTTTTTTTTAGTTTTTATTAAAGACTTCTTCCTGCCTGTAGTGTAGTGTAGTGTAGTATAGTATAGGGTCTGATAAAATCCATGCAACAATCAAACATTAACGATGTTGATGATGATGACGATGACTACGTTGACGACATTTACCCCGGTATTATGCTTGTTTATCCATAAGCTCGTATAAAAAGAACTGATGATGAGTCTTAAGTCATGATTTTAATTCAATAAGTTTTTTTTATTTTTTTTTTTTTTTTGGAATTTATTTTAAGTTTTGTTAATGATCATTGTCGCTTTTTTATGATCATTTGCAATGTGTGTTACTGTCTGTGTTGAAGAATAAACTGAATTTTGATTCAATTCAAAAATATAAAAAAATTGAGACTGAAATATTGAAATTTTGCATAAAGTGTAGGAGTTAAAGGCTTATAAAAAACTTGATTTAAAATAGAATTTTTAGGAGTATTATTTTTATCTTGTAAAATTTAAAAAAAAAATTTATAAAAAAGTTAAAATAAATATTTTCATTTCATTGAAAGTATATTTCACCTTTTGACCTTAAAAGTACGCTCATATGGGTCTATTTTTAATTAATAACCCAATTGATATTTCAGAGTTATCAAAAAATATAAATTTTTGTTAATTCCCATTAAGAATTAAAGAATTAATCTAAAAAGTATGCTTCTTTATCTATTTTTATGCTCTTTATACCCTAAACTCAGTCTCGTTGAGATTTTCCCTGTTCAACCTAAAAGTATGCTACATTTTTTTATATTTTTTAAACTGAAACGTATGCTTTATTATTTTTATATTAGTTTTTTAATTCCTTTGGCTCCTATATGATGACGTAAATTTTTAATTTTAATATTATTCACTTGTTTGAGATTTGATTTTTATTATCAAACATTACTTAATTAATTGGTCATCACAACCCTTCAGCCAGGATTCGGACCTAGTTTTTTACATCACCCATGTTGAGTGTGTTAAAGTCGACTTCGAACGACAGATTTGTTGAAAATTTTTACATGGGGAATTTTATTTAGGAATGAATTATTTCTTTTCATATTTCGTTTAGTTTGAGATGTCTGAGCTGGGGTTATTATTATTTTGTTCAATAGCCTACAAAATTCTATGATTTTAACCTAAAAGTAGGCTTACTTTTGTTCTCCATTTTTATTATTCAATAGCGCTGGAAATGGTCATGTTTTCGCCAAAAAATGAGCTTAATTTTTTCAATTTTTATTAGCTTCTTATGCCCTTAAAAGTAAACTTAATATTTTGATAACTATTCGTCAGCCTTACATATTTATTTAACTTTCATTGTATTTAAATTCCTTTAAAATTTAATGTGTTTTTCCTAAAGATATGCTTCACTTTTTATCATCAGTTATTTAAAATTATTTTTTTTTTATTTATTTTTCTGATAAATTTGTTACCAATCAATTCATTATAAATTTTGATGTCATTTTCAATTTTTCTTTTTTCACAACCCTTTTCATTTGTCATCCACTGTATCTTTTACGATTTGTATGTGACAATTATAAATATTCGTAAATGACAAAAATTTCGATTGGATTCAACAATCATTTGGAAAACATTTGAAAACTGATTAGAAAATTTGTAACTCTCTTCCTAACTGTCTGCTTGCTTGCTGGCTTGCCTTAAAGGTCCTTAAGGAATGTTTTGTATTTACAAAACGGCAAACATAACTTGACGAACTTTTTACTGTGCTTGTGTCTTTGTCTTCTCGGTAAACTCACAGACAGACAGACAGACCTTGTTACCCAACATTTGATGAAGTGTGTATAAAAGATTGGGTGGCATCTTAAGCAAATCAGTCATTTATAAATGATAGAAGGCAGTTCCATTTTAATGCCACATCGATTTCTTAAAACAAAAAACACCTCCACACTTCTCCTTCCAATGCTTTTGAGCTAAACTCGTTGTTAACTCCTCTTTTTTTTCGTCGTCATCGTCGTCGTCGTTTGCCAAGCTGCAACATTTTCAAATCTAATAAGACATGATTGTAATTAATTAAATTAATTCGTTTCGGTTTTAAATACACATCTTCTGACGGGCGTATAGAGTGGTAGAGTATAGTATATGTTAAGGGGTTGTGGCACGTTGGCAGAGTAGTTTCCATTTCTCAGTCCCATTTAAGGATAATGACATTTACATTTTACTTTTGCCTCCACAAAAAAAGGTAAAATAGTGGGGAATGTAGTGAGGACAGAGAGAGAAGAGAAGAGGTTTTTTTACTTTTCAAATTGACATTGATTGGAAATTTTTGATTGAATTGCTTGTTGTAAGGTTATGAATTTGTGTTCATGTTTTCTATTAATTTACAGGGGGAAGACATTTTACAAGGATAGTAATTTATTTGCTTAAAAGCATACATACATACATATAATATTCTCTGTTTATAGGAATTTAGGTATACGCAGTTAAACGAAATTAATTGATCTTGGCAAAGATTTAAACCGTAACCAAACAAGAAAATCGATAAGAAAATAATTAAAACAAGGTATGCTCTAAGGAGCCACAAAAAATGTGGTTGAAAATGGGAATTTAAAAAGCATAATAAATTACAATGAATAAAATTTGAATACATTTATTTGGAAAATAAAGCATATCCTTTATTGCAAACAATAAAGAAAACATGGCATACTTTTAGGCAACACAATTGGTGGTATAACTTTGTATTTTAAATACTGCTCGAAATACAGATTAGGATTAGGATTTAAACCAGATTTTTTTAATTCTAAACAATTGTAACATATTTTTAGGGGCATTGGTTTTAATATAACATTAAAATTTCTCTGAGAAAAATTAAGAAAAATGCTTTCCCTTTAATCTTTCATTTCTAAACAATATAATAAACTCAGTTTACATATGACATGACTCTTCCCTTACTATGCTTTTAAAGCACATTAAAAAAATAAACAATTTTTAATTATTTAAACAAAAAATCTGGGGCGAGTAACAAAACAATGGTCAAATTTTAGGTTTTTTTTGAGAACGGGTAGGGAGGTCGACAAAGCGGAAAAGCATTAATTTTTCATAAATAATTGGAAAAAGGGTTTCAAATCAGCAAAAATAAATATTTCTTGCAAAACAATAAAGCATATCTTTAAATAGAAATTATAATAAAAATTGTATGGCCTACCTTAAGGCTAAACAAATACGAAACCCGTTAATAGAATTGAAATAAAAGGCTTAAAAATATTTGCTAAACTATAAAACAAAACTTCTGCTTTTAATTAGTAATAATTACATATGCATTATTGTTTAGTTTCGTATAGTTAGATAGTCATTGCCTACCAATAGGAGGAGGCCCATTACATACGTGCATATGTATACATATGTATATAGAGAACGTCTAATGTATTGTTTACTTTTTAGCAATTAATTGAAAAAATAGAATAGAAACTACGCAGTTACCAAACACTCTCTGGCCTTATAAAAGAATAAAATCTATGGGATTTTTTTTTTGTATAGGAAAAGGTAAACATTTAACATTGATGACTCCAAACGAGTTAAAAACCAAAGGAGAAGAGAGTAGGAGGGGGGCGGGAGTAGGTATAGAAGATTTTTCCTTTTCATAACATTTGCTTTTTAATACCCAAACATCATTAACATTGTGTATTTACGAATAAAAAAAACATACATACATTCATTCCTTCGCTCATTCATTCATTCACTCATTTAACCCAGGCAAATATTACCAACTCTTGCTGCCGTAATCATCATCATCATTATTATCGTTATTATCAGCATTATTATTATCAGCAGTGGTCGCAACAGCAGTAGCAGTAGCAGCAGGCCCCGGCATACCACAATTACTCATATATTGTGAGCACATATAAACGAAAAAAATATAACCTTTTTTGCTAATTATTTATTTAAATATTAAATACAAAGTAAAGAAATGAAATATTCTCCACACACTCACACTCATTGTCCGTCCGTCCGTCCGCTCTCCCTGCTACTACATTTACACTCTCCCATCATAACTGCAACCCAACAGGCTTTTGTCCTTTTTTCTCATCACTCTACCGCAGCTCATGTGTGTGTGGAAAAAAAGGATATTTTTTTTTTTGTTTTCAGGAAATATCTGAACAAAAAATTACCAAAAATTGTTGGTTTTTTTAACAACAGCACCAAGATAACAAAATAAATACATTCAATAGCAAGTAGTAAACATGGAATTAAAACAACAAACTATTGCTACTTGAAATCAAAAATGAAGTGCATACTTTTAGGAGCTTAAAAATGTTAAAATAATAATAGTTCCAGTAATATAACATTTACGAACTCCAGACAAAAGTTACGTAATTATAAGTCGCTTTTTATACGATCGAAACACGAATGCAATCTTTCTTAGTCAGCTTTGTAACAACGCATAAGAGAACACATTTTTTTTTTTTTTTTTTTTTTTTTTTTTTTTTTTTTTTTTTTTTTTTTTTTTTTTTTTTTGAGGACATTAGGTCATTCATCTTCCCATTCCTCCTACTACAAATGAAAATTTCTCATTACATATCTCGCTTTTGAGTTTTAATTTGAGATATTTTTTTCTCGAGAAAAGTAAATTCCGTGGCAAAGGCATTCCTGAGGAATATCAGGAACAAAGCTGTAAGATCACATGTGTACAAAATGATCAAAGACCAAAGTAATATATAAAAACACTTCATATAACGCGAGTTATACAACCAATCTATTAAAAAATTCAATTTGCTTTCGAAGCTGCCTTGTTCCTTTAGAACTTCCTGCTTAGTTATAATGATTCTCCTTAAAGTAGGCAATCATTTCTATGTTTGTTTATTTGATTTTCAAATAATTTTTTTTATTTCACTTTCGCTTTAATTTTTATTGCAAAACCCTTTCTTTCTTACTCTTCTAACGATTTTTTTTGGAAGAAGGGGGGTAGCAAAGCACTTTCTTTTAATGTTTTCGTTTTTGAAACATTAATTCCGAACAAATATATCCAGTTTTTTTTCTGTTTTTTTTTTTTGTCTATCAAAACATATTTGCAATTACACACACATTAAACAAGAAGAAACAAAAATGTTTCCATTCAATTCATTGCCCCCCACCACCTTATTCGTCAGCCCCCCCCCTTCCCCCTCTGCCAATCAAACTTAAACTTAAGAAATTTAATGAAAATAAAACAAAACAATCATCATAGAAAACATGACAGCCTTGGAAAGAAAAAACAGAAGCATAAATAATATAAAAAAAATTTAAAGTCTAACAGCAGGCGTTAAAATAAAGCAATGCATGAACAGAAAAAAATATTTTTTAAGGACCAACAGTGAAAGGAGTGCGGGGGTATAAGTATGGTTTTGAATTTTTAACATTTTCATGTCAATTCAAATTACAAAAGACAAAAATTACACTCTCTCTCTCTCTCTCATACTATGCCTCAAAGTATGCTTTACAATGTAGCTACACTTGATAAAGTCAATACTACTGGTTGTCTATTGTCACATACACACACACACGCGCGCACACATATGACGCTTCCTTTGCAAATGTCATAGTCATCGTTGTCGTCTTCGTATGAGTAGATCTAAAAGGCTTTTTAAATAGAAAACGAAAAAAAAATTGGAAATAATGTTGCCAGCTTAAGCTTTACAATGTATTGGCAGTTGGAAGAGTGTGTACATGATGCAACCCTTTTTTTCTAATTTTAATTTCAATTTCTGCTTCATTTTGTGTCTTCTACGGCGAGGCATCATCATTGTCGCAACATCGTCTTGCTTTGGCAACATCTTTTACGCCGTTCTGTTCTTTCTGTTCACTTCAATTCAATGCCTTTTTTTTTATGACAAAAGCAAAAATTGTCAAAACCCTTTAACAAAAGCCTGCTTCTATCACCACCCCCTCCTTTCTCCTTCCTCTCTTGTACCCCTTCTACTTTAGCTAGCAAGCAAATGAGTAAATAAATAAATGCTTATAAAACATGTGAGCATATCTACATATGTATGTATGTACATACGTACGTTAGATGTATAAGCCATCATTAGTTACTTTTGTTCTTGTCTTGTTGTTGTTTTTGTTTTTTTTATTTCATTTTCTTTTAAAGGCATTAAAGCCCCCTTACCATTACCCTAAAAATATGCTCATCTTTTTTTTTATAATTTTTTGTTGTTATTCTTCTTCTCTTATTTATTTATTTTGTTGTTATTGCTACAGTCGTCATACGCAATTTTCTTTTGGAATACATACATACAAGTATATTTAAGCCTTAAACGTAATTAGAGTGAAATCATCTAATTTTATGCACAGCCTGTTCTTGCCATTACTCTCTGCTTTTTTTTTCTTATTGCTGCTTTATTTTTTTTACTCCTCCCAAAAGTAGGCAAAACGAAAAAAAATTTAATCCTGTTTTATTTTTTAATTCTATTGTTTTTCTAACATATGACAGTCAGTCCTACTCTAGCGCGTCTTTTCTCAAACATAGACACGCACACAAAAAAATATCAATATCTCAAGAGTAAAGGACACAAAATAAAGCATACTTAAGGGCTACCATAGCTTTTACAGTTGAAATTTTAAAAATATTGCAAACATGTTTTAAAACGTTTAAAATTCTCTAAAATTTACAATTTTATTAACCAAAATTCTTTTAAAGTTAATAAAAATCTAGCAGGAAATGAATTACCTAGGGCCTTAAAGTATGCAACAATTTCTCTATTTGGTTGTGTAAAGTTTTCTTTTTAATTTTTACAATTTGGGAATAAAGACTGACTTTGATTATGGTATTTCTTATTGCACCTAAAAGTATGCAATATTTTAATGCCAAAAAATAATAATGAAAGGAAGGCATATCTTCCAGGGGCTGTATTACTCCTAGATCAGGAATTTTGAAGAATAGAAAATGTAATTCGTGCCTATTTTAACTAATGCAATGACTGAGCATGTGGCCAAAAAAAATCTACAGGCCTTAGATTTAAATCTATTTACCTTGTAAAGAACAAAAAAGACTTCTGAACGCAAACGATATGAGGAGAATAGGAGGAGGACAGATTTTTACTACGAAAACATTTTTCTTGGCCAAGTACGCCGGCTATTTGTTTCAACATCTGTTTTCATGGAACCTATTAATTAATTGATTTACATCATTCGGAATAAGCTTAACTGAAGGTTCTGCCACCTATAAAAAAATTAACACACAAAATATGAATGGTGTGAGAAGCTAGGTTGTAATTCTAACTTGATGGTTGCAGTAACCGATTAAGTAAGTAAGAACGACTTCTCATTCCACTAGTTAAGAGGCGGAAAAATCAAAAATTCATGGTCTTATTGATCTAACCTTGAAGTATTTTCAATAAAATTTGTGTAAATAATTGTAAAAAAATAAAATTAAAAAATATTTCGAAACTGAACTGAACTTTGAAAATATTTTTAAATGTTTTTTATTTTTTTGCTTTTTTTTTTTTTTTTTTTTTTTTGTACAAAAAACCTCAATTTGTTTTGTGGTTTATAATTACAAGAGAATAAAGTTCTCCCCCCTTTGTTTTTTACTTCATTAAAAAATCTTTAAAAAATTCCAAAAAACAAGAGAAATTTTTTTCCAAAGTATAACAGAAAAAAAGGAACTCTTGTCACAAACTGTCACTTGAAGGCATTTAAAGAATTTTTCTTTTTTTTATTTTACTTTTCATTTCATTTATTGTTTCAAGTCCTTTCAATACAACACAATCCTTCTCTCTCACTCTCTCTCTCTCTCTCCCTCTCTTAAACTTCATTACATTGCACACAACATTCGTGGTAAATTTTTATGATTTTATATGCAGCAGCAGCAGCAGCGGTTAGGGATGGTGTAACAATCGTCGTGGTCGTCGTTGTCGTCTTACATTGATTTGCTTTGATTTATTGTTACCAGCCAGTCAGCCAGGGCTTTTTTTCAATAGTGTTGTGAACAATCAACCCCCCCCCCCTGCTTTTGTATGAAACGACAAATGGGAAAAAAAAACTCCTTTGATGACTGCCTGCCTGCCTGCTTTGCTGACTGCCTTGCTTGGTATTGTAAATCGTCTTGCTTAACGATAAATATTTTATCGTATTGGTTATGAACATGACGATGAACGTACATACGTACTTATATTAGCACGCGCAAAAATTACTCTTTTTTTGCCTGTGATTCTATAGTTTGAGATTCTTTTTTTTTGTTTTTGTTTTTGTGATTTTTGCAATTGCAGCTGACGCGTGCTTTAAAATCTGAAACAATGACTTCTTTTACTTCTTTTAATAATGTGCCATAATTTTGGTTGTGTTTAATGCAAAGGGGTAAAGTAAGAAAAAATCAAAAGAATTCCTCTTTCCTTTCAATTCTTTCTTTCTTTGAAGAGCTTTTGTAAGAAAGCGCAAACAAGACTTGAGACCAACACGAGTTGAAAGTGCAACAGAATAAATATTAACCCTCTTCAAATGAAATTAAAAACAACAAAAAACGAGCACAAACACACGCAAACAACAACAATAAATACAACAAAATCTGTTTCTTTTCAAGACTAATTGTAACAAATATTTGTGGCACATTGTTTATCCACATTTGGCCAAAAATCGCGGGTTTTTTTTTTTAAGATTTCGAATTTTTATAAAATTTACACATGTATTGTGCTTGTTAACTATTTTTTAATTGCAATACAATATTGAAATATATTTACAATATTACAAGGCGAATAACTAAAACGATATTACGTACATAAATAGCCATTACAAGCCTTTAGTAAGGACTACAACCTAGCTTCTCACATCATCCATGTTGTGGATCTTAGTTTTACTCATGAATGGTGAGACATACAGTCTTAAAATCGATTCCGAACGCCAGAATTTTGAAACAGTTTTCATGGCAATTTTATACTTACTATCAGGGTTTTCGATAGAAGACTGCTGAGACTAAAATTAAAACGATGTGCTTACGATAAAGCAACAAAATTAAGCCTCTACTGGCATTATTATTGTCCTGTAGAATTCTCTTAGTTGTCCAAGTTATTGTACAGCCCTCATTATATAATATGGTACCCATAAATGTTTCTTCAAGTTCTACCGGGCCGCCACTCTTTGCGATACTGCTCGCTACAAGCTGCCAAGTATGAATTCCAATGGTTAATTCTCCTCAGCACATAATCTACATTTTGGGCTCTAGATGATCCACATCCTAAGCAAGTACTCTTCGAATCTACAGGTCAATCGGCCATTACAACTCCTTAGTCAACATTACGACCTAGCTTATCGCACCCTTAATTGTATTAATGAGTAGTGAGACCAGAACGACAGATTTTATGAGAAACTTCATGGCATTTTTTTTTTTTTTTTTTGCCAAAAGATTGCTGAGAGAAAGTTGCCGAAGAAATATTTTTTTTCATATTTGATTTTGTTTGAAATGTCTGAGCTGAAGTTTGAACCACGGGCTCTCGTCCAACACACTACCTCTAGAATACGGCAACTTCACTTTTTCTAAAAATTATTGGAACTTTAAGTCGCCTTAGTTTAGTAGGTAACAGCTGTTAAGAGATATTCAGAGAAAAAAGTGCCACCTCTAGCAAGCATTATATAGTCATGACTTCGGCTTGGAAGACACTGGCACTGCACACTGGAAGACAGACATCTTTTAAGGAAGTTTAGTATTAGTAGAACCCTTAATAGATATGCCACAGCTTTCACTGTCATATTTTTCAAGGCAGTGCACTCAAAGGAAGTAAACAAGATTTCTTTTGGAAAACTTCTTTAAAAAAATTTTAAAATTTTACAAAATATTAAAATATTTAGTAAAAGAGCTTAAAGCTTTTAAAAGCTTTGGATTTTTACATGCTTTAAAGCTTCTTTATGGAATCAAATGCGCTTCAAATGAGTTCCTTTCCATTTTGGGATTCATATTTGATTTTCTTGTTATAACTTTATTACCAAATTTTAATTAAATGATAAAAATCTATCATCATTCATTATACATTATACATACATACATACAATTCAAATACATATATTTTTTTATAATTTCATTTCCAACTTTTTCTTATCCACGTTTGATTTGCTTGATTTTTTTTTTTTCGTTTTTGGATTTTTGAATTTTAAGTTGAAGATTTTTTTCTGAGTTTTTTAATTTTTTTTTTACTACAGTTTTTGAAAGGAAAATGAAATATTTGTGGTTTTATCTTTTTAGCAATAATTTTAAGCCAAAGCCAAAGCCATTGAAATTATTCTAAAGCCTCTTCTGTGTAGAGAAGAAGAAGAAATAGGAAAAAGGGTTCTTGTAATTTTCATAATGATTATGTTCAAATGAATACTTTTTTGGCCATTCATACATTCATTCAGAGTGTTTTCGTTTTCTTTTTCTGGTAATTCTTTAAACAAATCAATTAATGTTCATACAAATATAAAGAGTTTTACGTTTTTCGGGGGGTTTTTGGCCTCAAAAAAAAAAAGGAATATTTTTTTGGGAGGCTGGCTGGTTAAAAACTGTGAATGAAAAAGCAAGAAAGACAGAGAAAACATACAGAAAACAAGATTGCAAATGAGTTAATTAACTAAAATGCGGGTGGATTTCATTTAATGTCTGACTCTCGTAACGGAACGGAAATATTTTTTTTTCTTTTTCAAAGTGATATCCCTCTCTACATACTTCCCTTTTGTTTTTTTGCACAGCGTGGCTATCCATTCCCATACCTTTATGCTTTCCCACTGAGTATGTGTTATATGGGAAAAATAGATATTCAAAAATGCCCTTTTGATAAAAGCTTGATATATGAGCTGCTGCTTCTTTTTTTTAACAGCTTTTCCTACAATACAGGTCATTGAAAGGCTATAGTTTTTATATTTTTTGAAAGCAAAAAAAAAGAAAAAAAAATTATTTTGTAAAAAGTTTAAATGCCAGTCAGTGATGATAAAAGGTCATTTACATAAGAGTGTAATAAAAATTAACAGATTCCCATAGAAAAATCATATGAAGAAATATGCTGTATGGATACCGAAAGGGCAGCATATATTCTGTTAAATGAAGCACTCTTCATGGAAAACATAAATAAAAAGTTTTCAAAAGAAGGCACAGCCAGCAGCACATCAATTCTTATTTGAAATACCATTAGCTAAGTCTTGAGAACACTGTGGAAATTTCATTTAACTCGTTCAATTCATGTCTCATTATAAGTTTCTACTGTTCTTCTATACAAATTGCTAAAGAGGAGTTAAAATATCGTTGTAGTTTCTAAATTTTAAACTGCCTTTAAAATTATGTTTTCAATTCCCTTTAAATTCCTTTAATTTTGTATTGTTTTTAGATTTTTTCAAGACTCGTATTCCTTTAGTCTGCTTTTCTTATTTCTTTTTTTTTTCGATTTCGTTCAGTTAAAGTTATAATCCTCTAAAGGCTAGTTGGCTTTTTTTTCTTTGTCCTTGTAGCTATTTTTGCTTTAGCCTTTCCTACCTTCAGACACTTGTATGAAACAAATAAAAAAAATAGAAAACAGCAACAAAAAAACAACACTTGCAAAAATTCTCACGTGGATAGAATTTCAACAAGTGATGATTTCAATAAAAGAGAAGACAAGAAAAATATTTTTTGGTAGAAATTTAAAGGATTTTCAACTTTTTTTTTTTGTGAATAAATTTAATAATTATGTTTGGTTAAGCAAATAAATAAATTAAACGAATATTTTCTTTTGTATTTTATCAACATTTTTAATAAATTTTCATCACAATTCGATAAAATAAAGCCAGCCTTACAGCCAAATAAATACAAATTTAAATTGAAAAATTCACCTCTTACCAACACCAACACTTACTTGCACCGTTTTACAACACCACACTACAATTTGCAAAAAAAAAATGATTCAAAAACATAAACAAACATTGTCTTTGAGCAATCCTTGTAACTGCATGGATAGAAAATCATAGAAGAGAAAGAGAGGACAGTGAGAGTAAGAAATTATCAACAATCGTCATCGTCAACATCATCCAACTGTCTTTTAATAAACGATATAAAAAGCAAAACAAAGTAAAAGAGATAGAGATAGAGATAGAGAAAGGCAGAGTGTATGTGTGGGTGAGTGAATCTAACTGTCTTGCAAAAATCAATGTAAGGCCATAGGTAGGTTGGTGGGTAGGGGAAGGCGGGCGCATTGAGAAGAGTTTATCCATTATTTCTTGTGTTTTTTATTTCAACTCTTCAAGATGTTTTAAACAGCAAGAGTTATTTGGTGTTTTCCTATGTATATATGTGTATGTGTGTGTGCGTCAAAAGCTTTATTGATGAATCTGAAGGACATTGACAATAATGGTGGATATTTTTTTGTGTTTTTTTTTTTTATATTTTTGTTTTGTTTTTAAAGATGAGAAATCATGGCAAAGATGATAGTATTGCTGCTGCTGTCTGGCTGAAATGGGTTTTTAATACGACCACAGCCAGTCAGTCAGTCAGGCAGCCAGACAGCCAAACGAACAGTAAAGCAAGCCATTGAGCAAGGCAAACACAGTTACTTAAGGCAGTCATTTGTAATGTTTGCCAAGCTAAAAGGATATACGCATTTATAGCTTTTATTTCTTTCATTCTTATACTTCTGGCTAAGCATTTGTGGGTGTGTATATGTATGTGTATGTGTATGTGCGTGTGTTTGTGTATGTCTGTCTATCTCTTAAATAGCCTTTGGCTTTCATTTGCCATAATTTTTGTATGGTTTTCCTTTTTTTTTTTCA
Source organism: Sarcophaga carnaria (assembly GCA_958299815.1). NCBI lineage: Eukaryota > Metazoa > Arthropoda > Insecta > Diptera > Sarcophagidae > Sarcophaga > Sarcophaga carnaria. The sequence continues at coordinate 2,013,514 of OY283149.1, forward strand.
ATTTTTTTTTGTTTTTGTTTTTTCTGCCGTTAAAATTCAAAGTCGATCATGTTTAATCACCGGATTACATGTTTTTGAAACTCAAAATAATGCCGTGGGTTATATTTTAAAATTATTGATTATTTTTAGATTTTTTTAAAGGGGAAAGGGGAGAAGGATAGCAGGGAACTCTTTTTAAAAGTTTTGCAATTAATATTCGTTTTATTTTTTATTGTTTTTCTATAAGAAAGTTACAAATCAAAAAACTTTTTCGGTTATTTGTTGATTTAATCGAAAGCTCATTACTTCCGTTTGTTTATTAAATGCAGTTCTCTAAACTCCCTCATTCTCAATCTCTCTCACTCTCTCTCTCTCTCGCTTTCTTCTCTTTGAACCCTAAAAGACTGCAACATTTATTTATTTTTTTTGGCAATTACGGTTATAAAATCAAAAACTACACCCACTAATAGTTCGAAATATTTATTTAAGCACAGCAAAAAATAAAAAATAAAATAAATACAGAGAGAGAGAGAGGTAGAGATGATAGAAAGGGAAACCTTATCGATAAATAACAATAATAAAAAGGAAAGCATTTAAATCCTTTAGTCTGGCCAAAATAATACAAAAACAATAACAACACAAAACAACAGCTATGTCTACAACAACAACAACAACAACAACTGTATAGAGTTTGTAATGTATTAATTTGGCTAAATTTAACCCGTAATGACTTTAAAAGTAAAATTAATGAGGGTTTCGTCGTTTCGTTTTTTCAGCAAAAAGCAAGACAAGGGCAGTAAAGGAAACTATTTGCCATAGTTATGAGAGGGCTTGCACAAACAACAATTAAGGACAATTTCTCTGTAAATTTATAACATTTTCAATATGTAGAAAACTTTTTTACAACATATCCACAGTATATCTTCTACCCTAATCCCTAAACAACAATCAAAAGTCATTAGATTTCCACATAGCAAATGGTCAAACCAGAGAAAACTATAAACTTTACAAAAACTCCTTAAAAAAATATAAAAAAACACAAAAAGGATAATTGCTTAGCTTTACTACAGAAACAAATTTATGGCATAAATTTTTACATAAAAAACCAAAAACCAATTTTTTTAATATAAAATCTTTAATTTTACATTTATTTTTTATAACTTTACCTCAGGTAAACTATGTAGATTTAAGCATTTTTCATCTAAAAGCAAAATTAATTTAAAAATTTAGTCAAAACCACAATTTAAAAACATTTTTAGTAATTGTTTACCTTATGTAAACAATGTAAAGTATTCAGAAACTTGCCTTTTTCAGCTACAAATTGAAAGAAATTCCTATAAGAATCCATAAAATTGATTTAAACGTATCAATATAAGTTCCTTATCTTATATCAGCAATATTTACATAGTGTAAACAATGTAAATAATCAATTAAACTACTTTCTGTATACCATGTAAAGAATATAAATAACTTGATATTAACTATCCGTTTTCCATAAATTAAAACGAATCAATATAATTATTCTCATTTTTTTACATCATGTAAATAATGTAAACAATGGAAAATTTACTTTACAGTTCCCAAAAAAAAAAAAAACAATTGAAACTTCAAAATCATTGTAAACACATAAATAATAACTGTTTACCTTCTTTAAATAATATTTAACCCATGCTTACCTTACATAAGACGCTGTGTACCTCCAGTAAACAATGTAAATAATATTAAATTTATTCTCGGAGCTTAATTGAACTGCATGAAAGTAGTATCAAACTAAAAAATAGCAATCAGTTGTTATATGTAAACAATGTAAACAATTTTAAAATGCATTGCTCTTGAGTAAATATCAATATCAATAATATTACATTAGTAAAGATTTCCCATATATTTCCTTTACTTGCAGAGAGCTACCTTGGCTGAGAAGGAAGTCAACACCCTGAAAGAACAACTATCCACCAATACACCCAACACAGACGACAGTGATATTAACGCCGATACGGCTAGCACCGCTACAAACGCTGCTGCACTTGAACACAACGCCGAAGCGGCTCTAAACGCTTTGACATCGTCGACTGAACTCCCACCAAATAAACTGTTGTTGTCGCCCTCGTTCACGAATAACAATACAAAACTATTGAATAGTGTGGCTGCTGCCATAACTCTACACCAAAACGGTGGTAATTTATTGGCTACAACACCCTCCCCCTCACCACCTCTATCGGAGTTGGGTAATCATAACGTAAGTGGCTCTCAGGAAGAGAACGAACACGGTGAGAACTGTGAAGAGCAACAGCTGAACGGCTGTTTAAATCCGAAACTGTTTTTCAATCACGCTCAACAAGTTATGATGATGGAAGCTGCAGCTGCTGCAGCGGCCGCTGCGGCTGCTGCTGCTGCAGTGCAACAGCAGCATTCGCCCATGCATTCGCCACAACCTGCACAGCAACAGCAACAGGATGAGCAAATGGAAATAAAACCCACCAACAATACAAAGGAGAACTTGAATGATAATTTAGATTCCAGCACTACGAACACCACCACACCAGCAACAGCAACAACGTTAACAAGTGATACTCAACAGACAACAGCAACAACAACACAGCAGGAACATACCACAATACACACCACAACAGCAACGTCTAGTGTTGGAGAAGAGCAACAAGAGCAGCTGCAGCAGCAGCATCAACAAAGAGAGGATAGTAGTGGTGGTGTAGACAGCAGTAGTAATAATAACAATAGTTTTAATATTAGTGATACCAACAACAAAAATAGTGTAAATAAAACAACAACAACAAATCAAAATAGTACAGATAATAATCTAGACTTGGCAACACTTATGCATGTAAATAAATGCAGCCATGAAGCTGACAAAACAGACACACAACAACATATGAATGATATGGACGACGAGAAAGCAGATGAATTAAGAGGGAATTTCTTAGAGAATAACAACTACAATAACAATGAAACGAAAAACAATCACATGGAATTATTAGCTGCCAAAGATAAAGAGGTGAGTACCGTTACACAATATTTACTCTTTTTCTTGTAAACGTTAACGATTTCAACGATTTTCTCTTTAAAAATTTGTATTAAAGAGAGCGTACATATATTAGTAGAATATTTAAATGAGATTTTCTCTAAAAAGCAATGGATTGTTAACGCGTTAAGATTTACCGCAGACGTCCATTATTTCTAAAGATCCTTTTTCTTTTCAAGTCATACTTTTGGTTTTTCTGAGGGAAAAAAGAACGAAAGTATTGTGATACTGATTGTGGGGAGAAAAAGAAAGTATTGTGATACTTTTTTTCCACCCGCAATTTTGAGAAAAAAATTTCAAAAGTTATCCTTTTTTTTTGTTTGAATGTATAGAGGGGAAGGAAGTTGTTTGTATTTCCTGTTTGTTGGTTCTTAGTTTTGTGTCTACTTTTAAATTTTTTCACATTTTTTTTATCGAAAAAAAAAACCGTTTAAAAGTATATGAAAGCTAAATAGATAGAATGAAAGACTTTATGACATTAGATTGTATTGACAAGTTAATTTTTTACGCCTTCAATTGTCTAAAGTTTTCAGTTTTATTTGCCCCCTTAAATTACAAAAAAAAAAAAGAAAAAAAGGAGGAAAAACGAAAAATTCTAAGGCAAACGACCCTTTTTTCTGCCACAGAGAAAAAGTTCAAGTTTTCTGTCTTCTTTTTTTTTAATTTTTGTAAATGGCAAATTATCTTGTTAAATAACACAAAAACAAAAAAAAGAGAGAAAAGTAAAAGAAAAATAAAAATTTAAACAAATAAAAGTCAACTGAAATCAAAAAGTAAAAAAAAAAATTTTTTTTGATTCCCCCCTCACAACAAAATTCAGTTTCATATCAGTGACCTTGTTTATACAACAGCTTTACAGAAAAGAAACGAAAAAATTTAACAAGAAAATGCAGAATATGGAGACAAATATGCCATTGATCTTTAGGCTTAAGAGAAATTCTTTTAATTTCTTTCTATAAGATTAATGACTCGAAATTCTTAAAAAACAAACAAACAAAAAAGACATGTATTTTGATGATGGCAAAAAGGGGTTAAACTAGTGTTTAAATTGAACAAATAAGGCATTTAAAAGAAGACACATGTTGGCCTGTGGAAACCAAGGCATTTAAAAGAAAACAAAAATTAAATCAAGTTTAAGTTTCGATATTATTTTCGGTTTTAAAAGAAATTAAAACGAAGGATATCAATTAAAATCGTAGTAAATACAGCTGGGATCACTTACCTTGCCCATGTATTTCCCAAAGATTTTTTCGATAGCGCGCATATACTTCTTATGCCATCCACTGTATGGTTTGTGATCTTCACTTTTTAGCACTGATTAAGATTTTTCTTCTGTTACTCTTATTCCCTTTTTTGATCACACACCGCCTTTGGCCTGACTACACATTTTCAATCTGCTCTGCCTACTGACTTCAAGTCAGCAATAACAATTCCCATCCTAGGTATACGCCCATGTGCTTCTTCTGGTATTCATTAATACCCCACAGGTTACAAGTATGTGTACCCATTTTTCATTCTCATCGTCACAGAATCTTGATTTTGTGCTCGTGACAGCCTCCATTCTGAAAAAGTGTATCCTAAGTCCACAGTGCCCTATTAAAAGACCGTTTACCGACCTTAAGTTATTCCTGCATAGTAGACCTTAGTATTGTAGTTTCCTAATAATAACTACAATGCCTTAAATCCACTTGATTTGAGAAGAGCATTTACTTCTCTTTATCTTTGCTTTCGCTAGGGAAACCTTTTCAAAACCTTCGCTCTTACTCCACAGAGCGGCTCTGGTCCCATTAGCTCTGATGTGGAAACTCCACTCCTCTCAAGTTTATCTGCTGGCTAATGACCTGGTTGCCCAGAGCATAATTATCTAGCCCGTTCAGCTTCTCCCAATCAGTTCCATACTATCTTCGATTTAACCTCATAAGAGTCGAGTGTCCAGCACAAAAAGATCACCTCAGTTGTATCTTTTTAAAGCATATGTTGTATCTTTTTAAAGCATATATTTAGGCAATATGTTTTAAACTATTTTATAGCATACTTTTAAGGTCATGTGCTTTTAAATTTCGATTTGTTTGCAATTTTTTTTTACGATTTTCTATAATTTTTTTTTTGTTTGTTTTGTTTAATGTATTTATGTATTCATATTCATTTGATACGAATTATTACATGATATTTATGAACATATGTAAGATATAAATTTTATGCATGTTTGTTTTGCTGAATTTTTTTTTCTTTCTTTGTTTGTTTTTGTTTTTAAAAGCTAAAATTATTGGAGAGTGTCACTTAAAAACATTTGAACAGATTTATCATGTTCCACCAAAAACAAAATCATCATCGTCATCATCATCATCATCATCATACACTCTCTCATACACTTAGAAAAATAAAAAATAAAAATAAATAAAGGAATAAAAGAAATGAAAAGAAACCATAAAGTAAATAATGATTTTAAGTATGAAAACAAACTTGTCAAATAATCCAAATTGTGTCTGGTTAAAGGCAACAGAAAAAAAGACACCAAGAAAAATAAATAAAATTTGAAAATTATGAACATTTTCCATCTATAAAATACAACAACAACTACAACAACAATATGAAGAAGAAGAAGAATATATGTTTTTTTTCGTACACTGTATGTGTCTGCAAACGATTGAATTGAAAGCGAATGGATTGGATTGGTTTGGATTGGGATTGAACGGTATAAATAAGGCACTAAGGCAACATGGCACGGTTGCATGCATGTTGTTGCTGCTGCTGCTGCTGTTGCAGTATAGACATTAAATTTTATGGTCGCATATGTTGCATATTTGTTATGCCGTCTCTAAAGATCTTTTTTTCGTTTTATTTTTTTGTAACGAAAACAAGAAAACTAAAGACCTGCTCTACTCTACACTGCTCTTCTTTTTTAAATTCGTAAATGTAATGATGTTGCCTGTCTATAATGATGATGATGATGATCATGATGATAATAATGATATTGGTGTAGAGTGTGGTGGTGGTGATATTTCTTGTATTTGATTAATCAAAGACACATTTTTTTTCTTTAACAGCCATTAAATTGATTATCGGTTATTAATTAGACAAACCATATGAAATATTGTATGAAAAAAACAAAAAAAAAGAATGGAAAAATTCTAATTAATCGTTTTCATTTCATAAAGTTTGGTTTTTGGTTTTTGTGTAAAAGAAATATTTTTGTGGTTTGAAAAATCATATTCGCTGTGAATTATTATTATTGCAGTGATATTATCACAGTAATAAACCACAAAAAAACCAAAGCAAAACAAATTTATTAAATATTTTTCTCTTTTTTCCATTTAAAATTGTTATTAAAAACTAACCAAAAAAAAAAAGAAATGTTATCAGCACAGTAAAAGAATACAAGAAAAAAAAGAAACCTTTTAAACAAATATTGAAAATCAAGTTTTAAAAACACCAAATAATCAAAATATGGGAGAGAGGGTTTATTGTAAAATAATAATTTCTAACAAAACGGAAGTCGGTTTTAGAAAAATAAATAAAAAACTGATTACATATTTAAAAAAAAGAAAAAAGAATTTAAAATAATCTATAATTACTAACCACTCTTTGAATAAAACAAAAAACCAAGAAAGTAAAAAAAAGTTAAACCAAAAATTTATTTCTAATCAATTTCAATTTTATTTCTTCAAATTTTTTCTCATTACCCAACTATTCGAAAAATTTCTTTTTGATAAACAAAGCATAAAACGTAGGAAAATTTATCAAACCAAACAATTTTTTACAAAAAAAAATATTTAAAAATCTTTTGATTTTTTTTTTATAAAAAGTGCGCACAAAATAAATAAAACACTGGTTTACAGCAGTAGGTTAGCTAGCTTCCTTGAATACTATAAGAAGGTGTCGTTGTAATACCAATAATACCTATTCTTTCATTAACTATAAATTCTGGTTAAGCTTTCGCAACCATCCTGGTAGTCAATTGTAATTTTTATTCAAATCACAACGTCACTATTCCACCCAATGAATGAAATCTGGATGCCCAAAAGTGCTTCGTCTTATGTTCCTTCGTCTTTCTGGTTATTACAGCTTCTGCTGAAGACATTGGGAGACATTCCCAGTCTGCTTTCTTATACCCCAGACACCAGTATCGTTTTATAAGTATCAAGGGGTTCCTAAGGTGGTACTTAAGGGTTCCTTTAGGGTTCCTAAGATGTATATATTGTTACGTTTAACGTAGATTTTATTTTATACATATCCATAGCGATCCACATCTGTCTGATCTCTATACAATTGAGTTCAGGATCCCTCAGGATCATTTGTTTGTCTCTCTCCATAGGATTGGAGATTGGATTTACTGTTACCATCCATGTCCTCATAACCAGTAACGCACATTAAGGTAATCGTTGAATGCCTCACGATTTCCTCCAGTGGCGTTCGGCATTCTTTGAAAATTTAAGATGTGTTATACACACTACCTAGGAAACTAATTGCCGATTTATTTATTTAATCAATTGGGCATTACAACGCTTTAGTCAACCCTTTAGTTAGCCACTTTGAACAACAGATTTTTGAGAATTATCTGAGATTATTTAGGGTCAGGGTTTTTTATATTATAATTAGAAACGACTTAGCAGCATGTATGTTTGTTAATTAGTTTTACAGTTTTCACTGTGTACCTGGGATCAAAGGCTTTGTTTGGAAGACGTCTTACATACGTATTTCCATCAGATTGGGACAAATTAAACTTAGATTCGTCACTCCAGAGAACTCTGTTCCAGAAACATCGTTTCTAATTATAAGGCCACCACTGTATGAGCTGGGTTTTGAACCACAGTTTCGCATTCAATAAGCCAACACGCTACATACGAAATCAGAGAACATTTTTATTGCTTTCTTGCTTCCAGAGTAGTTCTAGATGTGCGCGTTCATATTTCAGTTCCGTTTGCTATCGAATATAATTTCACTCCGTTGTTATGATAGCGAAACAAAATTTTTTAACTTAAAATATTTTTTTTTTTTTTTTTTTTCAAATATTTTAATTCAAATTTTTATAATAAAACAGTTGAGACATTTTGTTTTCAGGATTTGCATTAATTTCTTATTAAAATTTAAATTTTTCTTATCTTACATCATGTCTATTTAACTCCTTTTATGTTTTTTCTTTTTTTGTTGATTATTGAGGCCTTAAAACAAACATGGTTTTCTTCTCATTGGCATCATCATCATCATCGTCTTGTCAACCAGACTTTTAACATTCTTTAGAAAATGTATTGAATGCATTTCAATTTTTCTCTTCACTTTTTATTTTTTTCTTGCATTTCAATTCTTTTTTTCTTGTTTTGTTTTTTGAAAATCCATTAAAAAGCTATTTTGTAAACATGAATGAATAAATACTGAATGTTTAATATTTATGCAACATATACGAGGGTATAGATAGGATTTTTTCTTCTCCTTCTTTTTTTGTATTGAACCAGCATTTGAGTAGGTGGTGGAGGTTTTTAATTTTCAATAGCAGCATATTTTAGATAACATTTCATTCACAATTTCATACCTTCGTTTTTTTTTTTATTACAATATTTCAATGGGTTGGCACCCAGCATTTCAAATTTTTTTCCGATTTTTTTTTTTTTTTGCCACAAAAGTGCAGTTTTTGAAAAGAAATTTATGAAATAATATTATGGGTATTCATTTAAGGCAAAAATAAAATAAAACAAGAAAAGGAAATATATTTTAATGTGTATAATATTATCTTGTCAATAGCTGTGCTGCAACAGCCTTAATATTATCGCATTGACTATTTAGACGTTAAAAGAAAATTGTTAAATAAACATACAATAGAAGCAAGATACTTGTAAAATGACAAAAAAAATTTACTTTTTATTATACAAAAATAACAACAACAACAAAAAAATCAATTTCTATTATTAGTCTTTAGCCGTCTGCAAATATGTGTATGTAAGAGAAAAGAGATATTTTCAAAAATAATGGCAATAAACAATAATAAATGCATTGAAAGCAATTGACAAAAAGAAAAAAAAGGAAAAAAGCTTTTAAATAAATTGGTTTTTCAAAAAAATAAAATCACAAAATATTAGAAAAATCAAAAAGATTTTAAAATTTTTATAAAACAACTCAAACCGAAAGAATTTTTCACAAACAAATTGAAAATATTTCACACACCCATTGGCAAAATGAAATGAATTTCAAAACATAATAAAAAAGAAATTTTCAATTTTTAATAAAGCCATTAAAAAAACAAAACAAATATAAATTTATAATTATAATAAACATTAAAATCATATTAATTTTGTAAGAATTTCCATGATTTTTATTAATTTCAAAATCGAAAAATTCAAAGAAAAAACTTTTAACAAATAAATGTTTTTACTTTTCGCTTCATTTCATTAGCAATTTCTTAGATATTTTTAAATTTATTTTTGCTTATAAAAGTACACATTTTAACGAATACGTCCGTATATAATAGTACTAAAACAAATACAGGGAATAAAATTAATAATGCCATCAAACTAAAAAAAAAAATATAAAAGTATTGGAATTCACTTCAAATCCTTTTTCAATTTCTAAATATTTTAGAAATACTTTCGAAAATTTTAAAGCAGATAGTTTAACAAGTCAAACAATAGCAAAAAACATTTATGGATATTAGAAAACCTATTAATTTTCGATCTGCCGTAAAGGCGACCTGTTCGTTTTGAATATCTGTTGTAATTGCACTTGATAAACGTTAATAAGCTTACTTATTTACTTAATTGGTCATTGCAATCCTTCAGTCAGTATTTCGACCTAGCTTCTCACACCACTAATGTTGTGTGTGTTAATTTTATCCATAAGCAGCGGGGCCTACAGTTTAAATCAAGTGCACTCCGTACAATAGGTTCTTGAGAAACTTTTCATGGACAATTTTATTTACTTTCTGAGTTTTTGCAGAAGACTGCCGAAGAAATATTTTTCATTCAATTCAATGTAAGGTACATTGCTCAGTGGATCTAAATATAAAACTTACATGTTTGGTGATGCCACCTAACATAACCTTATCTTAATCTTTAGTTATAGAAGAAAGCCCTATCCGACAGACATTTGCCACCGCCATTATATGCGCACATTTTCTGAGATCTGATATACAATTCACTAAAAGTTTTTACTCCTGAGTATCTGGCCTAACTTTTGTACTAAAAAATTATTTTTTAAATAAATTTCTTAAAAAAAAAGAATTGAAAATCGAACTCAACGTAATTCTATAAAAATTTAAATATTTCAAACAAAAAATATGTTTTTAAATAATTAATTTGTTTTTTTATTATTTAATTTATTTTTTTTTTTTTTTATTATTTTTTTGTTAATTTTAATATTTGCGTGTGAATGTCAAAAAAATCTGTAAAGCTTGATTGGTGCCTTTAATCACGAAACCGTAAAAACTCGTAAAAATAACGGCTGGCCGGACAGCCTGGCCAGTTCAATACATTTGCTGGTTGGTTGTACTCCAATTGTAATGGGCCACAGTTTTGTTCTACAAAACAAACAAAAAATTGGTAACGCTTCATAAAATCCATCAAATATATTCCATAATTAAGATTGCGTGTTTCGAAGAGGCGATACCCGATCAAATATCCACCACCAGACACAGCAAAAGCAACAGTTTTGTTCTGCTTTTTTTTTGTGGAAACGAACATACCACGCTTGACTACATCGATTGATAGATCGATTGATGTTTGATTTGTTGCTGTGGTTAAATGTTGGAATTCTCTTTTCTTTTTTTAATTACGTTTTTGGTACAGGGTAGTAGGGGTGATCAATATTTTTTTTTGTTAAAAATTAAAAAATTTCTTGTGCTGTATAGATGATTATTAAATCAATAATTCAAATTGAAATTCAAATCGAAATTTAAATTTGATTAAGGGGTTAGTATACTTCCTAAGCGTAATTTTTTTTTAATTTTTTTTAACAAATGAATCTTTTTATATGTTAAAGAGGACATTTGTTTGTTTATAAAATGACATTTTTTTCGATAATGGTGAATTACGGCGGTAGTATGTTAGCCTGAACATGGTCATTTCAAAACCTGGCGACCATGATTCGATGGCTTTACGATTTTGGTGGCGTTTTGAATTTTTTTTTCTCCGTTTTCGTCTATTTTTTCTACCTTAATTGTTTAATAAAAATATTAATTATTGATGAACCAGATAGTTCGTGTTAAAACTACTCATCTTAGGAACATACATACATACATACATAATTCGTCATTACAACCCTTCAGTCAGGATTACGACCTAGTTTCTCACACCACTTATGTTGTGTGTGTTAATTTTTATACATGAGTGGCGGGATCTACAGTTTAAATCGACTCCAAACGACAGTTTTTTTAGAAACTTTTCATGGCAGTTTTTATTTACTCTTACTAACCCCTTAAATAGGGAAAAAGAAATACAAAAAGAAACACTTGTTTAAACTTTAGTTTTTGTGTTTCTGTTGATTTGATTATCGATTGTTTTAATCTATTTTTTCTTAATTTTTTTTTTTTTGATTTTTTTGTTTGTATTTCTAAGCTTATGGTTAATTTATGTTTTAGATTCGTTTTGGCTTTTCAATTCAAATCAATAGATACTCTGTGTATTAAGAAGTTCACAGTGTTTGCGTATTTTTTTTTTTTTTTTTTAATTCTAAATTTGATAATGATTATTATTTCCAAATGATTTGTCTATCAGGCAGTACAACAATAGTATTGTTGTTTAATATTTTATTAATAATCAAAAAAAAAAAAACAGAAAATAAATATTAAAACATTGTACGTAACATATGCGCAAAATTTTTTTATTGCTTTTGGTAGTTTAAAGTTAATAATAATGACACCAGGAACCAACAAAAAAAAATTTATAATCAAAAAATTAAATTCAATTCAATACAATTAATTTAGTTATCAATTGGTTTTAAGACCTTAAACATCTCACAAATAAAATCTGTTTGAGTAACTCAATTAAAGTCTTCGCTACTTATGGGATTAAGGTTTACAAATGAAAAATTCAAAGTTTTCATATCAAATGATGATGGAGTCTATAATATGGGTGAGTGCAAGCAGAGGCAATCAAATGCAAAAATCATTGAAAATTTTATAAAAAAAAGAAATAAAAAAACTAATAAATGCTGCAAGTGATTGACTAACTTTTGTTTCGTTTGTCAAACTGGCGTTCTAGTTTTACGTCTGTCGCTCGCACTACTTGTGACCAATAAAAATTATGTAGTTATTGTTGTTGGATTGATAATCATGAGATGATTATGATTATTTTTCGTTCGTTTGTTTAATACAAAAGACACATAAAAGACAAAAAAAAAATTGAATTGAAAAAAAAAATTTTTTAAATGAAATTGAAAATTGTGCCGTGTTTCTTGTTGCTTTTATTGTTTGAGTATTAAAACTGATAAATGATTTGAAATTTTTGTAAATTGATTATTTCCTTATTAAACTTAAAAGCATTCAATATTCGTACATACAAACGAAATACTTAAACCCCTACAAATACGACAAAGGCGTACACATTTTCGACAAAAACCAAAACAACAAAAAAAAAAACAAAAAAATTTAAATTACTTTATAAACCGCAAAAGAAATATTTTTTCTTTCATATTTTGTAACTAATTTTTGCCTGGTTTCCTGGATGTTACTTTATCTCCTTGTTAGGACTTGCCTCGTCTTTAAATTCCTTAACACTTTCGCTAAGACACATCTATAGCACACTTTGCAACTTTTAATGATGGCCCGATAGATCATACATCGTGTCGTCATCATTTGCAAAAACCCAAGTGAACAAAAAAATAACTGCCGTATATATTCGGCATCAGCTGCTGTGGACCAATAAGTAAGCGTCGTATTTACACAACCTCAGTCGCTGTGATGTACCAATTGACTACCATATAAACACGGCACCCGTCGCTACAGCTTTAAAATTATGTGAGAAGTCAAGAACCATGGCCTCTTCCCCCTTCCTTCAGAAGTCGTTTGAGAGAATGCCAAGACCAACCTCATTTCCTCCATTCAGTCGCTATCCATCCCGGAAAGCGAACGTTCTTCCATTATGACTCTAAAATTAACTGGAAAGTTAAGAAACACGGCCTCTTCCTCCTCCTTAGAGCCTCAACTCCCGCAGAAGCCATTTCAGAGAATGCCAAGATCAACTTCATTTCATCCATTAGGGCAATAACCTGTGAGAATCTCTGGTAAAACCATAGGATAACACATTCTCTTCAGGAATCGATTCCTGCTTTAAAATTAAGTTAAAAGTCGAGAACCTCTCTCCTAAGGCAATAACCCTTGAGAATCCATGGCGACACCACACTTCAACATTTAAGCCGGGTCCAAACATTTTCTATAGGAATCGATACCGACTCTAAAATTAAGTAGGAAGTCAAGGATCACGTCTTTTTCATGGCAAGAGATGGGCACTAACACATAAAGTGAAACCTAGTCTCTTCCTCCGCCTCGGATTCTCAACCCCCATGCAGAAGTCATTTGAGAGAATAACATGTCGAACAGCATATTTCCTCTAATAGGATAGTAACCTGCGAGAACCGCATTAGTGCAATAAATGGTCATGCGATTTAAGGGAATAGGAATACATTACGTCGCCGTAGTCTAGTTGATCGTGTGTTGGCTTATTAGATGAGAGTCCCTGGTTTAAATCCCCTTTTTTAGGCGTCTCCCTCTCAGCAGTCTTCTGACTAAAACAGTGAAAGTATATTAAAATTGCCAATGAAAAGTTTCTTAAAAAGTCTATCATTCGGAGCCTGCATTAAACTGTAGGTCCCGTCACTTATGAAACAAAATCAACACACACAACGTTGGTGGTTTGAGTAGCTACATTAGTTATAATCCTGACTGAAGGGTTGTAATGACCAATTAGGTATGTACATAAGTCAGTACGATTGTCGAACTGCCTTGCAATATGTGATTAATGATAAGCACACATTTAAAACAAAAAAAATTGTTAACAAGTGTTCAGAGAGCCTAAGAAAAATTCTTAAAATATTGCAATTGAATACACTGTCTAGGGAGGAACCATAGAGTAAATCGAAACAAAAGTATGGATATCTAGGGATGGAGGAGATGGATGTGTGTTAGTCATATATTGTTCTCCTTCATTGGGTATCAATGCATGTAGGAAAGACGAAATTGTCAACATTGAAGGGATTGTTGTTGTTTTTTTTTCCTTTTCAGGTAACTTTATTGAGTTCTTATTTTTATTACTTGTATTATATTACTACGTTTTATTAAAGTTATTAAATTGTTTTTCAAAATGCTGCTCATTTGGAAAATAAATTAAATTAAATTAAAATGTTTACATTTTAAAAGGTTGAAATTTATAATCCACACTTTGAAAAAAAATAAAAAATAAATAAAGTTGACAAAATCTGTTGTATGTATGTATACAGATAAATAAATAAATTTTATTTTAACTGTTATTTTTTATTAGTTTTTATTTAAATTAACAAAGCACGTAGTACATATGACTTTAAATTTTTTTTATTAAACTTATAGCGTCTGTACAGACGCAGTTATCTAATCTAAGAAAAAAAAAAAAGAATGATGAGACGTAAAAAAAGTTATTTTCAATAATATTTAGTAATTTTTTTTTTTTTTTTTCTTTTTAAATATTGTTTTCAAAAAGTGCCATATGCAATTAATTTTTTTTTTTTTATAATTTAAATCGTTTAAAATCGAAAATTTTATTTCAAAATGTCATACCATTTTTCATTTTGCCATTTAAATACACATTTTGCAATTAAATCTCCAATTATTTGCTTGTTTTTTTTTTTAATACAAAAATGAAAAAATAAAGAAAAAAAACGTGCCAAAATAAATCAATAAATCTTTAATAATCTTTTTTAATTTTCATTTTGTTTTTTAATGATTTTTTGTATGCTTTTTTCAAAAAATTTTTTTTTATTATTTTCCTCTCTAAAGACCAAAAAAAAATCATAAAAAATGAGTTTTTATCGCAGACACATGTTATGCATGTGTAAAGACGAGAAAAAAAAAACGAAAACTTTTGAAAAAAAAGATAGAAATCGAAACGAAAAATCGAATCTGCTCTAAAGGCAATGGCGTGAAAATGTCGAAAAATGTCTTCATCAATTTGAAACACTTTCGAATAAGAAAAACTACAAAAAAAAAATATTGAAAATTATTAACGTTTTCATGTGAGTGAGTCTACATACATATGATGAATGCCTTGCCTTGCCTTGCCCTTAGCGTCTGTCTCCTGGTACTTATTTGTAAGACAATTTGTCATTTATTTTGGACTCAATGATACAGTACATGTACATGCACATGTAAATCTATTGCTTTTTAAACACCAATGTACATACATATGTATGTACTATGTATGTATCATAGGATATATTGTATTTAAATATGTAGGCGTTTATGATATTTGAAAGTCAATTACAAGCTTGAACGGAAATTTAACATTTCAATTAGTAGCAATCGAAGCAAAAGTTTAAATGACATCTCTTTTCTATCTTCATTAGAATCATTCATCGTCTACAACAGCAACAACAACACCATCATCTTCTTCTTCATCTTTTTCTTCTTCTTCTGTAGCCATATCTGTATCCGTATGTTTAAATGGTTGCTTGACTTGCTTTTGCTTGCGTTGCCTTGCCTTGTCTGCCTGCCAGTGTTGTTAAGACACTCTCATCATTTTAATTTATGGATGATTTATTTCAAAATTCGTATTCGTATTCGAATTCGTAATGAATTAATGAAAAATCAATTGAAATTGAAATTGACTTTTTTCTTCTTCGTCTTCTTCTTATTTTTCTTGAATATTTAATTGATTTAGTTGCGAGAGGAGTGGGTTTTTTTTTGGCAGCTTAAACATGCCATCATCATGTCATTTTTCTTTAAACTCAAACAAGTTTCGTTAAGTTTTTCAAAAATGAAAAGTAAAATTAATTAGTTTTTCATTTCAATATTTCATAAATTTGTTGTAATTATTGTGTTAAAAAAGAGACGTAATAAATTAATTATTATAAACGTTGGATCATATAAAAAGTAATCGCGTTTCATGTTTTCTTTATTAGTAGGATACTCAGTTCCTCCTTAAGCGAAGTCTTGAGAAAATATGGTGACAGGAATTTTCCTACCAACCAGATTTAATAGTTGTTTGTTACCCTTTATATCCAATTTGGGCCAGATGAACTAGTCTGGCAATAAAGTAAGGTTTTCCATTTAAAACGTTCGTAAGTTTTTAAAACTTGCGTTGAGTTACCAGTTTTAGTTAAAAAATTCCAATTTTTGTTGTTCTGAGTTTGGAGTATTTTTCAACCTAATACAATACGTATGTTATTACGATTTTGAAAACTTTCGTTAAGTTAATAAAATTTTCGTTAAATTTCGTTTTTAATTAAAATTTTTAAATGTTATTAATTTCTATTTAGTTTTGAGTATTTTTAGACTAAATATGAGATTTACTTCAATTTCTGAAACTTTCGTTCAGTTAGCAAACTATTCGTTAGGTTTTATTTTTGTTCAAATAACCCAAAACTTCTTATTTTTTAATACTCTAATTTACATACATGCTAATATGTAAATAATTCATATTTTAATACTTTCGTTAAGTTTCGAAAATGTTCGTTAAGTTTTTCTTTTAATGTTTTCAGAAATGTATAAATTTTATTGTTATTTCGCTAAATTGGGCTCAATTGCGATTTTTATAACCTTCGTTAAGTTTTGTTTTTAATTAAAATGTATATATTTTATTATTTTAATTAGTTAGGATTGTAATTCATCTAAAATGTGTTTAATTTCGATTTATAAAATTTTCGTTAAGTTTTTAATCTTTTCGTTAAGTTTTGTTTTCCACTAAAAAGCTTACATTTTATTACTTTTATTTGGTTTAGAATAGTTTTAAGCTTAATATGGGCTTTCCATTGATTTTTTAAACTTTCGTTAAATTTTTAAAACTTTTCGTTAAGTTTTATTTTTCTATAAATTTTCAAATGTTATTGTTTTCAATTAGTTTAAGTAATATTTGTTTAGTTAAGATAATGTTTAAGCTAATTGAACAATTATTTTAACTGGCAAAACTTTCGTTAAGTTATTCTTTTTAGTTCATACATTTAGGCCCAGATATTAAGTTAATTTTTCCCCTTTTTTTTGGAGAAAAGTCTTTAAAAATTCGTTTGTTTTTTTAGCTAATCTAACACGGTTTGTTTTTTCTATATAAGAACAATAGAAAAAAAAAGCTAAAATTTGTATGGATTTGGAAACATATGTGTAGGCAATCAGCAGCATTTTGTGGAAAATGTGTCAAACTAATGTTGAATTTACATGCAAGTTACCACTTAATATGATATTAAGAGCAAAAATAAATCAATAATCAAACTTTGTCAATAAAATTAATTGATAGAGAGAGAGAGAGAGAGAGAGAGAATGTAACTAAGGCAGTATGTGTGGCTTTGCAGGATTATTGTTTAAACACAAATTGATTTCAACATGCAAAATCATCATGATTGAAGGCTTTATTTTATTTTTACTTCATTTTTATTTGCTTTTGCTCTTTTACGATACATTTGGAGGATAATGATGACTATGACATGAAAAAGTGTTTGGAAAAAAAAACTAGATTTTCTATGTGAATGATGGTATAGGATAGGAGCAGGGAGAGTATTAACTGTCATCTTTTTTATCAATTTTTTTTTTTTGAGGTTTCAAGTTGAAGTTGAAATGTCTGTAGTAATTAATTGGTGGTTACTCTTTAAATAGTCAAGAAAATGAGCCAAAAGGAATTGAAATTGTCATTGAAATTAACGAAATAATGTCTGGTCTACAGTTTAAGTTTCCCATACATACTCACCCACCCACTCTCCCTCTCCCGCTCTGTGTCTATCTCTTTCTCTCTCTCTCCGACTCTGTATAAGAATACAATTTTTATAGGCAGAGAAAATGCAAAAAAAAGAGCACAAGAGAAACCAAAAATGCAGGGCCAGGAAGGACGAAAGCAAAAAAAAGTGTATCCAGCTTATTTAATTATTACGGTTGCGGACTATTAAATACTACCCAAGCAATGTTTCCGTTACAATCTACAATGGTTTCCAACTACAAAATAACCAAGAAATACCCCAAGAAACTGTGGAAAAAAATACGATAAGGAAAATGAGAAAAAATACAAAAAACGAAAAAAAAGAAAAACTAGAGTGTTTTTGATGATTTCGAAGATTAAATGCACAATACTCGTATAATTTTACGATATTAAACCCATAGTAGTGGTAAATCAGAAAGAGAAGAAGAGAAAAAGGAGAAGGAGAGGGAGAGAGAGTAGTAAAATGTAAAGATTTTAATTAGAAATCGATTTTAATTAAATTTGCCTTAAGCGGATTCTGCCATTTTAATTTCATTGGATTTTGCTTAAGATTGTACATTGTACGTCATTTTTTCTCGTATTTTTATTTAATTTTTTTTTTTTATAAAAAATAAAATTTTATTTAATTTTCGTATAGAAAAAAACAAAAATCATAAATTTTCTTAAAATTTATGGCAATCTATGTTGGCAGGAATATTAAACTCAACATCATCAGCAAACAGCAAAGGCACAATACTACGAAATGGCAACAACAATAGAAAGAAATAAAATGCCATAAAAATTTATCTTTTTAAAGATTTAACAAATTATACCAGGTTAATTTATATATTTTTTCAAAAAAAAATCGAAAAAAAAAATTAATAAAAAACAGAAAAGAATCGAAAATATTCTATTGTTTATTATAAAACCCATAAAAAATAATTTATTTTTAAATATAAGAAACCACAGCGTGTATGTGTTTATCAAAAAAAATATATATATATGTATGCCCAGCCTTTTCCCTCCAATCAATATCCACCACATTCATCTACAAAGGAAAAATGATTTTTTAATCATGGGAAAAATTTCCAAATATTTCAACAAATCATAATAGTATTTAGAAAAATGATTTATAGACCCTACATTTAAACAAAAACAAAATTAAAATTAACGAACAAAAAAAAATGTTAAAAAACTCATAAAACATTCAGTATTTAATGTTTTAATAATTTAAATACTACATAAATATTCCCCTGAATAGGTTAAGCAACATTGTTGAGGCAACATTATGGCACATCAAAAGATATAATTTTCTTTCATTTCATTTTCTTTTTTTTTTTTTCTTCGTTTTAATTAATAACAGAAAATTAGTGTCATAAATTATAAATTTATTAACAAATAATTACTTAAGGAAACTAAAAATAATCTTTGCTGTTTAAAAAAAAAAAAAAAAATTTATAATGTTCTAAAAAAAGAGCCACAATGTTGAGAAACATTTTGGAAAAGTTCAAATGTGGGAAACAATTAGTAACAGTGTTAAAAATAGAAATAAAACAGTTTTTCCTTCTCAAATTATGTTCGCGTTAGTAACAGTATTTAAAGATATGTGTTAGCAACAATGTTGTGAAACATTTTAAAAAGAAAAATTGAAGTACAGAAGAACTATTGAAAAATAATATTATGTATTATTAACCCATTAATGCCCGAATCACTTTTTTTTCTAACGGTGACCGTTTTGTTTTTTACACTCAATTTCCTTTCAGAGCATAGAAACTAAGGCAACCTCGGCTGGCAACTTAAGTTGCCACTGGGCACTAATGGGTTAATTACAATTCAATTATAAATTAAATACGAGTAGAGTAACTAAAACCATACAGACCACGGTCTGTTTGATAAAAACTGAGCCCACGATACTCACATTAATGCGTTTAGCAGCACACTGCCCACTAGACTACAAAGACACACAAAAAAATTAAATAAATGTTTAGCAACATTGTTAAAAAAAAACGGACATTATCTGAAGTAATTAAATTCCTAATGGTGAGCCTACTTGATGGGTTGGGTGTATGCTGATTGAGGCATGAGGTCTTGAACCCTATGGTTTGTTATCTCCCATTCAACCTATTTTCCTATCTAAATAATTGAAAATTCGATATATATTTGAAAAAAATAATCCATATTCAAAAATGTATCGCAAACTATTTTAAAAGGTATAATAAAACTAAGAAGTGTTAAATTTTTTAGTACAGCAACAATGTTGCGAAACATTTTATAAAAGATATCTCCATAAAATTCTCATATTTCTTAATGTTGTTGTTTTCTATTTTCTATTCTATTATTGGTATTCTTTAACCTTTTTTTTATTATAAACAAACAAAAAAAAACTATAACAATATATTTTTACACTACGTGTATAATATTCAATTCACAATGATATTCTACTAGTAGAGAGTATCTTTATTTGGCCCGTGTGTGTGTGTGTGTGTTTTTAAGTTAACAAGTAGACCCTGGAGGTATTAAAGCTGCAGCAATGCCATTCATGCCACCATCCATCTCTAACTAGCTAACTGACTGACTAGCTGACTTACTACATAGTACGTGTATGTATGAATGGTTAAATGAATCTATTGCCTGATACTTGAAGTGTTGATTCTGTTCGGCTCTGCTCTCTCCTAACGCTATTCACGTTGAATAACAAACAAATAAGCAAACAATGACTGGGTTATAGAATAGAAATCTTTTGCATATTTCTTCCTTTGAGCCTTTAACGGTATTTGGGTCCCTTTAGAGACGTTTGGTTATAGGTTATGTTGGCCCTCACCTCTCTCTCTCTCTCTCTCTCTCTATCTCTTATGGATGTATCGGTGAGAGATGACAATTGTCTATCAAAACAAATAGAAATACAACAACGTGAACAACAACAACAATTGTGCAAACAAATAAATAAAATATAACAATTCAGTCATTCATTCTCTTACGAAAAGAATCCGAATCAGATTCACTAGGAGAAAAAAATATGGAATTTTTTTTTTTTTTACAGACAAAATATGCAGTGGCAACAACAATAACAACGAAAAAAATTATATGCTCTCTGGTATTCGAAATTCTATAAAAAATTTACAATGTATACAATGTTTACTTATTATTTTATGATATTTGCCATATTTACACACAAAAAAAAAAGACGAAAAAAGCAGAGAAAAAAAATACAAGAGAGCTCATCATAACAAGCATATAATTCCTAAGAGTATTTAAGCATGACAAGCATTCAAGTAAATATTGTAGATACTTGAGAAACTGCATGTACATACTTACATTATTATTTTATAAAAAAACAATAAAAACAAAAAAAATCAACATAATTCGTTTAATAATGTTATTTGTGTTTTTGCAACATGTTGCAGCAACATTTTTCTAATAGAAAGAATATAGAATAATAATACATAATTTAAATATCAAATGAATTACAACAGTATCGTATAAGTATAAGCAACATTGTTGAGGCAACATTATTGAATATCAAATGGAATGTTTTTTATGTGGGATATTTCGTAGTATTTTTACCTTTATTCTACAGCTCTAAAGTGACTAAAAACTGTGAAAAAAGTATAGATTTTTTGAAAATTAAGAAGTATACTAATCCCTTAAACAATACTTTTTTGTTTTGTGCCTTTTATACAATAATGTTTAGCTACCTGTTTCAGCAACACTGTTCCATTGTTTATAAACCTACATATAGAATTGGTCATTACGACCCTACAATCAGTATTACGACCTAGTTTCTCAAACCACTTCTGTTGTGTGTGTTAATTTTATACATGATTGTAGGGACCTACAGTTTAAAGTCGACTCCGAACGACAAACTTTTAAGAAACTTTTCATATTTCGTTTTAAACCTATCTGAGCTGAGATATGAACCATAGCCTCACGCGTAGTAAGCTAGCACACACTACCTACTAGACTACGGCGACTTCTGTTTATAAACACTTTGTTTTATATTTTTAAACTTTAAATTGCGATTTTCCTTAAACTCTATTCAAATAAAATTTCTTTTTTGATAATGCCTTTTGAACTAAATTGTTTCAGCAACATCTACTTTTGTTTATAAACATTTTTTGGTATATATTTTCAACTTTAATTTGCTAATTTAATAAAACTGTATTTAAATAATATTTCCTTTGTTTTATTCAAATAAAAATCCTTTTTTTCTTTCCTTTTGTTTAAATAATGCCTTTGATACTTTAATTGCCAGCAGACAGATCCTTTTTTCTTCCTTTTATTTCTGTGTGTGTGTGTTTTTTGTTTTATTGTTGTTGTTAATCAATTTTATTTTATAGAGGACTATGACTAGTCAAAAGCACAATCTTGGGCAAATATATACACATTTCATATTTTCTAATTCGTTAAACTTTTAACAAACCAAACATTTCATACCCGTTCATTCAGTCATTCCACCATTCATTCATTCAAATGCTCAGAAATAAAATTTTATTAAAAATGAAAACGAAAAAAAAAATTCAAATTTTTTTTGTATTTTCAAAAATATATTTTATAACACAGGAAAAGAAGTAGAGTTTCATAAGGTATAGAGGAACCAAAAACAAAAACAATAACAAAAAAAATAGAAGAATATGACATTCATTTATATTTGTTGTTTATAAAATAAAAATTGGCTTACACATCTTTCTTAACCCATCATCGTCATCTGTACTATCTTCCATAAACGAAACGGAGGTACAAAACAAAAAGGCAGCCAAAAGTCCTTTTATGTTTTTAATCCTTTTTTTGTTTTGTTGCTGTTGTTGTTGTTGTTGTTGGCCAAAAAGAATTACAACTTTCTCATACATACATATACCCGTACATTCAGTCGATATTAAAACATTGATATGATATCGCGCGTATGTTTGTAGTTGTTGCAGCTGTACTACATAGTAGTAGTAGTAGTAGTAATGGTAGAAGAAGAAGACAAGACCTTCAAAATCATAATCAAAAAATGGTTGAAAATCATAGTCTAGACAATAATTTATGAGTATAAGGATATGATGAGCTGAGCAGAAGTTGAGCTGAGTTGAGCTGTGCCCAGCCAACTCAGCCACCAACCATCATCAGCATTTGGTCCACACACAGCAGTTAGAGCGTAAGAGTTTTTTTTATCCTTTTCCTTCTCATTTTTTTTTTTTTTTTTGTTATTCGTTGTTTTTTATTTGGTTTATTACAAATAATAATTTTTGTAGTTGGAATATTTGGTTACTTTTGTATACGAGCAATAAGTGTAACACATCACAATTGTCCTTTTTTTTTTGTTTTTTGTTAAACAAAAAACTGAAGCTTAAAACCTAAACCACCAAAAAGAAAAATTCAAATAAATAAAATATTAGGGTAGGACATAAAAGCCATGAAAGCATTGTTTAAATTGTTTGCTAACAACACTTAATACAGCCTGGAAGCTTCAAACACTGGAAATATGTTAAACTAATGAATTTTTAAAACTTAACGAAACTTAAAGAAAAACTTTACAAACTTAGAAAGAACATATTAAACTAAGCTTTGCAATTTTGCTTTGGCTTTAATTAAGCAACTTAAAACTGTATTAGAAGACCTAAGGTAGAATTTTAAAAATTATTAACATTTGAAATTCGTATTTAAAATGATTTTTGCAGGTCCACCCGCACTAGTACTTCAACTTCGAGTAGGCTACACTTTTAAACCGTGATTTCTAAACGATAGTCTACTTACCTTTATTGGGTATTAAAGGCATTATCATCATACTACCATGAATGCATTTTATTAAACTTTTTTATTTCTCTCTTCTTTTCAATTTTATTAGTGGGTGGCCTCCCTAATAAATCTATGAATTTTTGTTTATTTATTATTTTTATTATAACTTTTGAGAGTCACTTCTTCTTCTTCTTCTTGATATTTTACCCCTTTAACCTCACTAAGCAGATAACTGTCTATATATATTGTTGTTGTTGCTGTAGGTATAATGGCTTATCATGGCTGTTTCCTTCCTTAGTGTCTTGCAAATAAAAATTCCCAACAAACATTTCAATGATTATTCTTTTGTCTTTTTTCCTATAAAAACATTCAAATTCAAACAAATAAATTAAAAAATATAACATGACCTGTTCATATATGTGCATGTAAGCACATTTACTTACACTTGCATAGTAAATTACAAAAAAAAAAATGCCCCTTGAAATATGCTGTTGTTTTGTAATCCTTGACTTCTACGTTAAGCTCTCTTCTTTTATTTTTTTTATTTTGTTTTAACTCCTCTTACTTGTGTTGGTATGTATTTGTAAGTGGCTTTTCTTGCTTTTCGTCGGTGTATAATAATTTTTTGAACATTTTTGTTCTACCTTTCTATGCAAATTATTATTAGTTTTTCGGTTATTCGGTTTTTTTTTTTTTGCACAGTGAGAGAGCGAGTGCAAGAGAAAGATGAGTATGATTTTTCAATATGTCTAACATTAAGAGTGTATTGTTTTTTTGTTTCTTGTTTCTGGTATTGTATTGCATTAGTGCTGATTAACATGCTGGAGAATTTTGCTGATAGTGCTGTAATGTTTGTGATTTTTTTTTTCTTCTTCCGTCGTTAATATTGTCTTCATTTTGGGTAAATTATTGCAATTCCTCTTCTCTCTCGTATCTTACTGTGTTTGCGGAGTGTTTGAGTGACAGTTAATGTAGCATAAAACTTAACGAATGCTGCTGCTAGAGTTGCACAAATAGTAACTGATGATAATGAGAGAGAATAAGCAAAAATGCCATTAAATAATATTTATGGCGGTTTTCAGTCTATTTCTCTCTTAATTTTTCAAAAATTTTTGGTTTTATTTCTGAAAATTAAATTTTAAATTTGTTTCCCTTTTTATTTCATTGATTTATTGTAAGAATTGTTGTGAAATAAAAAGCTTTTATCTTTTCTATATTTTTCTATATTAGGTTGGGGGGGGTTTTTTTTATCATTTAAATGACATTCATATTAATTTATATATGAAAAATCCTTTTCTTTTTTCCCTTTTTTGTGTTTTATCTGTATTAATAAAAATACCCTTTTTGTTAATAACTCTTAAAAATACCCTTTTTTTCTTTTGAAAAAAAAAAAACACATTTGGACATTGGCATTTGAATGATGGTCACTTTAAAATGCTGCTCAAAAAGTAATACCAGGAATATTTCATAATTTACACAAATGAAACAAAAAACAAGAAAAAAAAAACATACAAAAAAGGTATAGATTCATAAAAATAAATGAATATATAGAAGAGACCTCTTAAAAATCGAACTTTCCTGTATGCCATACAACAACAATATGGTCTAAACCGAAAAATAATAATAAAAAGCAACCCTCTTGTAATATCTGCAAAAAAAAAACAGAAAAAATTAAAATGATTGAGGCAAAATCACAAATTCACAATAAAAACAACTACAACAATAACAGCAATACATACATATAAAAAAATTTATTTGGTAATATTAAAAAGAAGCTGTACAAGCTAAGGTCTCAGACAATAATACAAATAATATCTGCATATAAAACCGATTTGTAATTAACAAAATTGCCAAGCAGCCACTCAAACTCATCATTACCCAACAACACACATCATAATATAAAGTTTTTGTTAAAAAAAAAAACCCCCCCAACCACCTGTGTACGTAGTATTAAACAGCAGCATCATTTTATTATTTTTGAAACAGAAACGTAAAAAGATGATGAAAAAAGAAAAAACACACACAATCGATTGGCAACACACTTTACTTTTCTAAGGCAACAATAACTCACACATATTCATTCTTTCAATCGGGCATACACAAGACACAAATAAGTAGTAGTGTGATGGTGTGGTAGTAGTGCAGCACAGAGGAAAAGAGTGTAAGCACGGCTTTGTTTAAATTATAAACAAAAAAGAAAACATCAACACTTGCACACGCTCTCGCTCTCTCTCTCTCTGTGTTCGCTCTTAGTTTCATGCCTTTGGTAGGAAAGACAGTTACATTTGCTCATACGTTATATGTTATATTTAAAGTGTAAACATCTCTTGTTGTAATATATTATTGACTTAAAATAAAAACAAAAAAAAATCTATAGCAGCATATATTTTATGCCAAAACCTTAGACGACGACTACGACAACGACATCAGTTGAGTCAGTCAAAGGCCTTAAAATTCATTCGTGTAGAAAAATTTTAAAATATTACCACTACATATACAATCGAAAAAAAGAAACACTCACCCACACACACATATACATATATGCTAAAAAGATGAAGAAGTTGAAAAAAGGGTTAAAAAATGCCTTGTTGTTGTATACTAATGAGAGTAAAAGCAGAAGCAGATGAAGATGAAGAAGAAACTTTGTTGTTTAATAATAATGAAACTCAAGTGGGGGGGGGGGGGGTTGGAAGAGGAAGAGCAAATGAATAGAAACACTGTGTGACAAATATCATTGATTTCTGATTGTTCTAAGCTTATGCACGACAATGTGTAGCAGTAGGTAAAGAAAGGACTTTGCCAGAATGGTTAAAATAAAAACCCTTAAATTGAAGCCCAAGCTTATTATAAAGGCAGAGGTTTATCAAATGCCATCAGTTGCTGTAGTGAGGGGGATTTGTTTTTTTTTTATTTTATTTTATTTTTTGTTTTATTATTAATTAAGTTCTATATATGAAAATATTATTTATGCAAATTGTTTTCTAAAGAATGTTTTACTTCAAAAAAAAAAAGAATAATAGAGACGAGAGAGAGAGAGAGAGAGAGAGTAAGAGTAAGAGTAAAAGCATGTGTTATTAAAGTACAGTTTCGTTTATTCCAAAGAAAAAAGAGTTTTTTGCTACTATTCATTGTCATTCTTATATTTCGCTCAATTTATACGTCAATGATTTTTCATTCTGACAATTTCTAGATTCTTTAGTGTTCTTTTTATGTAATTTTAAGCGATCATTGCAAAAAAAACTACAATTTGTAAGACTATTTACATGCTATTTAAAAAGAGCGACCGTAAATTTAAGCTAAGGCTGTAACCTTATAGTCTAGAACTTGCCAAGTCCTACTAACTGTTATTCTAAGTGATCTAGAACACTTTTTTCATATGTTTTAGAATTGTTGTTGCTGAAATCGAACGACAAAGTACACAGTTCTTTCGTCTTAAGCTAGTATTTTTAGAAAACCATTTGGAATATGCCAACACACTTGAATCTCGAGCATATGTTGACACACCAGCTAAAAACCCTTTAGAAAATAATAGTTCACTCGTTTTTAACATTTTGGCTTTATAGTCTAGAACTTGCCACGTCCTATGCTATCAAACTGAAGATTATTCCTTTTGTCCTTGGTCTGCAAAAATGCTTGTATTGATTCAAATAAATTTTATTTATGACTTCAGTTTCTTTAAAGGAAACCTCAGTGATTTAAATCGTGGCCATTTATCAAACAACAATTCCTGTTAATATCTTATGAACTGTGTGTTGTGTTGTACGTACAGTTTGATGGCCCTTCTTGCTTACCTTGTTGCTGTTTGTTGGATGATTTTAAAATAATATTTCAAAATCTTACAAAACATTGATTAAAAATTTTCTAAACCCTTCCAAACCACCCCCCCCCCCCCTTTTCTGCTGCCATTTTCCATTCATCAACTGTTTTATGGTAATTTTCTTTGCTTTTGTTTAAAGCGGTTTTGGAGATGAAGAATTTTATTCTTCTTGTTGAGTATTTTTAGATGATATTTCATTAATAATTGGCATTTTGTTACGATTTGAATTTTCAATTTGATGGCGTTACTTGTGTTATACATAGACATACTGACAGACAGAGAAATACTGATTGTATGATTATGTGTGTGTGTGAGTGCCTGTGAGAGGGTGGCTGGCTTTAAGTAAAAAATCTTTTAATAAGTATTTGTGGAAGAATAAAATAACAAAAGTCATTGATTGTTTTGATTATTTTGTTTGAATTCGTATTGTATTTGAAATGTTTTTTGTTTTTGCTTTTTTGTGAACGCATAAAATATTTATTTATTTAGAAAATCGAATTTCTTTTGCTAAAGCATACTTACAGGCACTGTTGACGACAGTTAAACAGTTTTTGTTGCTTTTTTCTTCAACCAGAGTACGTACATACATACATACATACAGGTGGGTGAGTGCAGTGAGTTTCTTTAAAGATGTTTGCCTGTCTGTATTGTCTACAACTAATTAGTTTTGGCTTGAGTTAAAACGGGGGTGGTAGTTTTGTTACCAAATATTCAATTTTTCTTGTTTTTGTTTCTCTTCTTATTTGATTAATTATGAAATCTTTATTCATTTATACATACACACCGTTATACATACACGTATAATGTTATACTTACATACGTATAACGGTGTGTTGTAAATGAAAATTCACCCTTTTTTTACAATTCTTCAAACTTCAAACGGGTTACCATTATTGATCCACAGAGTATGGGTTTTATTTCAACACATGTATCGGTGTTGCTGTGTTTCTTTCTGTTAGAATATCAAACTTTTAATGTCTCATATGCTAATTTTTATATTTGTTTGTTAAAAAAAAGTTTTTCTTTACCTTTTTTTCTTTTGTATTGTTGTTGTATTTGAACATATTTTATGCTTGAAAAGTTTGTTAATTTATCTGCGCGTCTACGGCAAAGGCGGCTTTATGGCTTTAATAAAAACAACGTACGATGACTACAGTATTTTGGTTTGGAACCCATTTGAACATGTTTTTTTTATGGGATTTTAATTCTAATAATTGCATTTTATTGCGTTGGCAACATTTTATTGTTTATTGCCAATAATCATAATATTTGAAATCTTACTACTCGTATATAGGCTTCCTAGCTTACCTAAGGAGGCCTTTATTTAGGGAGAATGTATGTGGGGGGAAGGGAGTTAAATTAACATAAAATAGAAATTTATTGTCATTGATTTAAATGTAGTTGACATGTTTACAGTTATATCCTGTATTAATATGTCACATGTGTAATTATGGTTCAAATACCATAAAACACAAAAGTAAAGGCAGAGTTTCTATACCGTGTGCATATATAGGCTGTAAACACGCGAAATTCCTGGCTAAAAACTATTAATAAATCATGTTGAAACTGAAATGTACATATTATACTTCAGTTGTATTGATTTTTCTAATAAACAGCCTTAAAATAGGCTTTAATCTTATATTTAAAACGAAATTCAACTAAGTGCTCAGTTAAAAAACGGGGTTTTCGGGAAGAAATTATGGTAATCAGCCTTTAATTAGGCTAAGGTTTTTATTTAGAAAAATTTAGCCTTAAAGCATAACTCTTTTTCGATGAGGTAAGAAAACCGCTTTGGATTATTGCACGTCAACGCATTCAATCAATGGTTATTCCATTAAAAGTCTACCTCCGGCTGAGAAATTCTGTATGCGGAATCTTACTTAACTGGTCATTTCAACCCATTAGTCAGGATTACGACCTAACTTCTCAAACCATCCATTTTTGAGAAACTTTTCATGGCAATTTTTTGACTTCATTAGACTTTGATAACGATGTCTAAAACCGTTGTGTTTTGAATTTTTATACAGAACTATTACCTAAAAGTATGCTATATTTCGAAATATATTTTATAAGCCTTAAATTATACTTTAACTTTTTGTAAGTGTACATATATATTTTAATGCATTTGTTAATACAAATTAATTAAATATTACTTTCATAAATTTTATTAATACAATATATTGAAATCTTTCAATATTATTTCCTTTATATGCCTTAAGCTATGCCCTAACATTTTTTGTTTTTAAAATACAAAACCTGATTGTATGTATGGAATTTGATTTCATGTAAAATTTTTGAAAAAAAAAGAAACTTTCTTTATTTTATTAACAGCACAACAATGAATATTAAAAGGCCTGTTATGGCAAACTTATAACATACTTTAAGGCTTATTTTAACATAGCTGTGTATTTGCATGTGTGTGTAGACAATCAAAATTTTTCAAGGTATATCATAAAAATACCAAAACAAATAAACAAAAACAAACACACACACACAAAAAACAACCACTGTTTTGCGGTGTAATTCAATCTCGTCAAGAGAAACTTTACAACAAACGCTTAAATTCTATAGCATACATATAGGCTCGTCAATAAATTTTGTGCAGAGTTTTGTTGGTTTTTCGTTTTATTTTTTTTTTTTTTTTTTTATTTTTTAATAATAAAATTAACATAAGAGGGTAAAAGTACAAAAAAAGAAAAAATCACGGCACTCATATGTCGGTTTGGAAAACTTAAGATTTCTCATTTTATTGACAATTTTTGAAGGTGAAACGACGTCTATAGCAAGAAGAAAAAAATCAGAAGCAGAACCGGGCGGGAGAGGGGGCTAAATAAGGGAAAACAATAGGTAGGTTTTGTTAAGTGGTGATGGTATTTAAAACAGGAGACGGGAAGTTTTTCAACAATTTTCTTGAAAAACTTGTTATTTCTGTTGTTGTTGTATTTTGGTTGATGAAAATATGATAATTGGCTAAATTTGACAAGGGAAATTTCAATAAATAAAAACGGTAAGAACAAAAGCAAAGCAAAGAAAAGATGCTTGTTATCTTAACTCTTAAAAAGACAAAGTTTTTCAGCAAGAAATACTTTTTTTCCTCCATCTTTTCAAAAGAAACAATTTTAATGACAACACATGTGCCTACATACGAAATGTGTGTGTGCGTGTGTGTCTGAGAGAGGGGTAAAGGAGCAGCAGGGGGGTTTCTTAATTATATTTTATTAATAATTAAAATTAATTTCCTAAAGAGTTTCTCTCTTTTTTTTTCTTCTTCACTTCTTTATTTATTTTTTGATTGTTTAATGTTCTTTGTTATTGTTGTTGTTTTTTTACAGATTAAAGCCTTATTTGAAGAAGTTAAACGTTTAAGATCAGTGGAACAAAACCATTTGATACAAATCCATCGTTTGGAGGAGCATTTGGAAGCCAAACGCCAGCATATAATGCGTTTGGAATGCCAACTGGATAAACAGGAAATTAATGAAGCATTACATGAATCCCAACTACAGCAACAACAGCCTCTACAACATGAATTGCAAAGTAAAAACTCCTCCTCCTCTAAGGACTGTGAAATGCTCGATGATATTGATGATAATGATCATCCGGTAATTAACAAACGGGATGAGCATCGTGGTGGTGTCACTACCACCCCACACGAAATTATCGACGATGACGATGAGGAGGATGAGGATGATGATGAAGTACAAGAAATTGTTAAAGTTAGAAACTGTGATTTAAGCCAACAACATAATGATAAAACCTCAACGGATCATAGCCAGCATCAGCTACAAGAGGATGATGATGATGATGATGTGATGATGGCTAACAAAGAAAACAAACACGCTGATGATAATCAAAATTCAGAGGAAATGGATGAGGAGGATACAGATCAAGTCAAGGAGATACAAATTAAAAAGGAAACACAGTAAGTTAAAGTAGAGTATAAAACAAAAAGAAAACAAAATTATTTTTTTATGTTATAAAATATTCAACAACAGAATTTTGATTAGTTTTTGTACGCCTAAAATTATTAACGAAAAATCGGTCTTCTTCTAAATATTATTGACTTCATGCTTACTTCAATAGTTACCACAACTCTGCAGTCAAGATTACGACCCAGGTTCCTACATCACCCCTGTTGTGGGTGCTAATTTTATCCATGAGTGGTGTGACCTATGGTTAAAAGTCGACTTCTATCGACATATTTCTGGAGTAACTTTTCATGATAATTTTATTTACTCTCAGAATCTTTATCAGAAATCTACTGACCTTATGCTAGTGATAGATTTTTGATCGACATCAGTCTGTAATTGCCTAAAGATATGCTACATTATTTTAAATTATTTCGCCTTAAAAGTAGACCTTGAAAAGAGTATATTTCTTATATTTTCGTTTATAATTTTAAAACCAAGAAATACTTTCAACGATTTTTCTATTTTAAAAATTGTTTTTTGTTTAATTTTCTTTTTCAGATCCCCATTACCTTTGGACTCTATTAGCCAACAGAATGCCATTGCTGCAGCTGCAGCAGCCGCTGCTGCCTGCAATAATGATCCCAATAAATTCCAGGAATTATTAATGGAGCGCACCAAGGCTTTGGTAGCAGCTGAAGCCTTAAAGAATAGCGAAGGTAAATTGTACATTTTTTTATTTCATTTTAAACAATAATAATACGGAGTAACTCGTTAGAACACTGCGTTTGTTTCGTCTTGGTTTTTTCTTTAATTTTTCCATAAGTTTTGTTCTGTTTTGTTTTTTATTAAAATTCAATATTTACTTGATTGACAAACAAAGACAATTTTTTTATATTTTTTTTTTTTTACAAGAAAAAAAACAGAAAGAGAAAAAGAAAAATTTTATCTTGCAATTGGATTTAAAAAAAGTATAAAAAAGTACAAGAAAATCATTTATTCTCTATGATATGATATGGCTGTTGTTGTTGATGTTGTGTTTATTGGTGTAAAATTGTATTTTTTTTTACAGTAAAAAAGAAATAATTTATAAAAAAAAATTGATAAAAAGAAGTGCACAAAGAAGTGTTAAAGAAAATCAGAGTGTGGGCGGCTTTATTGAGAGGCGCCAGGTTTTATGGCTCTCCTAGTTTTTTGTTTTTTTTAACAGAGAAAAAAAAATTACAATATTTTACAATCATAATCATAATATTGTATTAATAATGACTATCTTATCTTGAAAATACAATAAAACAAATAAATTTACAAAAAAAAAACTAAAGGAAATTGAACGTTATCGTTCATGGAAAATAAGAAGTGCATGACCAATTTAACTATGATTTCAGAATTGGCCTGATTTTGTTCATTAATTTATTACTTTGCTTCAGTTTTGCATTTTACACTACCACTCGCTCTCTCTCTCTCTCTCTCTTTGTCTCAGACGCTCTTACTCTATGTCTGTTAAACGATCTCTCTCACTCACTCTCATAACAAAAAAAAAAGTCTAAAAAACATAAAATAAATCTCAATTAAAAGCAACACTAAGGTATTGTTTGTTTGTATAATTCTTGTAAAAATAATTCACAGAAACATGTTTAGAAACAAATGTTGCTCAGCAGCCACCAACAGCTGATACACAAGATGTTGGGCAACATGTTGAAGACTCTACTACTACTACTACTACTGTGCCAAAAATCGAAATCTTAGACGATGATGAAGACAATAACGCTGATGATGATGATAATAAAAAAGAATCTCTTTCTAATGAGAAGGAAAATGCAAATGAAATTGCAGAAACACGTAATCAAAGCCCTAATAACACCATAGACCTGGTAGCGATGGATTCGCATCGTGAAAAAACTCAAGAACATGAAGAACCAGAGGAGGATGATGAGGATTCACCCTCTTTTAAACAGAATGTAGAAAGTTTTGGTTCTTTTTTGGGCGAAGAACTCGTGAATTCATATTGGCGCCGTGGCTTTGATCATACCAAGGCTTTGTATACCAATAGCTATAATGCCGCCAATCAGGTCCATTTACAACATCAGCGTCAGCATCATCAACATCAGCAAATGCTTATGCAACAGCAGCAGCAGCAGCAACAACAACAACAACATCAGCCATTACCGCCACATCATCAACATCAACAACAACAACAGCCACATTCACAATCACAGCATTTAACGCAACCACCCTGTGGTCCATCAACGACCACTTTGCTTAGTCAATTAGTTAATTCTACTTTTTCTACTCCCAACTCTAATACCACAACTCAATCCTCTTTACGTTCTGCAGATGGCTATACGCAACAACAACAGCAACAGCAGCAACCACCATTGCATCATACCCACCACCATCATCATCATCTTGGCCATCACCTGCAAACGCATCATAACCTAAACGAGCATCCAGACCTCAAGTCAAGCTTAAATCACCACCACGATTCGTCGGGCTCCAGTGCCAGTACACCGAATTTACAAGAGCAACGCAATAATGAGGATCATCATAGTCTGTCCTTGAATGGTTCGCTCAAGAACCTAGAGGACAACAATAATAGCCTGTGTGCTACACCCACCACCCATCATATGGGCTCCGGACATGGCCCCCATTTAACACATGGTTTCTTGCCCGGTTTACCATTCCAGTTTCAAGAACGTGCTCATTTTCGTTTTGCCGATGATCTCCAACTACCGCCCGGCACTTCCATGGCTGGCCGCTTGGGTGAGTCTCTAATACCCAAAGGTGATCCTATGGAGGCTAAACTGCAGGAAATGCTAAGATACAACATGGATAAATACGCCAATCAAGCCTTGGATACATTGCATATATCGCGGCGTGTTCGAGAACTACTGTCGGTGCACAACATTGGCCAGCGTATATTTGCCAAATACATATTGGGTCTGTCGCAGGGCACCGTATCGGAATTGCTATCGAAACCCAAACCCTGGGATAAATTAACCGAAAAAGGACGTGATAGTTATCGTAAAATGCATGCATGGTCGTGTGATGATAATGCCGTAATGCTACTCAAATCTTTAATACCCAAGAAAGGTAAGTGGACTACCGTTTAGAAATTTAGAAATCACAATTTAAAAGTGTAGCCTACTCGAAGTTGAAGTGCTATTGTGGGCATAAAAAAATAATTTTTATTACGAATTTCAATTGTTAATAATTTAGGGCTTCTAATACTGTTTTAAGTTCTTAAGCTTTACAATTGAAAAAGAAAGAAATAATTGCAGGTTCTGTGAAAGGTTTTTATTAAAAGAATTTGAATTTGAAATGTCCTGTTGAGCAAAAAATATTTAGAAATTTTGTTTAGTTTGGGAACATTTGTTTAGCCTACTTAGGGGTTGTAAGACACTGTGGTTATTTTTTATTAATTTAAAAAAATTATATCTCTGAAAGCAAAGACCAACAAAGAAAATGTTCACTAATAGCTTAGGCTATTATAAGGAACTTTAAGAAGATTTAAGAGTACGCCAAAGAACAAGGTCAGGTAGAAATTTCATTTTATCAATTTTAAAGCCTACTTTATAGAGTTTCAACATTATTTACTTAAATGTTCAGAAGAATTTTTTTTGGCTTTCGATTAATGCCTTGGCTATAGAGAACAGAGTTTATTTATTTGTACATACTATTGAAAGCAATTATTTTTAATTATTATTTTTATTTTTTCTTTTAATTTTTTTTTTTTTTAATTTTATTAGTTATTATGTCTGCCAAAAACTATTTAATTTCTGTTTCTAATTTGATGCTAAAATTATTTTTAAAATCCCATAGAATATTTAACATTTAGTGTTGGTTGTTAATCAAAATAAATTTCATTAAATTTATCATAGAATTTCACACATTTTTTTGGGTTTTAGTTCGACAATTTCTTTCTTTCACAAAAAAAAAAATTAAAAAATTAAAAAAATATGTAAGTGTGTAGTATAAGGCATAATAGAAATTTTATTTGCTTTTATTGTTTGTTTTTGTTCAGTTTTGGTTAAATATATAATAGTTTTGAATATCTATAATTTTAATTAGTAATTGAATAACAGAAAAATACATTTTTTTGGTAAAGCTTTTTCTCTTCAACTAGCTAGAGACCTGAGTTTAAAAGACCTGAGTTTTTTAAAAGTAGTATTTTTTTGTCTTTCGAATAAACAAATTATTAATGGTGCTTACTTTACTTTATTATTAACATGAAATGAGAAAACATTTTTGATGAAATGCTTTAAAAATGAAGTCAAAAGAAAAAGTTCAAACAAAAAAAAACCAACGCTATGAATGTAATGCAAATGGTGTTGATAATGCCACCAGCACTGCGTACCAGACGTATGGTAGTTTCATTTTAATGTCACATATTTGTAATAAATATATAGATTTTATTTGCTAATATCTGAACGGTACACGTATACATATATATGTATATAACTCAAATCAAATATCTATAAACTGGCTAACAGCCAGACATAGCCATAGCCATAGCCATAGACAATTGCTACGCTCCTCTAACAGACAGTAGTGAAGCAGCAATAGCATCAGTGGCGGTTGCAGCCTCATCATCATCATCTTCAAAATCATCAAAATATAAATATTTCTTCTTCTCGTTGTTGTTGTTGTTGTTGTTGTTGTTATTGTTGTTGCTTGTAATTATTTTTGATTTCTGCATAAAAATTGAAAAATAAGCAGACAGTTTTGGTTATTTTACACAGTCTAATATGATTTCTTCTTCTTTTTTTTCTCTTTTTTCTTTACAATAAATTTACAAAATGTCTTTGAAGGAATTTCAATTTATAAGACATCATGAGTATGATGTTTGAACGTATGTAGTGCTTGTCTATAAATGTGGCTATAATTTGTAACATCGTCATGTCTCAAGTCCCTTGTAATAATAAAACAAACAAAAAAAAATGTTCGTTTGTATATAAAAAGAGTGAGGGTGCTGTTAGGTGAGCAGGGGGGTGAGAGGCCCTTGAGGGAGAGGGAGGGGAGTAGTGTTAGAGGGACTTTGATTTAATTATTGAAATTTTTGCATTTTCGTTTGGCGTGTAGACAGACATCAATTTTTACAAATTTGCGCGTTTGTTTATTTGGCCAAAAAAAAAACAGCAAAAAAATATTTTTTTTTATATAAATTTGTAAACTTTAATTAACATGAAGATTTTCTTTTAATTACATTTTCATTTTGGTTGGCCAAAACAACAACAGCAACAAAAAAAAATAGTATTTTACGTTTAATTATACCCAAAAACTTTACATTTTCTTTCAAAATAAAGAAACAAAAACCTGCTGGAAGTTTAGTTTTTCAGTTTTCAGTTCCAAGATTTTAATCACTTAACAATCAATACCTACAAAAACAAACAAAAAAAAAAGATTTTTTGTAAATTTTTTGGCATGCAAAATTGCATGTTCAAATTAAGCTAATAAAAGAAGTTTCCCAAAGAAAACAACACAAATATACCCAAAAATTAAATCATATCTCAAAAGGGGTGTTTTCAAAAACAAGGTTTCTTAACATTACAAATAAATTCTCTCAAAAAAAAATCCTTAAAACTAAGGCACCATAAAGAAATACAAATAAGAAACACAAAAAATTTAAAAAAGTAAAGCATACCTAAAAGGCATGCATACATATTTTAATCCAATAAGTT
Source organism: Sarcophaga carnaria (assembly GCA_958299815.1). Taxonomy (NCBI): domain Eukaryota; kingdom Metazoa; phylum Arthropoda; class Insecta; order Diptera; family Sarcophagidae; genus Sarcophaga; species Sarcophaga carnaria. The sequence continues at coordinate 2,050,485 of OY283149.1, forward strand.
AATTAGATTATCAGAGTTTAAAATAAAAAGAAAACAAAAGAATTAAAAAAAATTACATTAAACCATTAATGTAAAGAAATTTGGAAACTATTTTCAAAAATAAAAAAATTAAAGCCTATCTGCCAGGGGTTTTACAACAGAAATCATTTTTAAAACCTTATATTTACTTACTTAATTGGTTATTACAACCCCTTTTAGTTAGGATTACATCCGAAATAGAACTGTGAAACATAAAACATATTGCAACAGCACTCCGATCAGAGCGAGTACCAGATTTGTTCTTTTCTGAATAATGGTTCATCTTTTAGCCACTCTAATGAAATTCATTCACTACCAAATGATCTACTGAAGTTAATTATAAAAATTGCTTAGTACTCATAGCATAACTTTAGGCATTTTAGATTTGAAAATTGGTCTTAAAATGTAAACTGTTTCTAAATTAAGACTAAGATCTAGCTAATTTAGCACAATATTTTAAACCGAGCTTATGCTCCTTAAAGTATGCAATAATTTTTTTGTTTATTATTTTGTGTCTTAAATTGTTTTTAATTTCAATTTTTGTTTTTTATTTAATGACCTGCTATAACCTTTTTGCCTTCTTTTAAAAAGAAGTATTTTTTTTTAAAGTATTTTTTCATATTGAAAGAAAAAAAATGTAATTTCCCATAATTATAAAGCCAAAGCAGCAACAATAACTATTTATAGGCATTCATTATAGAAATCAAAGTTTGTTTTCCATATGAAATGCGTGCAAATCAAACGTTTGTCTTTGAAAATAAACTCGCAACATGTGAGGAACGAAAGAGAAACAAAGTGTAGCATGAGGGGTCTGACGGCAAGGGTTAAGGCATAGCAATTGCAAACGACTGGCAATTGTTTCCTATTGTCTGGCAAGAAATAGCAACAAATGCTTGTGTTTTCCTACTTGTTTTTTTTATTGTAATTTTTCTTTCTTTGAAATGAAATGTTGACATTACTCTTTAAATAATACACATACAGAGTGGCATGGCTCCTTTTCTGCGTTATACACAGGTATTTGTTGAAGGAAACATGCAATTTTTCAAATATCCTTTAAGTTAAAGCAACAACAACAATAAAATAACGCGTTTTCTATAAATGTTTGACTTTTTGAACAAGTCAGGGTAAATATTTTTTAAACAACCATAAGAAATACAAGGTGACACTTGACACTTTAAAAGATTTATTGGCTTTCGATTTGGAGGCTCAAAATAAGAGACAAAAAGGTTAAAGGTTAACAAAAAAAAAATATCGATTTTAGCAATACAAAATTAAAATTTTTTTTACATAAAAGTAGGCAATAAATTTTGTATTAAAAATAGACCTTTAGGCAAATATTTTATTTGATTCGAAAGAAAACGAAATGATTTCCATTCAAAGTCCTTCAGTTTCGATTTAAAAGAAACTAAAATTAATTTTAAAATTATTTATCTGGAAGTAGGCAATAAATTTTGTATTAAAAATAGCCTAAAAGCAAGCAAGTATTTAACGTGGAAAAAAATCATATTTTTATTGATTTGAAAGAAACAGTAATAATTTAGTTTTTATTTTAAAAAAATAAACTATTTACCTAGAAATAGGCAATAGATTTTGTATAAAAGAGCCCTAAAACAAGCAAGAACTTAAAAAATTACTTTTTATAATATTTATTATTGAAAACAGCATTTTTTATCTGGAAATGTATAGTCTCCCCCTTTAATAAATCTTTAATTATTATTTATTCGTTTATTACGCTTAAGGATGACGTTATTTTTCTAACAAATTATTGTTAAAAACTCATTGACGCTTAAAATCTCTAGACGTCAATCTTTTACTCTCTTTCCCTCTCTCTCTGTTTCTCTCTCTCTCCGCATTAAGGTAGTGCTGTTGCGTTTTACCCTGCCTTAAGCCTTTTGTGTATGCAATACTTTTTTATGTTTTGTTTTGTTTTATTTTTCTCTTGTTTTTGTTATTATTTATTAATGTTATATAATTGTTGTTGTTTATTGTCGTATATTTTCTATACAACTCTTTAATTTTGTTTGGTTTGTTGCATTTATTGTTGTTTTCATAACAAAAAATCAGAGAGAAAAAAAGAATGGAAGGAGAACTTCAAAGGTTTTTTAAACAACTTTTTTCTGTTTTGTTTTTATTTTGTTTCTATTATTATTGTTATTTCTTCTTATCCAACTGTATTGTTGGTGTTGTTGTTGTAGGCTATTGATTTTCTTTTTCTCTCATTTTCAGTAAATACACACAAACATTTTTTTATTGTTAGAAGTTGCTATTTATTTTATTTATTTTTTTATTTTTTTAAGCTTAAAAGTAGGCAATAATTTTTGCTGAAAAAAAAACTTTTTGAAAAAATAAATTTTAAAACTTTTTATTTTTAGCAAACAAAAATACAGCACTTGCTTTATGTTTTATAGAAAAATAAATAAATTTTGTAGCAATTGTTGTTATTGTTTAAAAATTAGAAAAAAGCCTTTTTGTGAACAACAACAGAAAAAAACTTATTAAATATGATTTATTTTTTCTATTTTTGCCTTAAAATAGGCAACACATGTTAATACTTGTTTTTTTTTTTTTTGTTCTCTAATGACATTTTATAATTTTTAAAATAATTTCATAACACTTACCCCCTTGCACTAATGTCCCGTTTGTTGGCAAATTAACCTTTGGTTTAAAAAAAAAGATGCCATTTTAATAAATAAAAAAAATCCTTTTTGGATTAAACCACTCAAAGGCACATGTTGTCTAAGGAATGCAAGCAGTACAGCAACACTGGTCAGTAAAAAATGAGAGGGTTGCAGATCCTTTTTTTGAAGTTTTTTTTTTGCATACTTTTTGGTTTACTCAGACTGAGTCTATAATAAACCTTTCTCGTAGACAAATTTAATTGCGTAAAGTGTTAATATAAGTATAGGTTTTAAACAAAGAACAAAGGATTTATATTTTTGCTTATTTTACACTAGAAAAGAATTACAATTTGAAAAAATTAAAGCATACTTTAAATTGCAGAAAAATAACATAAAATGAATCATATATAAGAAGGCGCCAGCTTGATCTTTAGCTTTTTCCACTCTAAACGGGTATTTCCGGAATAAGTTGTGTACGCACGTCATTTGAACAGTAGTTATCCACCTTTCTTTCGCCCTCCGTTTCCATTTCTCATGCAGTTTCCCTAAAATTTCCAGTCGTAGCTGTTTTACATCTTCTCTGTTACCTTGCCTTCGTTTAGTTTTAACACTTGTCTCCTCGATTAAAAGCTTTATTGGGATTGTATTCCATTGAGTAGACTAGTCACCAATGCATTAAACATTCACAAAGTTTTGCCAATATAAAGTCCTTTTGGGTAATTAAAAATTGCCACGAAAAAAATTAAAAAATCTGTCGTTCGGAGTCGACATTAAGCTGTAGGCGGCCCCACTATGAATACAAATACTATAAGTTGTGTCCAAAACTAGATTTTAATCCCGACTAAAAGGTTGTAATAACCCTTTAAGTAAGTAAGTAAATCCTAGTAATGCTAGTAATAGCTCTTCAAGTCAGCCTCTACGGTTTTTTGACTTGTCCTGGAATCAGTATAGTCTATCCAATTGGTTCCTATTGGGCTTTAGTATTGGTCACATTATTGTTTCAAGAGACCGCAACATTTTATTGTTTGTTTTTGTTTTTGTTCTTTTTTTACACTCAAAACACTTCAAATATTTTTGACCTGTTTGTTGTGTTTTTTAATAAATTTTTTAATGGGCTGCTATGGGTAGATTTTTTCCCCCCATTTTTTTTTTTATTTATTTATTTTTACAACAACAACTATAACAAAAAGCATACATTATTAACACTAAAAGCCATAAATTAGCATTTAGAAGAAAAAATTTGCTTTAGTTTGTCTATACTACACCATCATCATCATCTACACATCATTGAAATGAAAAATCGAAAATTGTCACAAAACCAAAAAAAAAAAGAAGAAAACCTGAAAAACACACGCATACAGTAAGGCGCGTAAACGGGCCAAACATGATGATGTTTAGCTTTGCTTATGATGACACATTCTTTAGCATGTAATTTGTATTTGAAAAACCAAAACAATATGAGACTTTTGCTCTCTCTCTCTATTGAAGATTTATCTTTATATTCAAATGAATTGGAAGGAGAACAGGCTGCTGCGGCTGATATTTTTGGTTTTTCATCGAAAGAAAACCATTAAAATTTTTCATTGAAATTTTCAAAATCTTTGACAAAAACGCTGTGTGATTATTTCGGTTTTTTGTGAGTAGGTGTTAATTTTGTTAATGTTGTTGTTGTTATTTTTATTTTTTATTTTTTTATTTTAATATAATTTATTTTATTACTTATTCAATACAATCAAATTTATTTTTTTTACACGTTTAGAGCATAAAAAAGAAACACTAAAATTGAGTTGATTTAACCAACCAAAGTAAATCAAAAAATTATTTAAAGAAGCACAAGGGGATTACGCATAATAAGTTTAATTTATGGACACAATATCGATTTTGAAAATAAAAAAATTAAAACATAAAATAAAACAAAATTTTTAGAACAAAATAAACTTTATAATGATGAGAAACAAATCTTTTCGTTATGGCTGCAAATAAATTATTTTTTTCTCCTGTTTTTCTGCTTGAAATTTATGTTTTAAATTTGGAAAATTCATGTTTTATACACAAAAAGAAATATATGTACGACAGAATCTAATTTTATATGAAATTATTACCCATTTTTTCTTCAAATTTATATTCTCTTCTCTCTTGTTATGCTCCCCTTTTCATTTTTCTTTCAGTTTTTTTTTAATCAATTTCAATTGCATGCATATTTTCTTGTTATTTATCCTTTTTGCCATGGATAGATAATTTATTGCATTTTGAAGTGTTATTATGTTGTTGTTATAAAAACAAAATTAAAAAAAAAATCTTCTGTTTTATTTTCTAATAAAGAAAGAAATTCTATTTCTTTCAAGTCAAAGAAAAAGTCTACGACTACGATGTTGTCCTCGCCATCGTCTCTAGCAAGGCATGGGAGGAGTTGTTTCGAACGTATTCAAACATAATAATCCACAATCCTTCCTTGATAGGCATTTTAATTAGAATTTATTTCACAATTTTTTTTAACGCAATTCAACAGTGCAAGTAGTCATAGGGAAGATGGCATATTTTAGCATAAATTGATTTTTTTCTGTCTGTCTGTCTGTCTATCTCACATTTGACATTTAATTGCAGGCAAATATAATTGAATAATTAGAGGGAATGCAATAAATGGAAATGCAATAAAAAAGTTCACACTTCAAATTTAAATAAGCTTTTTACAATAAATAAACCAATTTGAATAAAAATATTCTTAAGATTGCATATTTACAATTTCAAATTGGATTTCAAGTATTATTTGCAATGTATGCATTGCCTTAATTAAAATATAAGGATTAATGCAATCAAATAAAGAAAAATATGTAATAAGAAAAGAAATACGTTTTAAAAAATCTGTACATTACACTTTAATCCCGGTTACAACCCAACTTCTCACACCACTTTAAAATCGACTCCGAACGACAGATTTTTTGGGATAATTTTCATGGCAATTTAACAATTTACTCTCAGAGTTTTTGCCAGTAGGCTGCTCAGAGGAGAACTCGCCTAAGAAATATTTTTTGCATTACGTTTCGTTGGTTAGTGTGAACAACTTTGCTGACTAGTTTTAGCTGCTAATCTCTTATAATAAAATGATCTCCAGAGCTGAGATTGGTGTAGTACGCAAGGCTATAGTAATCATAATGTAAGTCAAATGAAGTAAGTTACACGCTATATCAGGCATCCATAGGTTATGATAGCTTTAACCACTGCTGTATAAACGCAGTGAATTATAATTTCGAAACTCCTTTTTTTTTTGTTGCAAGCTTGGAGGAGAAGAGGGCTTTTATCCTCCTGTTTAGAATATTCTGTGTCCAGGACTTCTGTCTATACAGATTAAACCCCAAAAAGGTGTAGGAGCAGAGGACCTTTATTCTCCTATTAAGTATGTATACTCCAGAACCACTGCCTATATAGGTTAAGTTCCAAAAAGTATACCCCATATAATCTCAATGGATAAAAACTCAGTGGCTTGTATATTCCAGTGAGAAGTATCACCTCCGTGCTTCTTGTAAGCACACTTAAACCGCGTTTTAACTTGCTGCAGAGCAAGTTGCATACCGTCTTGTCTATATGCCCAGAAGCATGCACCATTTAATTATTATTTTTACCAAGTTTTGTTTGGATTTAAATTTATTGTTTTTCTTTTTTAATATTTTTAAATTGGAATTAGAAAAAATATTTTGTTTTTATTAGTTTTAGCTATTTGGTAGTAAGGGAAAATCCGTTTTTTTTCTTGTTAATAAAAAAGAATTTTATTTCAATGGCTTTTTTTTTATTAGATTTAAATTAATTAAACATCAAACGATTTTTATTTTATTTTTCATTTTTGTTTTTGAATAATTTTTTGTATTATTTTTTACTCACACAATTATTAAACGCTAATTCAATTTGTTTTTTCATTATTCTTGCATGGTTAAGCACGAATTTGATGCAAAAATCAAATAAAAATCGTATACAAAATCTACCCCAACCAAAACCAAACCATTCCTATAGATGACCAAATAGAGGAGCGCCATAATAAAAAAAAAAACTCCCTTTTGAAAAAAATATACTCTCATAGCTTTATTGAAATCTACCGAAAAATAAAAGACCAGAAGAACAAGAAGAGATTTACAAAAAATATGACCTTCTTGTTGAAACTGAAATGATTTTTTTCATATTTTTTTTATAATTTTTTTTTTGCAATTTTTTTATCGTTATTGAAAAGCATTGGCAGGCTTTTGAATAACCAGCATCAATTATTGCATCATTTTATGGCATTTCATGTGAACATTTTTATTTCCTTTTTTTGTAGTATTTTTCAGACTTTTTTTTTCCATTTTTTTCAAAATAAACAAATAAATTTGGTTTTTGGTTTCTTTTAATAGAAACACTTTGATTTATGATTTCAAACACACAGTGTACTGTGTACTGCACTTTATAAAAGCCATCCAACAATAAAAAAAAGTGGACAAAAATATCAAATCAAAAGCGTTTTAAATCTTTCACGTTCCAAATGAAAACTATACTCTCTATTATGTTATCCTTACTACGTTGTATACTATGGTGTATATAGTATAAGGCACCTCGAGATTCCCCCTTTGCCCTCTTGAATTACCAGCCACAGTCTTTGGCCTTAATTAAATCCTTTCAAAAACTAATCATACAAGTGGTTTTTCATGTTGTGGCATTTTTGGCTGACTATTGCAAAGAAAGAAAGAAAAAAATTGAAAAAAAGAAAACGAAAAGAAAGAGAATTTTTGTGAAAATTGTTTTACAATTGCCAGGATAATCGATTCCCAAAGGAGCAAACACTTAACAAAACATAAATGATTGTCTAACATCCGCTTTATATTTTTCGATAACATTCATCTATTCAGTCATCGTATAACACAACATTCACTCATATTTATATATTGCCATTCATATTCCACACATCATCAGGTCCTTTTAAAGACTACTGCTTCATTTTTGTCTAAACGTTCGTTATACGTTTTGTTTGAATGCCAAGCCAGTGAACAACAACATCGTTCGTTCATCGACGAATATTTCTATAGAACGGAACGGAAATCAACACATGAATGACAAATGGCATATAACGGTTGAATTGTTTTGATTACGTTACAATAGTAACATTACAATAACAACAAAAACTATATTCAATATTATCCAACAACAGCAACAACAAGGATATCAATCGAGTACCTCTGTTTGAATACGAGCAAGTGTCAGAAGAAGTGTTTGTGTTTGTGTTCGTGTTCGTGTTTACATATACAATAGTAAAGTAAGGGATACAGAACTTCATTTAGGGATTAAGGTAAAGGAGAGCTTAAAACCAAAGGATAACATAACCTCAAACTTGTTTAGTTTCTTTCTTTTTCTATATTTTTTGAAATCTAAAAGATTTTTTCGGTTTAAATTTAATCCAAAAAACGTAAGAAAAACTAAAAACTTAAAGGGTTTAATAATTCTTTTGGCATAGTAAACAACACCACCTTTTGAGTTTCAAAATTATAAACATAACCTCAATTTTCTTATGAAAATCTCTTAAAGACTTAAGAAGCTATGCTTAAAACAGTTTGCATTCGTTATTGATAAATCTGGCTGTCATCTGCTTCTAAATAGATAAAAATAGAAAGTTAAGAAGTTAGATTAGGTTACCAAGACTACAGGTATTGAGTTTCCCATATAAAAAGAAAGGAAAATAAATTACAGCCACCCTAAGCTGTTTATACAGTAAAGTAGATCAATTGTATTTAGGCTTACACACTGTGCTCAGCTATTGTAGAAAGATTTCCAAAAGAAACTTAATCGCCCGCTAGATCTGGATGATCACAGAGGCAATGAAAATGTCTTGTCTGGATCCCAGAAGTGTTCTCACAGCTTTTGCAGTGAAGTTAAATTTATAAATTTATTTAACAATGTTCAGAAAAGTTTGAATTGTTTTTAGTTTCAATTATCGTAGAAGGTCTTGAAAGGGTTAATGCCGTATTATCTTTGCACATTAAATTCCCAGGAAATTTATTTGTTTTTTTCGCGCTTTTTTTTATTAATTTATGTTAAATAATTTGCGAATTTTTTTTGTGGGCTTATATTTCCTCTAGCCAGACTTTATGGCTTAATTTCAAGCCAAAAAAAAAACACCACACAGAAAAAATGATAAAAAAAAAGCATACTTTTCTTGGCCAGATCAATAAATAGTAGTGGCCCATAAAATCAAATACCACAGGCAAATTGATGGATTGCAGACAGGCATCCATGTAAAGTCCAATGATGTCTTTAGCATTTGCGTAGCCCGATCATAAAATTTTGTTCTGTTCTGTTCTCTTCCTTTTTTTGTTTTTCTTTTTCGAATTCATTTGTTTATGACATGATTGATTTTGATTTCTTGGGGTATTTTTTTCGTATTTTTGTTTAATGAACAGCAAAACCATCGCAGCAAAACCATTGCAACGAATCAAGCAAGTCAACGTTGAAATTCATTCACTTTTATAACCGTTAATGGGAAATTTATTGCTTTCAAATTGAAGTTTTATTAATTCGTCTTTAATATTATTTTTATTCTTGTTTTTTTTTTTCCTTTTCATTTCTTACTAATTCCTCTTTTGCCTTCTTCTTCTTTTCGATGTTTTTTTTTTTTTTTTTTTTTTTGTAGATTCTGGTTTACCACCTTATGGCGGTGGTGGTGGTAGCAGTCGTGATGATTCAATGTCTGATGAACGTATTGCTCATATTTTAAATGAGGCATCGTCACTCATGAAATCATCAGGACCATCTGGTTTGCATGAACATCATCATCAGCGTAGAGCGTCTACCATACCAGAGGATTCGCGCAGCAATGATGACTCCAAGTCGCCGCATCAGCCGTGCTCATCGCCCTTCTTTAAGGAGCATAACAGTAAGTCCATGGGTGAAACTGTCATGCCAGGACAGTCTCATTTACGTCCGGACGATATGAATCCCGAGAAAATGGCCCGTTTATATCAGGAATTAATGGCACGCGCCCCACGAGAAGCTTTCCCCGGGTAAGTATTTCTTTGCACCAAATCACAAGCCTTCGCACTTCTTCTCTTTTTTGGTTTAACAGTTTATACTGAAGCCTAATTGTAGTTTTTTGCTTTCGCCCTTTTTCAGTGGTGGCCTGCCGTCGGCAGCAGCGGCAGCTAGCATGGGTGGTAATGCCTTTCCCGCTTTGGCAGCCGATGAGAATATGCGTTTGGCTTTTGAGCGTGAAATGTCCAAAATTCAACAACAGCAGCAACAACAACAACAGCAGCAGCAGCAGCAACAACAGCATGCTGTCTCTCAACCTCCCAGCTTTGCCAATTTCTCTAGTCTTATGGCTTTGCAGCAGCAAATGTTGAACGGCGCCCAAGATCTTTCTCTAGGCACGGAGGACAAACCGAAAGACGCTTCGAAAGTGAATGGTCAACGCAGCTCCTTTGAAATTACCTCCGGCAACTCACTCAGCAATCACGGGCAAACAACACCGAACAATAAAGATTCTTCCTCGGCATCTGAGGTGGAGAGACTTTATCCTGGCATGATGAAATCAGATCAGGGCAATAAAACCCCTGCACCCTTGCCCTCTAGCAACAATTCGACCACCAACACTAATTCAGCTGCTCCCAGTCCTCTCAGCAATTCCATACTCCCGCCTGCTATGACGCCCAATGAGGAGTTCTCTGCCACCGCCAGCCCTCTTCAAAGAATGGCCTCCATAACCAATTCGTTGATAACACAGCCACCCGTACCGCCTCATCATAATCCTCCACAAAGGCCTACTAAAGCCGTCTTGCCACCCATAACCCAGCAGCAGTTCGATATGTTCAATAATCTCAACACTGAGGACATTGTGCGGCGCGTCAAAGAGGCTCTTTCGCAATATTCCATATCGCAACGTTTGTTTGGCGAATCTGTGTTGGGTTTGTCTCAAGGATCGGTATCAGACCTCTTGGCCAGACCCAAACCCTGGCATATGCTAACCCAAAAGGGCCGAGAACCCTTTATACGCATGAAAATGTTTTTGGAAGACGAGAATGCTGTCCATAAGCTGGTGGCTTCTCAATATAAAATTGCTCCTGAGAAATTGATGAGAACTGGTAACTACAGTGGTTCTCCCCAAATTCCTCAGGGTTTGGCCAGTAAAATGCAGGCCTCTTTGCCTATGCAAAAGATGATGAGCGAATTGAAGCTGCAGGAACCGGCTCACATCATGCAACAAATGCAGGCAGCTGCTGTTATGTCAGCCGCCATGCAACAACATCAACAGCAACAAGCTGCCGCTGCCCAACAGAGCCAACAACAGGCTGCCCAGGCGGCTGTACAAGCAGCCCAAGCCGCTGCTGCAGCACAAGCTGCCCAACAGCATCACCAGAGCATGCTGTTGACATCACCAGGTCTGCCGCCACAACACGCTATAGCCTTGCCAGCAGCTAATTCACAGCCTTCATCGGGCAGTACCACACCAGCCGGTCTCACACCCGATAAAAAGCCCATGATGATGCCAATACACTCACCCCACCAAGCCAATGCCATGCGCAATATGCACCAACACATGTCGCCCACCGTTTACGAAATGGCAGCTTTAACACAAGATTTAGACACTCAGGTTATAACCACCAAAATCAAGGAGGCCTTGTTAACCAACAACATAGGCCAGAAGATATTTGGCGAAGCTGTTTTGGGTCTGTCCCAAGGCTCTGTATCAGAGTTGCTGAGCAAGCCCAAGCCCTGGCATATGCTGTCCATTAAGGGCCGCGAACCATTTATACGCATGCAGCTGTGGCTGTCCGATGCCAACAATGTGGAGCGTTTACAGGTAATAAAAAACGAGCGTCGAGAAGCTTCCAAACGCAGACGTTCAACGGGACCCAATCAACAGGACAACAGCTCGGATACCTCCAGCAATGATACCAATGACTTTTACACCAGCAGTCCTGGACCAGGTTCAGTAGGCAGTGCGGGAGCACCGCCCAATAAGAAACAAAGGGTACTATTCTCCGAGGAACAAAAGGAAGCCTTACGTTTAGCCTTTGCCTTAGATCCTTACCCCAATGTGGGCACCATAGAATTCCTGGCCAATGAATTGGGTTTGGCCACACGCACCATAACCAACTGGTTCCACAACCATCGTATGCGTTTGAAGCAACAAGTGCCTCATGGTCCACCAGGGCAGGAAACCAATATACCCACTAGAGAAAACACCAATTCCACACCCTTTGACCCCGTCCAGTTTCGCATTTTACTGCAGCAACGTCTATTGGAATTGCACAAAGAACGCATGGGCCTAAGCGGCAATACACCCTTGCCCTATCCACCTTATTTTGCGGCGGCGGCCTTATTGGGACGTTCCTTGGCCGGCATGCCGGGCACAAATCCTCAAACTGCCTTGCCCACCAATGAGGCAGAGTTACGGGCTTTAAATCAGGCGTTTAGAGAGCAAATGTCTGGCCTGGATTTATCCATGAGCTCGTTGAAACGTGAGCGTAACGATGACTTTGAGGATGACATGGATGAGTCTCACTTATCGGACAATGATAATGATGAAATCGATGATGAAGATAAAACCAGTGAATACCGTAGCAGTGCTTTAAATGCAATGAATGCCCAACAGTTTTTGAATAACATGCGCTCCAATCGAAGAAAACCAGCCGCACCGCAATGGGTTAATCCCGCTGTACCCTCAGCTGGGGAGGGAGAACGCATTATTAATGGTGTGTGTGTGATGCAGCAAGCTGACGAACAACAACAACAACAACAACCACCCGGTGGTGGTAACGAAGACGACATGCATAAGACGATGGCAGCAGAACTGGAAGACAACATGGAAATGGAAGCGGCACATCAATCGTTTATGGAACCCGAAGTAGTTATCAAACAAGAAAAAGAAGACTGCGACGAAAGTGATCAGGAGAAAACGCACAATGCAGAGGAGTTAACGGCCGCAGCAATGAATGAGGAACGCATCAAGGTGGTACAGGAAGATAAACTCAGGATGGTACGAGTCAATCGATTAAGCAACGAAGATGAAACGTTGGCGGCGAGTAATACTGTAAGTGCTGCTGCAAATACAGCGTGGAATTATTAAAAACAAGAGAAGAGAGAATTTGTAGAGAAATTTTAATAGAAAAATAGACTCTCTTTATAGTTCTTTGCTTGTGTAGAAAGAGTAGAAGAGAAGATTAGAAAGAAAGAAGAAAAGAAGAAACCAAAGAAATTTAAAAGGAGAGTAAAAAAGAGTAACAAAATTCTAGAAAATGAGAAAGTAAAGTGCAATGTTTTGAAAATTACCCAGACCTGATTCAGGGTCAGGGATTATAAAAATTTGTTTTTTTATTTTTTATTTTTTTTTTGTTTTTTTTAAATTTTTTTTTTTTTATAACTTATTTTGAATAACTTTTTTAAAAAAAATTAAATGTGATTAAGTTAAGCTTAAGGAGTAAAAAGAGTAAAACGCGTAAAAAATATAAAAATATTAAAAACTTTCTTGATTGTAAATAGTAGTTTTAAGAGTTGATAAGAGAGGGAAATGAAAAGAAAAGAATTTTCTTTTTTATTTAAAAAAAACAATTGAGTATTATAAACATGTTTTAAGGTTTAGTTTTTATTTTTAAATTTCCTTTTAAATTTTATTATTATTTTTTTAATAAACAAGACTGTATTCAATAAGTTATTCTTTTTAATTATTTTTTTTTTTTTTAAGAAATATTGTGTGTAAATAATTCTCTTTACCTGTATGTGTAAATATTTAAACAACTTTTTATGATTTTTTCTGAGTTGACTTCCTTTTTTGATCTCACATTTTAAATCTAAAAAAAAATATAAAAAAAGTTATTAAAAAAACACAATTTTTATAAAAAATAATTTAAAGAACAACATTAAAAAATCTTAAAAGATAAATAAAGCAACAAATCCATATTTATTTATAAAAAAGAAAGAAAACCCTCAAAAAAAAGGTAGTTAAAATTTTTTAAAATTAAGCTAAAGAATCCCTTTTTTTCCAAAACTATAATTATTATTAAAAATTATAAACACGATGATAAATATATAAAATATATAAAAAAAAAAACAAAACAAAATACATACAATACTTGCCCTTAGTTATAAATATTAAAATAAAATGATAACAAACAGTAGCTTATAATAGCATAAATTTCTTTAAATAAAAAAAAATAAATATTAAAAGAAAACAATTTATTTTAAAATAAAATAAATAAACCATTAGCATATCGTTTATTATAATTATTATTATTATTATAAAAAATTATAAAAAAATAACCTAAAATTTCCAAAAATTATTAAGAAAAAATCCTAAGTTTTCCTAATTATTATACATTTAATTCATAGTAGAAAATATTATATAAAAATCAAAAAAAAAATTTATATGTAAATATTAAAAATAAGTAAATTTTAATTATTTTTAAAATTTAATTCAAATAATTTTAAGTAAAGTAGCTTATAAAAAATGTAATTTAAATTGTTTTTTGTTAATAAGTTTGAAAAATTTATGTACATTTTAAAGATTTTAAGTTAATTTTTATTGAACACGAAAGAAAAGATTATTTTTAAAATTATTTTTTATTATTATTATAATTATTAAAAAAAAGAAGAAAAAACACAAATTTATGCATTTCTTATTTTATAAATATTTGCTTTAGTTAAAACCTAGTTTTATTATTATAATTTTTATTAATTTTTAAATAAAACAAGAATATTTGAAGAAATAATTATTAAAAAAATACACAAAAAATAAAAACCAGTTTTATTTATTAAAAAAAATTAAAACCAGTTGATCTACTTTATCATGGGATAATTCTATATGGCGATTAATTATTTTAATTTAAACTTTAAATGTTTACGGACAAGGCTGAGTTGGATATTAACGCAGATCGGTATAAGGGGTAAAGTAGAACTCTGAATTTTTTAAAGAGTTTTGTGTTAAAAAAATTAAAAATCAGTTTATATTTTTGCAAATAATTATTACAATTTTTTATCATCAATTTCCTTTCAAATTTTTAGTTTTCTAACAATTTTTATTTAATTTCAGTATGAATATTATTAATTTTTATTAAATTCATACAGAATACTTAAGCAGAGGGAACCATTATCCTCGCAATAACATTTTATAAATTTAAATACAAAACATAATAAGAAATATATTAATTAAAAATAAATAATTAAGCCTCTGACATAAATAAAAAGTAAATAAAGAAATAAAATTGAAGTAAAAGTTATTAATAAAATAAATACACAAAATAAAGATTAAAATTAATACTTAAAACTTATTAAATAAGGAAGACAAACCTGTTTCCCTTTAATTAGAACTAACAACAAGTACGTAATATTTAATAAATGAAAAATTAAGAAGAATAAAGAAAAAAGGCATTTTTTTATTTACTTTATAAAAATAAAACGTAAATATTGTATAGAAAAAAGGTGCTATAAAATAAAAATGGAAAAAATAAATAAAACAATAAAAAATACGTAATTTATAAAAAAAAATTAAATAAAAAAACAATATTGTAAATATAAAACGAAACATTAAAAAACAGGCACATTTTTTCTTTTATTTTAAAAAAAATTAAAATTTTTCTAAACTGTTTTGTATATATAAAGAATTCAATATAATTATTTAAAAAACAATAAAAAGAATACTTAACAGACCATATCATTATATTTAAACCAACAAAAATAAAACAAAAATAATAATAAAAACAGTAACTTGAACAAAACTGGCCCTAATTTCCTTTAAAAAAAAGTTAAAAAAAACAATTTTCTTTTTATTATTATAAAACACAATAAATAAATATTTTTTAAATACTTTTTGAATTACTTTAAAAATATTTTCTTTTTCATATTTCAACAGGAAAAATGCTAAATTAAAAAAGCATTATTCTTTGACAGTCCGCCCAAGAAAATTAATAAAGCAAATATACAAAGATTTTTTGTAAAAATAACAAAAAATAATAATAATTCACTCTGACAACAAATAATCAAATTAAATGAAAATTCTTAAAAAAGAAAACTTTTGTAAAAATTTTATTTTAAAACAATAATTTCCTCAAAATCAATTTTCTTTTTAACAAAAAAAAAATACTTATATAATTATATTGAAAACATAAAATATATAAATAAAACAAAAAATACTGTAGCATATAAAAAAATTATAAACAAAAAGATAACAACAACAGTAAGCAAAATGAAATAAACGACAAAACCCCCAAAAATAGTGTGAAGTAAATTAAAATCAAATTAATATTAATTATAATTATAAAAATAAATAAATAAAATACGAAAAAAAATAAATAAACCAAACCAAATTATTAAATAAAAATACACAAATATTGTATGAATTAAAAAAAATATTTAAAACGGCAGTTTTATTCATTTCAGCTTTAAATTTGAATTTAAAAAGTAAGCAAGAACACCATTCTCTATTTAGTCACAATGGCAATACCGATAAGGAAAAAAAGCAGTTTGTGTAATAACGCCTTTCCAATCAGTTTTGTGACATCGATCGCAAGCACAACACGGTGTTTGTTTCTTGCAAATAGAAAAATTCTTTATTTAGTGGCAAAAAAGTATAAAAAGTGAAAAGTTTTTGGTGAATCTTAATTAAAAGCGTGCAAAATATCTAAAGTGAATAAATATTATTTGAAGTGAGTGCTTTTGTTACGAAAATAATGATGGGCAGCTGATAGATTTTCCTTTTTATGTTGCTTACGCAGAAAAATTAGAAAACAAGAAGAAGAAGAATGATAGCGGCACTACATTAAAATATGAAGAGTGAATAGCTTTTTTACAATTTTAGTAAGTGCGGTGTGGTTGTCTTTACTAGTGTCTTTAATTTTAAATGAAATGAGTATTTTCGTTAAAACAAAAGTAATGGGCAGCTGAAAGATTTTCCTCTTTTGTGTTGCGCACGCTGAAAAATGCGAAAGAAAAAATAAACAAACCAAATTATTAAATAAAAATACGCAAATATTTTATGTATTAAAAAAAGAGTATTTTTAAACGGTATTTTTATTCAGCTACAGCTTTGAATTTAAAAAGCAAGCAACAACACCATTTTCTAGTTAGTCACAATGGCAATACCGGTACAAAAACAAGCAGTGTGTGTAATAACGCCTTTCCAATCAGTTTTGTGACATCAATCGCAAGCACAACACGGTGTTTGTCTCTTGCAAATAGAACAATTCTTTATTTAGTAGCAAAAAAGCACAAAAAGTGAAAAGTTTTTGGTGAATCTTACTTAATTAAAAGTGTGCAAAATATCTAAAGTGAATAAATATTGATTTAGATTTTGCTTTTTTATGTTGCTTACGCAGAAAAATTAGAAAAGAATAATAACGGTACTACAATAAAATATATGAATAGTGAAAAGCTTTTATTACAATTTTAGTGAGTGCGGTGTTGTTGTCTTTACTAGTGTCTTCAATTTTAAATGAAATGTGTGCTTTCGTTAAAACAAAACTGATGAGCATGCAGCTGCAAGATTTTCCTTTTTTATGTTGTAAACGCAGAAAAAGTATAAAGGCAGAAGAAGAACAATGATAGCGGTTCCACATTAAAATATTTTTTATGCTGTGAACGCAGAAAATTTAGAAAAGCAGAAGAAGAAAAATGATAGCGGTACTACATTAAAATATGGTGAGTGAAGAGATTTTATTACAATTTTTACTGAGTGTGGTTGTCTTTACTACATTTCTTACATTTAAAATCATAAGTTGCCAGTTTAAGGGCGATTTTAATTCCATTTAGGGAAAGAAATTCAGTTGATTATAGGAGTTAAAAAAAAATTATTTTGGGCATAATTCTGTCTCCTAATTTTATCATCGGTAATGACGTCGAGGTATTGTGGTCGGTAGTGTCGTGTAGTTTTTCCAGTTTTAATCGAACCCTCCGCTATCCCGAAAGTCGCTACAAATTTTAGTACATACCGCTGGCCCCTGGTAACCGGGACCTTTACTGCCTGTAACCAGTTTTATTTTGAAAATAATAGTAATAATTTTTCCTGATCCGATTTTTAGATTCGATTCAAACAAAAAAGCACAAAAAATTATAAATATTTCGACAATTTGCAAAAAAGCATTTTGGGAATAGAACATAAATGAAAGAAATTATTCAAAAATGCTTTTACAAAATAATTAAAATTTAATTATTTTTTGTAATTTTAATTTTTTAGAATTTTAAATAGAATGAACAATGGCAACATTGTTTTAATTCAGTAACCTGGCATATCGGTGAATGCCTCCACTAACATTCTGTAGTTAGTCACAATGGCAATACCGGTACGAAAACAAGCAGTTTGTGTAATAATGCCTTTCCAATCAGTTTTGTTACATCGATCGCAAGCGCAACACGGTGTTTGTTCTTGCAAATAGAAAAATTCTTTATTTAGTAGCAAAAAAGCATAAAAAGTGAAAAGTTTTTGGTGGATCTTAATTGAAATTGTGCAAAATATGTAAAGTGAATTAATATTATTTGAAGTGAGTGCTTTTGTTCCAAAAAAAAATGATGGGCAGCTGAAAGATTTTGCTCACACAGAAAAATTAGAAAAGAAGAATAAGAATAATAACGGTACTACATTAAAATATGAAGAGTGAAAAGCTTTTATTAAAATTTTTGTGAGTGCGGTGTTGTTGTCTTTACTACTGTCTTCAATTTTTAAATTAATTGTGTGCTTTCGTTAAAACAAAACTGATGAGCATGCATCTGCAAGATTTTCCTTTTTTATGCTGTGAACGCAGAAAAATTATAAAAGCAGAAGAAGAAAAATGATAGCGGTACTACATTAAAATATGGTGAGTGAAGAGATTTTATTACAATTTTTACTGAGTGTTGTTGTCTTTACTACATTTCTTACATTTAAAATCATAAGTTGCCAGTTTAAGGGCGATTTTAATTCATTTAGGGAAAGAAATTCAGTTGATTATAGGAGTTAAAAAAAATTATTTTGGGCATAAGTCTGTCTCCTAATTTAACCATCGGTAATGACGTCCAGGTATTGTGGTCGGTAATGTCGTGTAGTTTTTCCAGTTTTAATCGAACCCTCAGCTATTCCGAAAGTCACTACAAATTTTAGGACATACCCCTGGTCCCGGCTATCCGTGACCTTTACTGCCTGTAACCAGTTTTATTTTGAAAATAATAGTAATAATTTTTCCTGATCCGATTTTTAGATTCGATTCAAACAAAAAAGCACAAAAAATTATAAATATTTCGACAATTTGCAAAAAAGCATTTTGGGAATTGAACATAAATGAAAGAAATTATTCAAAAATGCTTTTACAAAATAATTAAAATTTAATTATTTTTTGTAATTTTAATTTTTTAGAATTTTAAATAGAATGAACAATGGCAACATTGTTTTAATTCAGTAACCTGGCATATCGGTGAATGCCTCCACTAACATTCTGTAGTTAGTCACAATGGCAATACCGGTACGAAAACAAGCAGTTTGTGTAATAATGCCTTTCCAATCAGTTTTGTTACATCGATCGCAAGCGCAACACGGTGTTTGTTCTTGCAAATAGAAAAATTCTTTATTTAGTAGCAAAAAAGCATAAAAAGTGAAAAGTTTTTGGTGGATCTTAATTGAAATTGTGCAAAATATGTAAAGTGAATTAATATTATTTGAAGTGAGTGCTTTTGTTCCAAAAAAAAATGATGGGCAGCTGAAAGATTTTGCTCACACAGAAAAATTAGAAAAGAAGAATAAGAATAATAACGGTACTACATTAAAATATGAAGAGTGAAAAGCCTTTATTAAAATTTTTGTGAGTGCGGTGTTGTTGTCTTTACTACTGTCTTCAATTTTTAAATGAATTGTGTGCTTTCGTTAAAACAAAACTGATGAGCATGCAGCTGCAAGATTTTCCTTTTTTATGCTGTGAACGCAGAAAAATTATAAAGGCAGAAGAAGAACAATGATAGCGGTACCACATTAAAACAATTTTAAGGCTGTGAACGCAGAAAAATTAGAAAAGCAGAAGAAGAAAAATGATAGCGGTACTACATTAAAATATGGTGAGTGAAGAGATTTTATTACAATTTTTACTGAGTGTTGTTGTCTTTACTACATTTCTTACATTTAAAATCATAAGTTGCCAGTTTAAGGGCGATTTTAATTCATTTAGGGAAAGAAATTCAGTTGATTATAGGAGTTAAAAAAAATTATTTTGGGCATAAGTCTGTCTCCTAATTTAACCATCGGTAATGACGTCCAGGTATTGTGGTCGGTAATGTCGTGTAGTTTTTCCAGTTTTAATCGAACCCTCAGCTATTCCGAAAGTCACTACAAATTTTAGGACATACCCCTGGTCCGGGCTATCCGTGACCTTTACTGCCTGTAACCAGTTTTATTTTGAAAATAATAGTAATAATTTTTCCTGATCCGATTTTTAGATTCGATTCAAACAAAAAAGCACAAAAAATTATAAATATTTCGACAATTTGCAAAAAAGCATTTTGGGAATAGAACATAAATGAAAGAAATTATTCAAAAATGCTTTTACAAAATAATTAAAATTTAATTATTTTTTGTAATTTTAATTTTTTAGAATTTTAAATAGAATGAACAATGGCAACATTGTTTTAATTCAGTAACCTGGCATATCGGTGAATGCCTCCACTAACATTCTGTAGTTAGTCACAATGGCAATACCGGTACGAAAACAAGCAGTTTGTGTAATAATGCCTTTCCAATCAGTTTTGTTACATCGATCGCAAGCGCAACACGGTGTTTGTTCTTGCAAATAGAAAAATTCTTTATTTAGTAGCAAAAAAGCATAAAAAGTGAAAAGTTTTTGGTGGATCTTAATTGAAATTGTGCAAAATATGTAAAGTGAATTAATATTATTTGAAGTGAGTGCTTTTGTTCCAAAAAAAAATGATGGGCAGCTGAAAGATTTTGCTCACACAGAAAAATTAGAAAAGAAGAATAAGAATAATAACGGTACTACATTAAAATATGAGGAGTGAAAAGCTTTTATTAAAATTTTTGTGAGTGCGGTGTTGTTGTCTTTACTACTGTCTTCAATTTTTAAATTAATTGTGTGCTTTCGTTAAAACAAAACTGATGAGCATGCAGCTGCAACATTTTCCTTTTTTATGCTGTGAACGCAGAAAAATTATAAAAGCAGAAGAAGAAAAATGATAGCGGTACTACATTAAAATATGGTGAGTGAAGAGATTTTATTACAATTTTTACTGAGTGTTGTTGTCTTTACTACATTTCTTACATTTAAAATCATAAGTTGCCAGTTTAAGGGCGATTTTAATTCATTTAGGGAAAGAAATTCAGTTGATTATAGGAGTTAAAAAAAATTATTTTGGGCATAAGTCTGTCTCCTAATTTAACCATCGGTAATGACGTCCAGGTATTGTGGTCGGTAATGTCGTGTAGTTTTTCCAGTTTTAATCGAACCCTCAGCTATTCCGAAAGTCACTACAAATTTTAGGACATACCCCTGGTCCCGGCTATCCGTGACCTTTACTGCCTGTAACCAGTTTTATTTTGAAAATAATAGTAATAATTTTTCCTGATCCGATTTTTAGATTCGATTCAAACAAAAAAGCACAAAAAATTATAAATATTTCGACAATTTGCAAAAAAGCATTTTGGGAATTGAACATAAATGAAAGAAATTATTCAAAAATGCTTTTACAAAATAATTAAAATTTAATTATTTTTTGTAATTTTAATTTTTTAGAATTTTAAATAGAATGAACAATGGCAACATTGTTTTAATTCAGTAACCTGGCATATCGGTGAATGCCTCCACTAACATTCTGTAGTTAGTCACAATGGCAATACCGGTACGAAAACAAGCAGTTTGTGTAATAATGCCTTTCCAATCAGTTTTGTTACATCGATCGCAAGCGCAACACGGTGTTTGTTCTTGCAAATAGAAAAATTCTTTATTTAGTAGCAAAAAAGCATAAAAAGTGAAAAGTTTTTGGTGGATCTTAATTGAAATTGTGCAAAATATGTAAAGTGAATTAATATTATTTGAAGTGAGTGCTTTTGTTCCAAAAAAAAATGATGGGCAGCTGAAAGATTTTGCTCACACAGAAAAATTAGAAAAGAAGAATAAGAATAATAACGGTACTACATTAAAATATGAAGAGTGAAAAGCCTTTATTAAAATTTTTGTGAGTGCGGTGTTGTTGTCTTTACTACTGTCTTCAATTTTTAAATGAATTGTGTGCTTTCGTTAAAACAAAACTGATGAGCATGCAGCTGCAAGATTTTCCTTTTTTATGCTGTGAACGCAGAAAAATTATAAAGGCAGAAGAAGAACAATGATAGCGGTACCACATTAAAACATTTTTAAGGCTGTGAACGCAGAAAAATTAGAAAAGCAGAAGAAGAAAAATGATAGCGGTACTACATTAAAATATGGTGAGTGAAGAGATTTTATTACAATTTTTACTGAGTGTTGTTGTCTTTACTACATTTCTTACATTTAAAATCATAAGTTGCCAGTTTAAGGGCGATTTTAATTCATTTAGGGAAAGAAATTCAGTTGATTATAGGAGTTAAAAAAAATTATTTTGGGCATAAGTCTGTCTCCTAATTTAACCATCGGTAATGACGTCCAGGTATTGTGGTCGGTAATGTCGTGTAGTTTTTCCAGTTTTAATCGAACCCTCAGCTATTCCGAAAGTCACTACAAATTTTAGGACATACCCCTGGTCCGGGCTATCCGTGACCTTTACTGCCTGTAACCAGTTTTATTTTGAAAATAATAGTAATAATTTTTCCTGATCCGATTTTTAGATTCGATTCAAACAAAAAAGCACAAAAAATTATAAATATTTCGACAATTTGCAAAAAAGCATTTTGGGAATAGAACATAAATGAAAGAAATTATTCAAAAATGCTTTTACAAAATAATTAAAATTTAATTATTTTTTGTAATTTTAATTTTTTAGAATTTTAAATAGAATGAACAATGGCAACATTGTTTTAATTCAGTAACCTGGCATATCGGTGAATGCCTCCACTAACATTCTGTAGTTAGTCACAATGGCAATACCGGTACGAAAACAAGCAGTTTGTGTAATAATGCCTTTCCAATCAGTTTTGTTACATCGATCGCAAGCGCAACACGGTGTTTGTTCTTGCAAATAGAAAAATTCTTTATTTAGTAGCAAAAAAGCATAAAAAGTGAAAAGTTTTTGGTGGATCTTAATTGAAATTGTGCAAAATATGTAAAGTGAATTAATATTATTTGAAGTGAGTGCTTTTGTTCCAAAAAAAAATGATGGGCAGCTGAAAGATTTTGCTCACACAGAAAAATTAGAAAAGAAGAATAAGAATAATAACGGTACTACATTAAAATATGAGGAGTGAAAAGCTTTTATTAAAATTTTTGTGAGTGCGGTGTTGTTGTCTTTACTACTGTCTTCAATTTTTAAATTAATTGTGTGCTTTCGTTAAAACAAAACTGATGAGCATGCAGCTGCAACATTTTCCTTTTTTATGCTGTGAACGCAGAAAAATTATAAAAGCAGAAGAAGAAAAATGATAGCGGTACTACATTAAAATATGGTGAGTGAAGAGATTTTATTACAATTTTTACTGAGTGTTGTTGTCTTTACTACATTTCTTACATTTAAAATCATAAGTTGCCAGTTTAAGGGCGATTTTAATTCATTTAGGGAAAGAAATTCAGTTGATTATAGGAGTTAAAAAAAATTATTTTGGGCATAAGTCTGTCTCCTAATTTAACCATCGGTAATGACGTCCAGGTATTGTGGTCGGTAATGTCGTGTAGTTTTTCCAGTTTTAATCGAACCCTCAGCTATTCCGAAAGTCACTACAAATTTTAGGACATACCCCTGGTCCCGGCTATCCGTGACCTTTACTGCCTGTAACCAGTTTTATTTTGAAAATAATAGTAATAATTTTTCCTGATCCGATTTTTAGATTCGATTCAAACAAAAAAGCACAAAAAATTATAAATATTTCGACAATTTGCAAAAAAGCATTTTGGGAATTGAACATAAATGAAAGAAATTATTCAAAAATGCTTTTACAAAATAATTAAAATTTAATTATTTTTTGTAATTTTAATTTTTTAGAATTTTAAATAGAATGAACAATGGCAACATTGTTTTAATTCAGTAACCTGGCATATCGGTGAATGCCTCCACTAACATTCTGTAGTTAGTCACAATGGCAATACCGGTACGAAAACAAGCAGTTTGTGTAATAATGCCTTTCCAATCAGTTTTGTTACATCGATCGCAAGCGCAACACGGTGTTTGTTCTTGCAAATAGAAAAATTCTTTATTTAGTAGCAAAAAAGCATAAAAAGTGAAAAGTTTTTGGTGGATCTTAATTGAAATTGTGCAAAATATGTAAAGTGAATTAATATTATTTGAAGTGAGTGCTTTTGTTCCAAAAAAAAATGATGGGCAGCTGAAAGATTTTGCTCACACAGAAAAATTAGAAAAGAAGAATAAGAATAATAACGGTACTACATTAAAATATGAAGAGTGAAAAGCCTTTATTAAAATTTTTGTGAGTGCGGTGTTGTTGTCTTTACTACTGTCTTCAATTTTTAAATGAATTGTGTGCTTTCGTTAAAACAAAACTGATGAGCATGCAGCTGCAAGATTTTCCTTTTTTATGCTGTGAACGCAGAAAAATTATAAAGGCAGAAGAAGAACAATGATAGCGGTACCACATTAAAACATTTTTAAGGCTGTGAACGCAGAAAAATTAGAAAAGCAGAAGAAGAAAAATGATAGCGGTACTACATTAAAATATGGTGAGTGAAGAGATTTTATTACAATTTTTACTGAGTGTTGTTGTCTTTACTACATTTCTTACATTTAAAATCATAAGTTGCCAGTTTAAGGGCGATTTTAATTCATTTAGGGAAAGAAATTCAGTTGATTATAGGAGTTAAAAAAAATTATTTTGGGCATAAGTCTGTCTCCTAATTTAACCATCGGTAATGACGTCCAGGTATTGTGGTCGGTAATGTCGTGTAGTTTTTCCAGTTTTAATCGAACCCTCAGCTATTCCGAAAGTCACTACAAATTTTAGGACATACCCCTGGTCCGGGCTATCCGTGACCTTTACTGCCTGTAACCAGTTTTATTTTGAAAATAATAGTAATAATTTTTCCTGATCCGATTTTTAGATTCGATTCAAACAAAAAAGCACAAAAAATTATAAATATTTCGACAATTTGCAAAAAAGCATTTTGGGAATAGAACATAAATGAAAGAAATTATTCAAAAATGCTTTTACAAAATAATTAAAATTTAATTATTTTTTGTAATTTTAATTTTTTAGAATTTTAAATAGAATGAACAATGGCAACATTGTTTTAATTCAGTAACCTGGCATATCGGTGAATGCCTCCACTAACATTCTGTAGTTAGTCACAATGGCAATACCGGTACGAAAACAAGCAGTTTGTGTAATAATGCCTTTCCAATCAGTTTTGTTACATCGATCGCAAGCGCAACACGGTGTTTGTTCTTGCAAATAGAAAAATTCTTTATTTAGTAGCAAAAAAGCATAAAAAGTGAAAAGTTTTTGGTGGATCTTAATTGAAATTGTGCAAAATATGTAAAGTGAATTAATATTATTTGAAGTGAGTGCTTTTGTTCCAAAAAAAAATGATGGGCAGCTGAAAGATTTTGCTCACACAGAAAAATTAGAAAAGAAGAATAAGAATAATAACGGTACTACATTAAAATATGAAGAGTGAAAAGCTTTTATTAAAATTTTTGTGAGTGCGGTGTTGTTGTCTTTACTACTGTCTTCAATTTTTAAATTAATTGTGTGCTTTCGTTAAAACAAAACTGATGAGCATGCAGCTGCAAGATTTTCCTTTTTTATGCTGTGAACGCAGAAAAATTATAAAAGCAGAAGAAGAAAAATGATAGCGGTACTACATTAAAATATGGTGAGTGAAGAGATTTTATTACAATTTTTACTGAGTGTTGTTGTCTTTACTACATTTCTTACATTTAAAATCATAAGTTGCCAGTTTAAGGGCGATTTTAATTCATTTAGGGAAAGAAATTCAGTTGATTATAGGAGTTAAAAAAAATTATTTTGGGCATAAGTCTGTCTCCTAATTTAACCATCGGTAATGACGTCCAGGTATTGTGGTCGGTAATGTCGTGTAGTTTTTCCAGTTTTAATCGAACCCTCAGCTATTCCGAAAGTCACTACAAATTTTAGGACATACCCCTGGTCCCGGCTATCCGTGACCTTTACTGCCTGTAACCAGTTTTATTTTGAAAATAATAGTAATAATTTTTCCTGATCCGATTTTTAGATTCGATTCAAACAAAAAAGCACAAAAAATTATAAATATTTCGACAATTTGCAAAAAAGCATTTTGGGAATAGAACATAAATGAAAGAAATTATTATTACAAAATAATTATTTTTTGTAATTTTAATTTTTTAGAATTTTAAATAGAATGACACAATGGCAACATTGTTTTAATGCAGTAACCTGACATATCGGTGAATGCCTCCACTAACATTCTGTAGTTAGTCACAATGGCAATACCGGTACAAAAACAAGCAGTTTGTGTAATAACGCCTTTCCAATTAGTTTTGTTACATCGATCGCAAGCGCAACACGGTGTTTGTTCTTGCAAATAGAAAAATTCTTTATTTAGTAGCAAAAAAGCATAAAAAGTGAAAAGTTTTTGGTGGATCTTAATTGAAATGGTGCAAAATATCTAAAGTGAATTAATATTATTTGAAGTGAATGCTTTTGTTACAAAAAAAATGATGGGCAGCTGAAAGATTTTGCTCACAGAAAAATTAGAAAATAAGAATAATAACGGTACTACATTAAAATATGAAGAGTGAATAGCTTTTATTACAATTTTAGTGAGTGCGGTGTTGTTGTCTTTACTAGTGTCTACAATTTTAAATGAAATGTGTGCTTTTGTTGAAACAAAACTGATGAGCATGCAGCTGCAAGATTTTCCTTTATTATGCTGTGAACGCAGAAAAAATTGAAAGGCAGAAGAAGAAGAATGATAATAGCGGTACCACATTAAAATATTTTTTATGCTGAGAACGCAGAAAAATTAGAAAAGCAGAAGAAAAATGATAGCGGTACCACATTAAAATATGGTGAGTGAACAGATTTTATTACAATTTTTACTGGGTGTGGTTGTCTTTACTACATTTCTTCTTACATCTAAAATCATGAGTTGCCAGTTTAGGGTTTTATATTTAAGGGCGATTTTAATACCATTTAGGGAAAGAAGAGTTAAAAGATTTAAAAAAAAATTATTTTGGGCATAAGTCTCCTAATTTAACCATCGTTAATGACGTTCAGGTATATTAGAACATTGTGGTCGGTAATGTCGTGTGATTTTTCCAGTTTTAATCGAACCTGAAAGTCTACAAATTTTAGCTCACCATGGGAGAAATTTTCATGAGGGGAGAGAAGAGCAGCCAGCGCGTCTTAAAAAATTTTTTTTCACCACCAAATGTACAAAATTTTTGATCACTGAGACACACATGCCAGTGTTGCAAAATTGAAATATTGAAATAGTACTGAAATAGTACCTTTTTGCATCAAATGGTAGTTTTATAAAAATATATTTGATTTAATTTATATTATATTTAAATTATTATTATTTTATTTAATATATTTTACTTTACGGGAATGGAAAAAACTAACATATTTCTCATACCAAAAACAAAATTCGAATCGTGAGGTTGCTTATTGCTTTTCGTAATCTAAAAAATCTTAGGGACCCCCGCCTGCCTGCCCCATTTATAGTGAAAAGTGCAACAAATCATAAATTTTTTGAAAAAGAAAAAAATTAAAAAAAAATTAATTAAATAATAATTAATTAAATAATAATTTTTCCTGATCCGATTTTTAGATCCGATTCAAACAAAAAAAGCACAAAAATTTATAAATATTTCGACAAAGAATTTCCAATTTGCAAAAAAGAAAAGTTTCAAAAATTCATTTATAAAATAATTAAAATTTAATTTTAATTTTTTAAAATTTTAAACAGAAGACAATGGCAACATTGTTTTTTAATGTAGTAACCAGACATATCGGTGAATGCCTCCACTAACAGAGGTGAAAATTTCTTATTCTAGACACGCACCGTCCAAATCACAATACAGTACATGTATTTATGGTAACACGGTACTCATTTCGAATAACGGCACTTTGGTGAATTTCAATTTTATTCACCACATCGGATAAAATTCACCACATTTTGTAAAAAAAACCCAACAAAACAAAAAAAATTTTCTTTTTCTATCCAAACCCATTTGTCCCGAATGGTGAGTTTTGTTGGTTGGGGGGTGGGTGGGTGGTGGTTTGGCGACCGAACACCTTTCTTTACCACCTACTTCTTCTACCTACCTACTTTTTTCTTTCTAACAAACAAATTCATTTTTTGTTTTCGTTTTTGTCTGACCCTGGGATTTGAACAGTGGCTTTTTTGAGCGTCTATGTCTAAAATAAGGCTACTGTAACTTATAAACTACCTATTAGACAGACAGACCACCATAGTGCAGTACACAAAACGGGGCTTAATTTTTACTTAATAAACCCGGAAACGGAAAAAGAATGTGAGAATTTATTAAAATATATATTTAAGTTTTGAACGAACAAAAATGAATTTGATGAAAAGTACTGAAAGCTTGTACTGCTGCGGTATTTTTGAAATGAAAAAGTACTGAAAAAAATACAAAAGTACTGAATTTTTCAACACTGTTGTGTTCTTCAATTTTTTTTTTGTCATAAAGAAAAAAAACACAAAAGTTTTGTTTTTGTTTACCACCCACCCTCTTTACTTGCCGCAAACACAGTGTGTGTCTGTCGTCTGTCTGGCTGTCATCCCATCATTTTTTATTCGTGTGTGTATTTGTTTGTTGTTGTTTGTGTTGGGGACAGTTTTTTTTCTTCAAAGAAAGGAGAAAGAAAAAATCCTCTTCTAAAGGCCACAAAAAAAAAAACCAATTTATTTTATAAACAACAATTTGTTTTGATTGGCTTTTATTTATTTCATGTGTGTACGTGTGTGTGTGTGTGAAAGCGTATATGATTTACACTTGTTGTTGGTTTTTTAAAACAAGCGAAATACTAGGAACGCATAAGTTGTTCTAGTTGGAGGTTATCTCTCTATCGAACGGCTACTGAATGAAACCACATAAAACACACACATCCATACGCACACAAAATAACCAAGAAAAGAAAGAAACGATAAAAAAAGCACACGTACTAAGAAAACAAAACAAAAACATTGAAAAAATTGCAAAAGAAAAAACAAAACACCAACTCTATCCACATCTATTTTGTTTGTTCTCTTGTTTTTATTGTGCTTTCCTACTACCTATAATATAGCTATCATTGTTGTTGTTTGGATACACAAAAACACAATTTATTTGTACATTCACGCATGCATACATATGTATGAATGTATATACATTGATGTACTAATAAACTACACTTTTATAATTTAAATAAAAACAAACAAAAGGGGGTTGGTTTTGTTGTTATATTTGTTAGCGACTGACTCTCTCTCTCGCTCTCTCTCATTACTCTTCTTGTGGCATCCATTCATTCCACTCATTCTCCTCAGTCACTTCATTCCTATGCAGTTGCAGTCGTAAACGAAAAATGACCACTCACAATTCCAGCTGCCATTGGTGAGACATACACATGTCGAAATACTTGAAACGTATTTTAATAATTCGACCACCGGCCCACCTTCAGCTTTCCCGCGGGCAATATTTATATTTCAAAAGTAAGTTGAATGGTCAGAATTATATTTCAATCACTTTTGTAAATTTTCAGTGTTATTTTTCAATTTTTAAAGAATCCATTATAAAGAAATTTATTTAAAACTTCAAACAGTTTTGCCCCATACTGTACATTTACATTTTATTCCCCTGTGTTGTTTTTCCGTAGTAAATTTATTGTTGTTGCAAAAAATCAGTAGTAGACCCAATTGTTATGAGTAAGCAAACACCACAAATAACAATAACAAATTACGAGGTATTGTGTGTGTGTGGTAGAGTAGCAGAAAGAGACTGCCCATGCATGTAAGCAAGTGTTATTTTTATTGTATGAACAAAAACAAGTGTTGTTGTTATTTTCCAACAGATGTACAACAACAAAAGAACATGGCTAACAGAATTGAGTAGACAGAGAAATAAAAACAAATCTTTTTATTGTTATGAAATAAAGAAGAAAAATAGAAACCGAAAAAAACAACACAAAACAAGAACAAAAACAGAAGCAGAAAAATAATAAACAAATACTTGTTGTACAAACAACAACAATAACAAAACAAAGCTCATATAAACAATGCAAAACTCGTATATTACATACACATGCACACACCTATATACTTGTAGAGTATAAATAACACGACGAAAAAAATAGAAAAAAACCGAATACTATAAATAACAACAACATTATTATTGTGCTATTATTATTATTGTTGTTGGCTTTTTGTGGCGGTAACAGTAACAGTTTAATGTTATTATTATTTTAGTACGTAAGTACTGCTAAATAACCTTGCACTGCCCTCTCAAATTCGTTTATCATCTTTAACAGCAAATTCGCAATACTTGCAGTCACCCTTTTAACAACAGTCTTCGTTCGCATTTAAAGTACATATTTTGTTACTGTTTATGTTTTGTTTTATCCGTTAGATGTATGTTGTTGTTGTTAACTTCTGTTTATGTTAAAGACAATGATGCCAACTTTTTCCAGAAAATAACCGAACTAAGTAACAGGCTTTCAGCTTTTCAAAGAATGTCGAATTTGCCTTGAATGTTGTTATGATTTGAATGAAAAAAAATTCAAACAAAAATAACAAGAAACAAGCAAAGGCACTAACTATAGCCGGGGCTATAAATTCAACAGACAAACCGAAGTTGTTGCTTGTGTATCGTAATTAAAATACAATATATTTATTACGAGCAAGTGTTTCTGCTTACATTTACAGCTAACGCTCGTAAAACACGGTAAATTTTTCTTTGGAGAAAAATGAAAGAATTTTCCAGATTATTTTGTGAACTAATTTTTCAAATCAATATGTTGTTGTTGTCGTTGTTATCGTGAATGTCTTCACGCCCAGGAACCTATACGGTGATAACCGTCGAATTTCTCGCCAGAAATAATCTGAGATGTGATGTACATACAACCATACTCTAGGGATCTGATGGCCATTTTCTTTCTTATTTAATTGTTCATTACACCCCTTCAGCCAGCATTACGATCTAGCTTCTCACACCACCCATGCTGTGGGTGTTAATTTCATCCATGAGTGTCTGCACCTATAGTTTACTGTCGAATACGAAATTTTCTGAGAAATTTTTTATGGCAATTTTATTTTACTCTCAAAAACTGCTGAGGAATTCGCACAAAAAAGAAAATTCTTTTTCATATTACGTGTTTGTTCGAAATGTTCGAGCTGAGATGCGGTTTGAACCATGGGTCTTTGTCTAATAAGTCCACACTACGTACTAGAGTACCTTTATGTTAGATATTTGGAATCATAAGAATTTTTGTTTCTGTAGCCCAAAGAATTTGCCCTTCCGCCATCTGATTGCCCTTATGGCCAGGAACCCATTTAAATGTATCAGTTTCATAATGTTTTGAAAAAGTCTGGGCGCTCTCATATTATTTTCAAGGTGATGGAAATTGAAAAGCTTTAACAGTATTCCTTTCTAATTTTTTCTAATGTTCTTGATGATATTGGTTAGTCTCCCTGATTTTATTCCGCCATCCTAGTATCTTCTTAAACTTTTTGATCCATTTTCTAGTGAGCGTCTTCTAGTATCTTCTGCTACGTAATACAGCCCCTGTATTACGAAGCAATATATTACTATTACTTCTTAAAATTTGTTGTGTTCACACTGTAAGCTAAACGAATACAAATACAACTTTCTTTTGGAATACCCTGTGTTATAAGCTAATGGTTGCTCCGCTCATTTATGCATTTGATTTGGAATTTTATGATAATTTATTTTGATTTTAATTTACAATTTAAACTCCCCAATAATTTCTGCTGGCCCAGTTTAAATTTATACATACTTTTTCCATCGATATTTTTGCATGCATAAACAGCATTGTATGCATGTACGTACGAACATGATTATCGATTTTTCCATTAAGGAATAGAGGAATTTTTTCTCCTTGCTACATGGCGATAAAACCACCACCATCGTCAAGGACATACATACATACATCAGTAGTTCTTTCCCTATTTCGGCAATGATAATGCAGATGCTTACAGCCTCATACTGGCAATTATTACTCATCCTACCATAATCATATCAGCAACACATGACAGTCATTAAAACAACATTATGGCAGACATGATTATTATGGAGTAGATGGGCCCTCATCATTACCTTGCATATGAATGGAGCATGGAAATATGAATGAATGAATGAATGGAAATGATGCTGCCAGCACAAGCACGCACACATTTAACACACAATATTTATGCAAATGATTATCAAATTCGAACAGGAACACAGCATTCATGCAAGAACTTCTTTCTACACTTGCTTGAGAGTACCATCACTTCCATCTTCTATACACGTTGTTCGTTCTACCATCATATTTAAGCTTTTTTTCTTTTTGTCGAGCCGATTTGTATATCTGCACATAGCGTATGTATAAAGACAGCAGCTTTATGATGAAGCCTCAAAGGTAGTGGTGGTGATGATGGTGGTTAGTAATTTACAGCAAGCACAGGCCAGACCGTATGAAAATAAAAAAAAAACAAAGAAAATAATTCTGAAGTGTTAATGCAACAAGCAAACTAATCCAGCCACTTGCCAAGAAGGCTTTAACTTACATGTTATATTGATAATGGGTGGGTTTGATAAACAGGATCATTGCATGCCTATGCCTTCCTGTGTAAGCAATTTAATAGAAAAAATAATTATTTCCTGCTTTCAATTAGTTTGTTTCTTTGTCTGTGTATAAGATTCTTAGCTAACAATTGGTATCTCTCTATATCCTACAGCAGCATAAGCTAACTTGGAACCAATTAGGCTGATATTTGTAACTGGTTTTTAGGTTATCATTCCTTATTTTCAATTTTTTTTACCTGTTACACTCTGTTTTCGAATTTCAAATTGATCAATCACGCTCAATATTAAACAAAAAAATTTATGTTCGAATTCGGATGTGCCCATCCTGTTTGCTTATTAAATATATAGTAGACAATGTGACTTGAAAATGACCCCAAAAGAGTTGTCAAGCTTTTTAAATTCAATTCCAGAGGTAAAACCTTCCTTCTACTATCGAAGATGAAAATTTTTTTGTCTTTGCCAAATGTTACTGTCTATATTGTTCCCTATCTGGAGTTTTGCTTAAAAAATAGTGATAATTTTGCTCAAGATAATTGATTTACGTGCTTCGGATGCCATTATTCGTGCTGCAAATCCGCGAAACATTTTGGATTCTCCATCTACAGGTTTTGTCACTCTCTTCGCGTAGCTATTTCGCATCCGATTCTTTTGTATCTTCAAATAAACTCGGGTAATCGCCTGAGAGATGACGAGTAAGTCCCCGACTTTACTCAAAATCGTGAAATGACCAATAAAGCTACAAGTCTTAAAAAAATATCTTTCGAAGTGCCGCCACGTTAAGTG
The DNA here is from genome assembly GCA_958299815.1 of Sarcophaga carnaria. Lineage (NCBI taxonomy): Eukaryota > Metazoa > Arthropoda > Insecta > Diptera > Sarcophagidae > Sarcophaga > Sarcophaga carnaria. Next base: position 2,083,766 of record OY283149.1, read on the forward strand.
GTGTTATATTCAGAAGAGCCTCCATTGCCGTCATCAATTTTCACTTCATACAACTGTGATGCATACGTATGCGAGACTCTGTTATCTACGAAACTTCGAGATATCCGTTGTTTGTTTAATGATTCTCCATCTGGAATTATACTTAGCAGGTCGTTGTAGTACTGAGGTCTACCACGTTGTTTTATAGGTAATATAAAGTGCTGCTTGTAGTCTATTTTGTCAGTGGTGTGAGCATGTCACAATACCGTATCCCTGTAGGAACTAAAATACTGTAGAGTATAATTGATTTAGTTTGGTTTGTATCTAACTTCCTAAGCCTGCGTTTGAAAATTCTTAATTTCTCAAATGTTTTTTAGACAAACGGGAGGGTGTGTTTTTTCATAAAAACCGTGTGCTTGTTAGGCTTATTTTATTATTTTCTTTTGTTTTGGTTTTTTATACTTTCAAAAAATGCATAAATTTTACCCGTTCAAAAAAAAACGTTGCTAAAAATATTGTTTCATTGATATTTATTTATTCCCTGCTTTCTGAAATGAAGAAGACCGACCTTAAAAAAATTTACGTTTTATTTATTTTGAACTCCTGTCATTGCGACAACGACAAAATAGGCCTATTTCGCATAAGTTTATGTATACACGTGTAAATAGCAAACAAAGAAAAAAATTATTTGAATATTTCTTTTTAAAAGAGAAAACACAAAAAGACTTTTTTGTTTAACAAATTCAAAATGCCATAAATTCGTTCGTAAAATGTATTCAAAATGTTGTAAACAAAATAAAAGAAACACATTCCTATTCCACCAAATTGCAGCGTTTCCTGCAATTGCTTAAAAAAACTGTTATCCCAATACTACAAGGAATCAAAACACATATGTATAGTATATATAGGTGGGTACGTCGTGAGTACGTACGTACGTATCTACATACCTACAGAAAAAGAATGCAAACAAAAATAATCAAGCCGACAATACAACTGTACGAAATACCCACCATATACAAACATATTGCATTTCCATTATCGTATAATTATTATCGCTCTTCTTATTCATTATTTGTTACGTGGAAGCGAGAGCGACACTTCACAGAGTGCTTTTCCCCCTCAATTGCCATTAAATTTCATTTGTTTTTGCATTTGATTAGTGAGTGACGACTCATTGCTGAAGTTCTCCCTTAAAGATGATGACTTCCCAGCAGCTGCAGCTATTCATTCACTCACTCATTCATTTATTTTGACTTTAAATATTTTGCAGATGGATGGGTGATAGTGGAATATGATTCGTTTCGTTTCGTTTCTTCTTTAGTCGGTTGGACCGTTTTTTTATATTCTGTTTCTGTAAAAGGAATTTTTGTGTTTTCCATGCATACAGACGAACGTGTGAAACCAGAAACAGTAGATGTTTGTATTTCTCCGACAAACGTGTGAAACCATTCGCCTTACAGAAATAAGCCTTAATACCTTTAAAAAGGGTAGGTTGGTTGGTAGTCAATGATGATGAAGCTTCTCTTTATACATTCAAATATGAATGAGTGAGTGAAATAAGTGCTTGTGACGTTGTCAGTCAGTTCGTTTAGTTCACAACAATTTTTCAATTTCAACATCAACATTCGAATTATTCGCTTAATGCCAGGCAAACAGCTTTGGTAACAACAAGAAAGCGGTAAAAGTTAATTTTTCACAATGCAATTGGCATGTCAACAATGCGCAGAATGTATACGTATTTGACGTATGTGTAGCTACATATGTGTGTGTGTATATATACTCATTCGTTAATGTGCGATACGTAGTGGGTCCATGTATTTGAGCTAAATAATGTGTTTTTTTTTGCCTTCTGTTATTGTTTACTAAATACTCAATGCTCTGTCATTCTGTTTCACTCTTTCTCGCCTCGTAACAAAATAAAACTGTTAAGAATTGTATTGCATTTAAAAGTGTTTGTAGTTTTTGTATGCCGTTCATATGCCTGGCAAGAGCGAGGGTTGCAGAAAACAATATGTACGTCAACTACGCAGGTTGTTTTTTTTATTATTTAGAAAAAAGTAAGAGTAAAAAATATTAAATAGGTATCGTGAAAATACAGGGTGCTCAATGAATATTGAGCAACTCACTACAATGCGCTGTTATTATATATGTTAATAGATTCTTGTGTGACTATCTGTGCTAAAATTTAATAGAATTCTCATCTCTCTATATTTCCAACACACTCCCTTTATTTCTAATTTACGACTCTGGCAAATCCTCCGACATAGAACTATTCAAGATCACGTACACAATTTATTCGAAGAAAGAAGTGACCATCAATGTAATCTAAAGATCCTGTAATGTTTCTAGTTTTTCTAGTAGCTCCTAGATGTATATTATATTTGTGATATTCTGAAAATTAGCCCTTCCGAATCCAGTCTCTCGTATATTTTAAAACTCTTAACAAATCTTATCAAATTCGACAAATTTCCAAAGCTGCATAGAGCGACTCGAAGTCGCCGTGGTCTAGTAGGTAGTGTGTTGGCTTATTAGACGAAAAGCCAGGGTTCGAGCCCCATGCCAGACATCAAAATAAAATACAAAAAGTATTTCTTCGGCGACTTCCTCTCAGCAGATTTCTGGCAAAAACTCTGAGAGTAAATAAAATTGCCATTAAAAAGTTTCTCAAAAAATTTGTCGTTCGGAGTCGACTTTAAACTGTAGGTCCCGCCACTCATGTATAAAATTAACACACACAACATAAGTGGTGTGAGAAACTAGGTCGTAATCCTGACTGAAGGGTTGTAATGACCAATTACGTATTACGCATAGAGCGGCATAGTTACAAAGCAGTTATTGTACGAATTCCTCTACTTTCTCATTCTGACCAGCGCCCATTAATTTTACCAGTCAGACGTCTAGTTAATTCTCCTCCAAAGGTCTAACGTTTTACAAGTCGTAACCTATATTGCGCTTTACTAATTCCGACAAAGAATTGCTTCTCGATTCTTTCTTTTCAGTTGCTTGCCTTTATACCACATCATCGCTACGGGGAACAACAATAGTGATGAAAGAGTACTCTAACGTACAACACATACTGCATGGAATGGTTCAGACATTCCTATTCATTCACTTCAATGGACTTGCATGGCATAGCATAACTTTTCAAAAGACGACACTGCACCCTTTATTTTTTTTTTCTGCTGTCTCTAAGTTACTTTCCCTTTTTCTGTCTCTAGTTGATATTAGCAATTCATCCCTTATAAACAAGTTTTAGGGAATTCTCTACCTATTAAGCCCTACTGAAACATGCTAGAAGCCTGTTACAATAAATGTGTTGTCATAACTCCAGTTCACGTCACAATATGATAAAGGACAGAGACAGACAGAGGAGTCTCTTTTATGTTATTGTCACCTCCCTGTCTTCTTCAGTTTATTGTAATTTTATTTTATTAATGGAGAAAACAATTTACCACGGAATAGTAGAACTTTTATTAGGCCACTAATAGATAGCGATGGTGGTGGTGGTGGTGGTAGCATGCTCTCCAATACTGGACGGTAACAAAGTAATTACTTTGCAATTGCAAAAGAAATTAAATTTCTTTTTTTTTTGCTTGTCCACAAATTAAACTACAAAGAAAAACTGAAGAAGAAACTGGTGAAAATGTAATCAATTGTTGCCAATTGAATTGTAATTCAAATTTTGCATGTTTATGGAGGAGACAAACAGTGTGTTGGGAAATAAATTCAGGGAAACGATACCAATAACCATTACCAGCGGTGTGCGGTTTTAGTCGTTAATTAAGGCCAATAAATAAATAGTGAAGCTATTAATGGCATCATATACTACGTACGAATAAGTATAGCAAATTTGAAAGAAGAAAAAGGCTTACTTAATCCCCTGATAAAGGTCAAATAGGTATTTAATACGCAATTCCATTAAACAATGTAAAGCAATAAAAAAAAAACATTTCAATGTTTTAAATACTCTTTAATAACTTATAGCAGCATCGATGCTGGTTGTGGTTTGCTAGGGGGGTGCTGTTAGGAGTTAACATTACTAGATTTGTTCATTGAAGTAGCTCCTCAGACTTGGGATTCTAGTCCTTGCTAAGCCTTCTCTTTGCATAGAATTCAATGACTATGTCATTGTCAGATTATCAGAAACTATTTCCATTTACTTTGCATAATTTCCTTTTTAATGGAAACTGGATGGTAGTATCGTTACAAATGTCTAAAGCCACATTTCTGTTTATGTTCCGTCAAGATATCGAGTCTTTCTTAATTTTTCTGTTTTACATTCTCCTTAAACACAGTTCAATTTGTTTATTTAAATATTTTTTTTTATTTATTTTTTAAATTTTAAGTTACATAATTTATGCGTTTACTTTTAAGTTTTAAACATTTATTTTATATACGTATGTACACTCTATACGCTGCATATGGTAAATTATAAACTGTTGTAACAACATCAATACATAATAAGAGTGATTTCATAAATGTTTGTTTGTTTAAGTAATATTAAATATTTTTATTATGTATATATTAAACTACAATGTATATGTACCTATAGACATTTGAACACTTAACTAAATAATTAAAAAAAAAGAATAATTATATAAAAATATTGTTAAAAAAAAAAAATAGTAGAATAGTTAAACTATTTTAAAAAAGGCATACATAATAGATCTTTAAATTAAAGAAAGGCTTCACTTTGAAATAGGAATCCAACCAAGAAAGCAAAGAAATATACATGGAAAAATGAAATAAGAAGCTGTTAAGTTAGAGAACCAAGTTTAAAGCTAGATTAGTTTTTCTCTGTTTTTTGTTTTAAGTTTGGCTTACAAGGGAATCAATCAATGCTTTAATCTAAAGTTTCTAAATCTAAAAAAACTTTGTTTCATGAACTTTTTCAATTACTCTGCAAATTGTAATTTTTAAGTAAATTTATTTATTCTTTAACGATTAAGTTTTTGTTGCTTAAAATGTGTACCATAAATTCTATTGCCAAGGCCATAACTTGTTGTTTCACTTGTATTCATTTGTTCCATGCCGACGCCGGGAGTCATTTTACTTTTCTTTCTTGTTGGTGCCCCATGCATGGAGGCCGTTGTATGTTAGAATAATCTCTTTTCATAAGAGAACAGGCCATGTACATTACCTTCAATTTGAGCGGAATGAGTACGTTTCATGAAACGCAATTTGCCATTATAAATCGATGCCCGTAATTCATCAATGGATCTACAGCCAATATCTTGTAGACTGTGCTGTAGGCCAACCTCCAAGTACGGCAAGTAACGTAATACAGAACCCTTGTCCACAATACTGCCACTAACACCCTGGGCCACTTTCAATTTATCCATATCATTGTGATAATAACGCGACATGGCAGCACCCTTGGCATCACGTCTTTCCATGGCCTCTAGAGAGCCCATACCACGATATTTCTTCAAGCGTACGCCATCCGAAAAGAAGTATTCACCGGGTGCTTCCGAAGTACCGGCCAACAGAGAGCCCATCATCACAGCACTGGCGCCTAAACACAAAGCCTTCACAATATGGCCAATCGATTGAATGCCACCATCAGCAATAATGGGTACACCATATTGTTTGGCATACGAGGATACTTGATAAACAGCGGTGGCTTGTGGACAACCGCATGCCATTACCTCCTGGGTAATGCAAATCGAGCCAGAGCCCATGCCAATACGTAAAGCATCAACGCCAGCATCAATGAGATTCTTAGCTTGGGCACGGGTAACAACTAAACGTCGTAAAAGAAGAAAAAAAGAAACGAAACGAAAAGAACAAACGTAATGATTTAAGATGAGTTTGTTAAAATGAATTTGGAGTGTAGGATACATATATTATAGGTTTTATATTAGTAAGTTAAAGGGGAAAATATGAAGCGTAATATGTTGTGTTCCATAAAGTAATTAGTTTTACTGTTGTGATATAATCTAACAAATAACATGTTTTTGTTTTATACAAAAAAAAAAATTTATTATTAATCTATAGTATCCGAAAGATAACACAATATCTATCCTCAATAAACAAATATTTTCTAATGAAATTGTCAATTAATCTGATGAAATATTAAAACACCATTTATGGTAACGCAAAACAGATTATAGTTTTGATTTACATTTCTAAAGAATAAATTTATTTATTAAATATGATTTATGATTGAAACGTATTTCATGTTAATCTACATGAATTTTCTCTCGAAATTTTTTCCCTATTTTTTTTTAAATTCTTACATACTTTTGTGTGTATAGGATAAGGATGTGTAAGGTTCACTGGCATTAACGACCTATACGATGAAGCAAAGATACATCCAATAAAGCTACACAGCATGCCGCTTTCTAAACGAGCTCTGAGTGAGCAAACAAAAGAAACTCTGAGTCTATTTTGATCTGAATAAAGCGGAATACTGAGCATCTATCAGGCTGGAATAATTTGCACGCTTTTGGTAATTCTATTCTTCCTTGCCACTAACTTACTTAATTGGTCAGTATAACCCTTTAGTCAGGTTTACGACTTAACTTCGCATACCACTTACGTTGTGCGAGACCTACAGTTAAAATCGACACCAAACTACATATTTTTGAGATACTTTTCTTACCATTTTAATTTACTGTCAGAGTTTTTGCTAGAAGACTACTGAGAGACATATTTCTACTATACTACGGCGCCTTCTTTCTTGCCACTCTGCTCGTTAAATTCACTTTCACGCAGGGCTCTTTTCATCATATTTTTTGAAGTTCTCCTGGATTTCTTTCTTATATTTGTAATTAACTAAGGAAGTAATTCTAATTGGGTCTTCTATTTCTTTAGTTTTTACTTACAAAAATTAATTATTTTTTAAATTAACGGAGTAAGTTAGAAAAATATTGAAAGAAATTCCAAAATTTGTCATGTTATTGAATACACTTCAAAGTATTTAATGTTTTATGAACAGTTTTGTCCTGTTAGTGTTTGGTTTTATAGCAAATTATTCTTTTTATTTTCAAGTAACTGGAGTAATTAATTTATTCTACAATCAAATTATTCTAAACACATGCTCTGTATATAAAAAACTCATTCATTTTTCAACTGTTCTCTGCATTATATAAAAAAAATCATTTGTTTTGCATTAACAAAGTAATAAAAAAAAATTTAAAATTTCTTTTATGGAAAATTTCTTTTTAGATTGAAAGAATACTTCTACTTGTGTTATTCACGAGCCCATAAATATTGTTCAAAATTTTTAAAACGCTTAAGTATTCTAAGGTCAATAAATTTTTAACAAATTTTGTTTTTTTTTTTTTATGCGAAATTTCAAAAATTCTATAATAAATAGCCTTGTATATATTCTTTTATCTCTGCACATATATTTTTGAGGGCCTATCACTCTTTGGCAAACGTAATTACTGAGACTTTTATAAATAAATTGAAATTTATCTAAAAAAGAAAATATCCAGAGAATTTTAAAAACCAATGTAAATTTTCGTTTAAACGAATTAAAAGTGAACATTTTGTTCCGTCATTACAAAAAGTATACGAGTAAAAGAATTTAGAATAAATGAAAAGAAAAAAATCACAGGAATTGTTTGAAAAAGCTATTAAGTAAAGAATTAAATTTACTTGGAAACAATATTCGAATACATATAATTTTTTGCTTAATATTAACTACAAAAACGTTTTTTAAAACATTTGTTATACGAAAACCTACTCGTTTTACAGAGTAGCGGTAAAAAATGATAAGCTTTTTAAAGAAATTTGAAACTTGTGGAGTAAATAAACCAAACCGCACATGTGATGTGTCTCTGTTAGTAACAATTAAAAATTTATCAATTTATGTAAAATGCTTTAAATGAGAAATTTCTTCATTAAATTTCATTTTCATTTTGAATCTTTATATAAAAAAAATATACTCAAGTAGTAATTATCACCATAAATCATTACTCACCATTTCCGCCAATAACTTGCAAATCTGGATAGGTATTCTTAATATATTTGATCATTTCAATTTGATACATGGAATTGCCTTGTGATGAATCCAAAACAATGACATCAACACCGGCGTTCACTAATAATTTCAGGCGATCCTTGTCTTCGGGACGTGTGCCAATGGCAGCGCCAACAAGCAATTGTTTATTGCTATCCTTCGAAGCATTGGGATACGAACGAGCCTTTTTCAAATCTGTGCGAGCTATAAGGGCCACCAATTCGCCATTTTCATTGACAATGGGCAATTTACCCTTTTTGCTCTTTTCCAAAATGTCATTAGCCATGGGTAGATTAATGCCATTGGGAGCAGTTATAAGATCAGTGGTCATTATGGTGCCCAATTTGATTTCAGGCTGGTTTTCACGAAAATCAATGTCACGCGATGTGACAATACCCAACAGTTTGCCACCCAATTTGCCGTTGGCGGTAATGGGATAGCCGGTAAAACCATTTTTACGACGAGCTTCCAAAACATCGCCAACAGTGTTGTCGGGCGACATAACCGAAGGGTCACGTATAAAACCGTGTTTGTACTTTTTAACTTTCTGCACTTCATTGGCCTGGTATTCGGGCGTGCAATTGTGATGTAAAATACCAATGCCGCCACCGAGCTGTAAATGTAAAAAAATATTGGAATTAGATATGTTATAAAAGATCACAATAAGTTCGTATTAATTTTTTAAATCACTGAATCGGTCGATCGGGCGATAGATTTATGGATATAGGGAATGAAGAACAAGTTCCTCAGGGAAAATTATGGGTTGATAACGAATGACAACCAAACTTTTGTTGTAAAAAAATGGAAATTTTTAAATTTTAGTTGGCATCTCTAATGTCAAGTTAAGCAATTTTTGGCAACTAGCAAAGCAACTGGAATTCGGTTGTCATCTATTATTGATTAATTATTCACATTAGGAGAAGTTAAAATACTAACCGCCATTGCAATAGCCATATCAGATTCTGTTACTGTGTCCATAGGAGAGGAAACCAAAGGTGCACGCAATCTAATTTTTTTGGTTAAAGGAGAAGTAAGATCCACTTCCTCAGCAGTGAAATCTATGTAGCCCGGCAGTATAAGAAAATCACTGTTTGGGAAAAGAGAAAATATTTAAAAGAAATTCTCAATTTTTAAACTTATGGGTCTCATACTCACTTGTAAGTCAAACCTTCGGCATTGGCAAACAGCTGACTGCAGGATAAACCATCTTGCAGGTCTCCAGCATCTGTGGGAGTTGTTACAAAACCATTGGTGGGTGCAGACATGGTAGTGCTCTTTTATTTAAAATATTTCTTTAATAAAGCAAACGTAAAACGTTTTTAAGCAATGAATAGATAAATTTTCAAATTTATTTAACGGCGTAATTTGAATTTTTTTTAAAACAATAACAACATAAATGAAAATATGTTTAATAACGTTTTTTATGCAATTGTCGCGTCTCAAATTGCTTTAATTTTGCCAATTTATTGTTCAATTGTTTATTGTGCAGCGAATGTTGACTCTAGAATTTGTTTAAACAAAAAATAAAAGAAAACAAATATTGTAAGAAAAAACCCGTAAAAATCTGTTTAATTTGTACTTTTCTTCTTCTCTTGAAGAAAAATAAAATGAAATTGAAAAGCACATTTTTTTCCGGAATATTTACCTTCCGTAGAGATGCGTTGCTCTCAATGAATCCACACCAAATGAGCACAGGCGAATATGTAGAAACAAAGAAAACCACAACTACGAATGTACCTACAAAACAACCACGTGTCCCCCACAGAGATGCATGGCAAATATATAAAATTTGATTAAAAAAATAAATATTTAAATAAATAAAAAGAAAAATTTAAATAATTTCATATAATATTAATAAAATAATTCAGAATTTGTAAATATTTTAATTCATAATTGAGAATAATCGTTTTAGTACCTTAAAATGCAACTCTGTAAGCAATTTGTAAACAAATGTGGCACTGAACATATACCTCATCAACAAAACAAATCGAAAACAGAAAATCCTTTTATATTATACACACAGCAGTAGTATTTAAAGTTTTTAAGAAAATAAACTTGATTAAACTATAAAATTTGATTAAATATTAAAAAATAATGAGTTTACCTCCAGCCTTACTAGCCAGATTGGCTCAGCGTGGTTTGGTTAACAAACAAAAAGCCCAAAAGGAAAATGGTAAGAACATTGGAATTCTTTCAAACTCGCCCACAAATTTAACAAAATATATTTCCCTCATGTTGCCAGAACCTGCCGTCTTAAATACAACCGCTGAAAATGAAGAAGTCATTGCCGAAGATTATGACGAAATGGATACAGATAACCATAATCAACAAAACTCTGAGGAATACCAATACCCATCCCAGTATGATTTGGATCATGATCAAATACGCAAACCCATAGAGGATAACAACTGGTTGGCCCAAATGAAGGCACGCATGGGTGAGGCTGGTACGGCTGCTGGCTACAAGGGATGTCCCAATAAATACAACATTTGGCACAAGTGCACTTTATACTGTGTTAATAGATGGTCTGAAGGCATTACCAAACCTTCACCGGAATATATGAAGAGATACAAACGTTTGATACGCAAATATCCCTTGCCTAAGGGTTGGATTGAAATGTATGATCCCGGTTGTGGTTGTTATTATTTTTCTTGTGAAAATGAGAATGTTGTCTCTTGGTTGCCACCCACTCATCCCAAATCGGAGGTGACGAGAAGTGCTGCCTTCATTAGAAAACAAATGGAAGACACTTCGGGTGAGCAACAAGATAGTGATGGCGAACCCTTAAGTGACTTGGAAGATGAACCTGTGAAAGAGTCCGCTCAAGCTAGGCATCATCGTGAAGTAGAGGAAATTATTAATGCTTCTTTAAGACCAAAGTCTCCGCGCACTTTGGACAGCCATGAGTTTCCTTCGCTGCAAGAAGTAGCCGGCAGTCCTACAGTAGCTTTACCGCGTAAACAAAAATCCCGTGATTTGGATAGAGCTCTATCACGTCAGCGTAAAGAACGCGAACGTGGTGGTGGCGGCGAACGTTCGGGACGTGAAAGAGACCGTTATTCTAGTCATGGCCGTCGTCATCATAATCGTAACGATGGTGATGCTTTAGATCCCATGGATCCAAGTGCTTATTCTGATATTCCGCGAGGTAAATGGTCTGATGGTTTAGCTACAGGCGGCAGCGGCGGTGGTGCTGAAGATAGAAAGCGAAAATCTGATGATACCAGTAAACGTGACAAAGGAGAAAGGGATTCAAGGCGATCCGACCATTCGGACGAAGAGGATTAGGATTTAAAACAAACAAAAATGTTTAATTTAATCGATAGTACTATAAATAATAAAAAAATAAACAAAGTTAATGAAAAGCCAATACGTTCCAGATTGCATGATAATCATATTTCATATTACAAACCTTTTGTTTTTAGTGTTTTAAATACAGAATTGGTATTCTTGGAGTATTTCTCCATAAAGTGATTGAAAATTAAGCTCTAGGCGAATTATGCATTAATAGTGACTTCAGAACTGATCGTTATTATCATTAATATATTTCCTTGTTTTAAATAAACATAAGATTGATACAAAACGACTTCTCCCATCTTCCTCTTAGTTTAGTTTTCGTTTAGTTTTGGTTTCATTTATCCAGCTAAGCAGATAATTGGCCTACTTTAGTGAATTCTAGGACAATAGTGCTACCACAAGTTGTTGTTCGAACACAAACGTCCTTTGTGAAAATGTACTGAGTTGTTGTAATGGGTGGTGGCCTTGCTTGATCTTTCTATATTAGCTTTTGATGTGATCCTGTGAGGGATGAGCACGAGTCAAAGGAGCCTCCTGGATTGATTATTTGGAGGGGTTAGAACCTTTTAATTGTTAAAAATCGAAAATTATGATGGTATTTTTTAGGCTTCACTTGGATTTGTGGTCCAGCACTTTAGCTAACTCATCATAACTCATCATCTTATTGTAATTTACAGGTGATTTGTTGACCAAATGTTAATTACTTTAAAACATTTTTAAATTTTCTACAATAACTATCGTTTAATAGCGCCTAAGAAAGGAACTTTGGCCGATGTACAATTATTAGTTCTTTTATTTGAGAATTGACCAAAATTTAATAAAGTACACTTCCCCTTTTCCCTGTATTAAAATATTAATTTTTGTTGTTACCCTTGAATTATCATTACGTAGTGACTAATGCGACACTTCATGGCAATACATAATTTAAAATTCACATTTAAATGTTAAGCTGGTGTTTAAACACTCCCCTCTTTTAATAATGAACATTTTCCTGAAAAACAAATGAAAACGAAAGTCTTTAAAAAAGAAATTCATTGAAAAATATTTGCTCTTATGCTCTCTCTTACAACAATAAATTGTATGCCGACATAGTAAAAGTAAACATAAACAGAGAGGAAGTTGTTCGCATATTAACAACATAATAGAACGAACAACTTGAACGAAACACACCCTCCCATAGTAGAATCAGAAACCAGACACAACACAAATGAGGTGGTAACAGTAACAGCAATAGCAACAAGAAAGACGTTACGCAGCAGTAGGAAAACAACAATAAATGAATGAAAAAAAAACACACACAAACTTTGTCTGTTGCTGTCTACTGTCTGCTCTGACAGAATAACATCCGTACTTTTTTTGTTATTTCCCTATACTTTTGTATGTATGTATATACATATATATGTGTGTGTGCCTGTGCGTTAGTGTTACGGTATGTTTGTTAATTTGTTTTCTTCTTTTCTTTATTTCTTCGATTTGAGTTTTTTTTTTTTTTTGGAGTGTAATTTGTTTTTCATGATCTCCTGTTACTTTTGATGAATTCGAGGCGTATCTAGGGCGTGGTGGATGTCGGCGACCTTGGGTGTGTTTGTTCCGCTATTTCGCTTTAACAAGGCTGGATTTAAAATAATTTCCATGTATTTTTTGTTTGATGGCTGGTTGACTGGCTGGATGCCTTACTGCCTGCCTGCTGTTTATTTTTCAATGAATGAATGCCTGCCTTGCCTGCCTGACTGGGTGTTTTAGGCTGGCTAGCTGACTGTTTGTTGTTGTTGTTGTTGCCATTCATATTATTTTCTTGTTCTCGTTCATAAGCACTGTCACCACCATCACCACCACCACTACTATAAATATCACCGTCCCCATCACAGCAACGCGCATTAAGTAACTCAACAATCACACCAACCGACAATTTTTGTGAAACAGGGGGTATGTGCTTATTGTTGTTGTTAAACAGCTGACTGGCTGTGTTCTATTCGGCCGTTGTAACCCAATATGTACTGGTTTTTACTACAGCCCAGGAAACTGAAGCAAAATAGCCTCTAACGTTTGTAATTTGAGTAGAATTTAATTGAAAATAAAATACACTGTGAAAAAAACTAAGACAAATCGATTACAAATTGTCAGTGGATTGTTGTAATTTAGAATGCTTCTGGTTGTAATATTAATTGCATTTTATGCAACACTATAGCTAAGCAATGAATTTGCAATATTTTAAACAAATTTGGAGACTGAAAGTGTTACAGATACAGTCAGGCATGCGATCTATGGAACGTAATATTTTTTATATGACATCCGTAACTCAACAGGGATGCATATTGTACTCTCTACAACGTTTTCAATGCTAGGATGTATGTGAAGGTCAACGACTACGTTGAAATGTACCAAGATCTACGCTAGATTGGCCGACCATACGCTTTGAAGAATACTGGAAAACATAGCAACAACTGCCATAGGCTAGAAACCGCAGGGAAAAATAGGTAAAGTTGGTGAGTTGCCCACTGCATACTTGTATTTCAAATTGAAACAACAACAGAGGTGGGGTGAAGCATTCTTTATAGTCGTTTTTAGATTTTTTCAATATAATTTTATTTTATTTCTTTTCAATTTCTTTCAGTGTATTGTAAAATTATTTGTAGGCAGGCATTCGTTTAATACAATGTGATATGATAACAGGCCTTAACAAATGGAATTAATTGTGGGTGGTTGGTTGATTTAATACTTTCCTTTCTTTCTTTGCTCTCGTTCTTTTTCTGTTTTATTTTATTTCAAAGGGCTTGAACCATTTTAAACCTGTATTAAAAGACTAACTATTTAACACCATTTCATCAATTGTCAACACATTTTCTTTGCCTGTGAGAATGTGTGTTATTTTCTAATTAAAACGAAATTTCTTTTGTGAAAAGAGGATTTAAATAAAACACTCACACAGTCTCTCTCTCTCTCTCTTTCTCTTTAACGCTCTTGCTTTCTGTTTTTGTTTGTTGCTTTTACTCTTTATTGTTTCTGTTTTAATTGTCCTTTTTAACATTCAGTTTTAAGCAAAAGATAGTTGCAGTTGTTGTTGTTGCTGTTTATACTAAATGGAACTGCTATTTGAGTGTGTGTATTTCGTTATATTGCTTTTGTTTTCGTTTTTCGTTTTGTAGGTGTTTCCTTTAAGACTCGCTCTCTCTTGTATTAAATTTAGGCATCATCATCAGACTTTTTAAAAGGCATTTAAAATAGGGTTTTAATTTTTGTTAACGCCTTGTTAGTGGTAGGGGGGTTATAAAATAAATTTTCAATAATTTTTTTAAAACACACACACACTATAGAATTGCTCTATTATTTGTAAATATGAGAAATTTAGTGATACACGCATCTACTAAAAGTAAAGAAAAAAGTTATCGATCATTTGTCGTGAGAAAAAAATAAAAATATTTCTTTTGATACATGAATTTCTTAATGTAACGATTATTTACAAACGGTAAATTTTAATTATTTTACATACTTTATCTTTATGCTCAATTTAAATACCGCCATCAATTAGCTGAGCATGTGGGTGTACTCTTTAGCTAACAGTGTTGTCACTATCAGCAACAAGTAAAAACGCGAATTAAAACAAAGGCGTATTTCAGTGAAGAATTTTATATGTCAAGTGTTTACTGCGTCCTATGCTTCTTCCAATTAGGGAATGGAATGACCCGTTCAATTGAGATACCAAGACCGCCAAGAAGTCGCCGTGGTGTAGTAGGTAGTGTGTTGGCTTACTATTCGTAAAGCCCGGGTTCGTATCCCAGGTCAGACATCAAAAAATGAAATATGAAAAAAAAAAATATTTCTTCGACGACTTCCTCTCAGCAGATTTCTGGCAAAAACTCTGAGAGTAAAATAAACTGCCATGAAAAAGTTTCTCAAAATTCTGTCGTTCGGAGTCGACGTTAAACTGTAGGTCCCGCCACTCACGTATAAAATTAACGCACACAACATGAGTGGTGTGAGAAGCTAGGCCGTAATCCTGACTGAAGGGTTGTAATGGCCAATTATGTATGTATGTATGTAAGTGTTTACTGCGTTAGATTTTATGAAATAAAGTTCTCTACGATCATTTAAGCTGTGATTCTAAATGGCAATTGTAGTTAAAAGTGTTAAAATTCAAAAAATCGCTATTATAACTACATTTTTTAGGGGACTTTAAAAACCCTTTATGTCCGGTCTAAGAAAGGCTTTATCAGATTAAAAAAGAAATTTAAATATACTGTACAGGCGTTCAACATTTAACAACTGCAGAAAAATGATTTTATAGCCTAATTTAAGAGGGTCGCTCATTTATTAACTGCCAAATAAAGTCGACTTTATGCCATTTTTATTTAATTGTACAGGGAAGATTTAAAAAAGGGTAAAAATTAATTTTTTGAAAAGGGATATTCAGCAGCTTAATTTGGTATATTGTGGTTTTTTTTTAAATAAAATAGAAATTAATTAAATTGGTTAGGTCATGTAGGAAAAAATTACATTTTGGTACTTTTTTTCATAAGAACATTAGTGTTTTCAAGCATTGCTTTTATGATGCAAGTTGCCGATCTAAAGTGTTGTGTTAAAAATAATAAATTGTTGGTACTTTTTCACAATTTGTATTCAGACGGTTTTAAAAATTATATAAATTTATTATTTGTTACCTTTAATCTTTGAAATATAAGTTCTAAAGTAATAAGAACTCATACCAATAACGAAGAAAACAGTAATAGTTTGGAACTTATTTCTCAATATGGTTTCCAATAGTATAAAAATGAAATTTTGGTACTTTTTGTTTACAAATTTTTATGTCCTAAGGACAAGAATAAGAAAAATTGTTAAAAATTATTACTTGGTACCAAATTTCTATAAAACATGAGGTTCTTTGCAGGATAACATTAATAGTTTGGTACTTTTTTGATATTTTTTCCTAAGAGTATAAATATTAAGTATTAGGTACTTCTTATTTAGCATTTTTATGCCCTATTTGCATTTCGTACTTTTCTGAAATTTGAGCTGTTAAAACTAAGCAGTAAAAGATTATTCAACATCTTTGGTACCTTTTCCACAAAAAATAATTTTTAACACAATTTTTATGGCTGCAGTTTTGAATGTTAGCATCTTGATTCAAACCCATAGGGCATCATATGTACTTAGTACCATTTTTAGAGTCCCTTATCCATTTTGTATTCGCCGTAGTCCAGTAGGTAGTGTGTCGGCTTATTAGACCTAAGGCCAGGGTTCAAATCCCAGGACAAACATCAAAGCGAAAATATGAAAAAAATATTTCTTCGGTGACTGCCTCTCAGCAGATTTCTGGCAAAAACTCTGAGAGTAAATAAAATTGCCATGAAAAGTTTCTCAAAAATCTGCCTGTCGTTCGGAGTCGACGTTGAACTGTAGGTCTCATGTATAAATGTATAAATGTATAAATGTATAAACATAAGTGGTGTGAGAAGCTAGTTCGTAATCCTGACTGAAGGGTAGTAATGACCATTATGTTATGTATGTATCCATTTTGTACAGCTTAAGTGCATGTTACCAGCTTTTAAAAAAGCAAAGTAAAAAAATTTGGAGAATTAATATCTACAAGGAGTAAAATGGATCGTTGGCCCGTTACCTTCTTATACCTTATCAAATAGGCCTCGTAAACGTTTAAACGTGTTCTCGTTAGCCCTGAAATCACTTATAATTGCAAGCAATTCATTTAAAACAATGCCATACAAAAATGGAGGCTCTATTCTTTATCCTTAGGCATGAGTTGAAAATGTTTGCAACTAAAATGTGATTGTGAACAGAAAGAGATAGCATGCTTGGTATGGGTGGCAAGGAATGGACTTTAAAATATTCGCATTTGTCAGGCCTAACAATGAAACTAAAAATGAATAGTAGCCAAGCAAGCATGGTTGGGTTGGTTTTTTCAAAAGAACACCCCTTGTTTGAATGGCTATGCTGTGTCTGGCGGGTATGAGGGGAAGCAGAAGAAAGAAAGGAAGGCGATAAGGAGTGAAAAAGTGTTTTTCTGTTCTGTTTAGGCTTATACATGCGCACACATAAATTAATCTGTGCTGAATTTTAACAATTAAGCAATTAAAACATTGCCTTCCCAAACCCCTAAGCACCGCACCACATACCATCTCCACCAGCCGCCAGTCAAGTCGTCAGTTTCCCTGTCTGTCTGTGTGGCATGGCTGCCTTTTGTGGTATTAAAATAAATTGGATTTTCTTGTTGTCTTCAACCCAACCGTGTGGAGACAGGCATCCAATG
Source organism: Sarcophaga carnaria (assembly GCA_958299815.1). NCBI lineage: Eukaryota > Metazoa > Arthropoda > Insecta > Diptera > Sarcophagidae > Sarcophaga > Sarcophaga carnaria. The sequence continues at coordinate 2,101,273 of OY283149.1, forward strand.
GCAGACAATTAGACGTTTGCTATCGTTCTATGTGTCAGTCAGTCAGTCAGTCAGTCAGTCAGTCAGTTAGTCCGTCTGTTAGTGAGTGAGTGAGCGAGTGTAAAATGAAAACAAAAGGTGGGTGGTTTAGTTAGGTTGTGTTGCGTTGGGGCTTGTTTGCTTACCGCAGGGCATTCATTAGTGCATGCCATATACGTGTGCGTTTGTTGATGTGCCTCGTGCAAATGAAATGTTTGTGTCAGGATTTTAATTAAGAAGATGTTTATGTACCAGGATCGAAGAAGCTGCCACATTAAAAGCGTAGGTTGAAATCCTTTTTTGCTAATGAAGAAACACTGTTTTATGTCCCCCTCCGCCCTTTTGCCATTTAGCAAAATTCACTAATTGGCAAAAGTGGTCTCTTCATTCATCATACAACAACAATATCTTTTTCTTCTTGTGATAATAACGGCAGCAGCACAAACCGAGTGGTATGATGAGTCTGATGGGGCTGGGCCGGCTTTTAAAATGAATTGGAAAAGTTAATTAAAAATAACGAACGAATCATTTGTTGTTGTTGCAAACATCATAAACAACGAATTGAAAAGTCTAAGGCACATATACATAAAACAAAGCATAACGAAATACTGGGTGTAATGGAAGAGATTTTCTGTATTAAGGTCTCCTCATTCCTCATTCATTCGATGACTGGCATTTTTCCTGGTCGATAACTTCAGTTGTTTTTGTCGATGACTTGTATTTTTTTGGGTCCATGAGTTGCTGTTTTTTTTATCGATAACTTGCATATGTACATACATACATATATGCTTGCATATTTCTGTTTTCAAGACGTCAAGGTTAAGGTAAAGACTCGTGCCTCCCGGATAGTAAGTGAACATACTACCCACTAAACTATGGCAATCCACTTTGTTCTACATCACCATTAAATTCGTTGAATTCACACTGTAAACTTTCTTTTTGTTCACCCCCCGTATTTTAATGCTTTAAAATCCCAAGACTATGAATCAATGTGCAGATAAGCACAGAAGTAGCAGGCAATAACGCCGGTATAGACTTTACAAAGCATGTACGTAGCTGTAGTCAATAGGCGATAAATCTCTATCTCGCTAACTGTCTGTCTGTCTATATCTTAATTTACATTTTCCGACTGTCTGTTTCACGTGGCAAATGCTTATGTTGCATGTCTATAATGCATTTAAGTGTTGAAATGACGTGTAAACTAAATGAATAAATATGACAGAAGCAATTAAAAATTTTAATATCTGAGAACTTAATTTTATTATAACAATATTATACAAAAATGAACTTTAACCTTTGCTACAATTCAATAACAACTAGATACAAAAGCAATAGAACTCAAGGTTATGCTTCTGTGAGAAATGACGTCAGGCATTGTGTTTTTAAATTGGTTGATAATTTCTACTAGACTAGGCTTTCTTCAGTTGTTGTGTAAAAACGCAAAAAGCAAGACAGAGTGGGAGTAGATACTTGGAAAGCGATGCTCTTTGAAGAGAGGCAAGAACTTTTTTAAAACCAAGCGTCAATTTACAATAAGAGGAGATCTACATAAGTCATGCATCAGGCTGATAACCGGTCTTTTGGTAGGGCACTGTAGACTCAGCCTACGTTTATTCAGAAGTCATTTAGATTCTTTGACGGTGAGAATGAATCATCGGAACACATTTTTGGAACCTGTAGGGCAATAATGCATCCCAAGAAGAAACATCTATGTGCTTATCAAATGCGAAGCTGGGATTTCTCATTGTTTTACACCGAGCAACATCCAGAAATTTGTCAGGGTATTCCGTATAACTAAAATACTGGTAAAAAGAAAATTCCCATATTATTTATTTTCTATGGCTATGCATCTAAAAACCGATTACTCAAATAAAATTCGGTTATTTTTCATATGCAAGCAACCAACACTTCTTTTTTAAATCAATTTTTTTCGCTCCTCTTCGTATTTTATAAAAAAGCATACTGAATGACTTTTTTTTATAGGGGAAACTCGTCAAAAAGCTATAAAAAAATATAAAATCTAGTAACAAACAACAACAACAAGAATTATAACCGAAACACACAATTTCAGGGGCCTTTCCCAGTTAAGTTTGTAACAGGCTGTCAGCATATAACAACACTCAGCATTTTATTTAACGTACGCTTTTATTTCTTTCTTCTCTTTTGCTTTCTAGCAAAACAACAATAACAAACAATAAAAATAATCTCAGTCAAACTCAATATGTGTTTTTTTTTGTTGCTGCTTTAAGCAGTCAGTCAAGTCAGTCAGTAGCTATAATTTCTGTAGAGCAACGCCCGCCAAAATATTGTGAGGTTATGTGATGGGAGATAATAAAAGCAAAAACCATTATTTACACACACAAAATCTTACTCGTTAACATTTCATGTGTTTATTGTTTGTATAACAACAACATTGTTAAGGCAGGCATACATTTTTACACACACAACAAAAGAGTAAAAGAAATGGCAAATGGAATACGGCTGCAATTAATAGAAAAACTGAAAGTCGAAAGAGAGCAAGTGAAACAAATGAAATCAAATCAAATTATTTGTTTTGTGTTAGGTTAGGGGGAGATTAAATGTGCAGTTTCTGAGTGTTTTTGTTTGTGTTTTCCATATAAACAGAAGCAGAGCACATACGGCAAAAACACGTAAACAATAGTTTCAACAGTGTTGTTAAGAATATAAGCTCAAGCTTGTATTGTATACATATATTAAATTTAATAATTTAAACCAAAAATTAAATTAAACGTGATAAATATTAAGCAGATGTAAAGTGTTTAAGATGGATAATTGAAAGAAAATACGTGAACATCAACTTTCCTTAAGGGAGGGTATATAATATATTTAAAACCAAATTATTGTTATATTTTTAAATACAGTGGTGAATATTAAGTTAGCACACTTTGTAAGCGTTGCAATCACATTCTTATATACATATTTTGCATATTTTGATATTAAAAATATGTCCACCACTGTCTGCTGTTATTATGTATTCTCCTATATTGTGTGTTTTTTATTTTTGTATGCATGGTTTATACCGTTTATTGTGAGTTGTAGTATATAATTATCTCTCTTACTCTTAGGGAAATTATAAGAATAAACATGAATGACATCGTCATGTGTGTGTTTGTTTAAATAAAAAGCTCTTAACAGAGTACTTTTCTTGGTTATTATTTTGATACTTGTGTACGCTTTCTGAGAGCCCATTATTAAAAACCGTTTTTTATACAAGGACATTGCCATCATCATCACTACTATACAACAAACAACACTATAAGTATAGTACGTACGTACATGTATGTACCCACCATCATGTACGCTGCAGTTGGGTACCTACTATGTACGTTTACGTACCATCATAGCAGTACGCGGTATTTCTTAGAGCTAAAAGCAAAAAAAAAAAAACATATGCAGCCACAAGCAAGAAAACAAAATATTTTTTAGTTTTTAAACAGAAATCAAGCTGCTATTAAACATTGTCTCCCATGATTAGTACGAAAAAAGAACACTTGCACTTGAAACAAGTCTGTATACACGTACTCTTTCTTTCTTTCCTTGTGTGTACCGTACAGAAACAGACAACATCGTAATGTGTACCCGGTACAAATACACCACACAGTACCCAGCCATATATATGTACAACGTACTCATACGTGTCGTGCTTGTACTGACTTCACTGGCAGGTAGTGTGTTATGTTGTGTACAAATAACAAAAAACAACTGCTGCTGTTGTTAACACGACTTGCTCAAAAATTTCTTTGAATACAAATATCTTTGCGTAAGAAAGAGATGGCAAAGGAAAACAAATTGAACTACTCCTTATTTTTGTTGTTTTATTTGGTTGTGATATTTTCCAGCTGTTAAGTGTGTTGCTTGTTGATTATTTCTGTTTGCCTGATTAACGGCCAGCCGTTGGTAGGAACAAGAAAACGAAAGTGTTTGAGAGTACACACAACAACAACAACGTTGCTTATTCATATTTGAGACCACAACCAATTTTTCGTTCGATGTCACATGTTTTGTCGTCAATTCGAAAAGTAGCCGTATGTGTGGAGAGTATGGAAATCGGGAATAAAGTATGCAAATTTCCAAATCATATGTGGAAGACAAAAAACAAAATATCTTTCTCTTCCTCTTTGAAATTTTTTTAACCCTTGTGACTGACATTGATTGCCATATACCATCCATCCATAATACCATAAACCCAGTGGCCAGGCGAGACTAGGCCAATGAGTTGAACAATTTTCGATTCTGCGCACTACTACGTTATGGCATTTGTTTCACTTCACGTCTGGCATTAAAATTTTACATTTTTTTTAATGAGGGTGGGGTGGGTCGGCTGCTGTTGGTTTCGTTTTAAATGGGCTGTGGTGCTGTGCACATTTTTGAAATTTCTAAATATTTGTTAGCAAAGATGCGCTCCTAAGCTAAAAAAATGTCGATTTCCATAAATTTGTTCGTAAAGTCGTGTGTCAAAAAAGATAATCTATGTACGACATCAACAAACCAGAAAGAAAGTCAGTTGTTTTTGGAGAAAAATTACTATTTGTTAACGAATCTAAATTTTCCACAGAAAATAAATAAAAAAAATCTCCTAACTTGGTTGGTTGGCTTACCAAGGGAGTTGAGGACACATCATTTTGCGTGTCTACCAACTCTCTCTTACTGTAATACCTAATGTTAGAGGGGGTGCACAGCAAGGAAAGTTGTGTAAGAATCATCGGCCACCACCCCCGTAGGCTGCAAGTAGGTTAGTCTGTATATTATGAGGATTTTTCAGTAAAAACCCTAAAAAAAGAAGCTGTTCCGTCTTTGTAAAGCATTTAAATTGTGGTACCAGATTTTTCGGATAACGAGGCGACTGTCAGGACAATGGATTCTTGCATTAACGCATCGAGAACGGCTTTATGGCTGAGCGGTACAAAATTAAAATCAAATAGTAGTCAATAATATTACAGGTTCACGGTGAGAAAATCACCAAACTTTCGAGAGTATTTGCTATTGGACAAAGGCACTCATTTAGGACGCATTGCTCTTTATCGTAAATATTTTTATCCCCGAAATTTATGATTTTCTGGCACAATGAAATACAAATTAATTTGTTCAAATAAAATTTCATTTATTTATTAAAGTTCTTAAATTCTACATAATTTAATGTAAGCATTATAAATCTTTTTATTGTTTCAGGCCCACTGTGTTTTTTTTATGGCTTTTGTTCCACTGTTTTAGCAGCAATATGAAAAAAGTAAACAAACTGCCAATAATCAAGTAAACAAAATGTCTCCCAGTACGGCCAGCTAGAAATTCTGAACGCCTAGTAATTTAGTGACTCACATGACGCGATTTCGGCACTGCATGCACATGGCGATGTTGCGTTGTGCGGTAGAGCAAGCCGCTAAACAAGCAGGCAACTACCGAACATACGATTAAAAAAAAACAACAACAGCAATGCACACTTATTTTACGACGTATGTTCAGTCAATCGCCAGCATCAACCATATTTACGTTACAGAGAGAGACGACCACAAACGAATAAAAACAACAAACATGTCTGTCTGTTTGAACGAACGAACGAACGGTGATGAAACAAAAACAACAGAACATCAGAAAACAAATATCGCATGCAACTTGAGTTTTATTGAAAGGTAAATATATTTGTCTCTTTTTTTCTAAAGCTATGTTAATGGCAGTAATTGAAACTTTATAAAATTTTATTTTTCAGATACCCTTACTAGCTTTACTGTTCGCCTAATAACTTAGTGACTCACATGACGCGATGTTTTCACATTTTCTAACAAAATGTTTGCTTGTGAAAGAAAAGAAGACAACAACAACAACAACAACCAGAAGAGAAAAAAATAAACAACGTGTCAAACCAACCAACGCTGCCAAAGACATCTGTTCTGCTGCTTTTTCTTTCGCCCAGAAACAAAGAACGGCGGGTTTGAGTGATTGACAGACAACAACAACCAGTGAGCCAAGCCAGCTGTATGTGCGTTGCACCCAGTGTGTGAGTGTGAAATCAAACGTGCTGTCAGGGTGTTGCCTCTCGTGTTCTCTTCTACAGCTGTTTCGTTATCATACACTGTACGTCATACATATATTTGTCTACACGGCTAGTTGCTCTCTCTTTCTTTGATTTTGTTTTTTATTTTCAGTTTATTTTGTTGTTGTGCTGCTAAAAACACCACTAAATGTAAGGCGGCGGCCAATCAAAACATATGGCGGGATTTGTATTTTTGCGTTGATGCTGTTCTAAAATTTCTGTTCGCCTGTCAACTTCGGGTGGATTTTACGCGCGAAACCAAAAAACGTACCCGTACGTGTTGTGTTAAAAAGAACCACAAACAAACCTGTCTCCCAAGTAAGTAACCAATGTGATGAAAAAAAAAAAAAAAAAAGTTACACGCGGCGGACTACTGTCGTCGTATTGTATGTAAGTAGCAACAGTAGTTATTGCCATGGTATAAGAAATATAGAAGGTAGTTCCAATCAAATTTTTTTTTATAAAATAAGGTTTTTTGAAGTTTTATTTTCTCATAAACTATATATGTAGCGTTGCCACATTTATAATTTTGTTGTATATTCTCAATAAATTATTTATGAAAAATGTGTAATTTATAATTTAGTATATTTATGTACGAAAAAATGTTCGTCCAAGATAAAACCTTTTAACAATTTTTATATCTAAATTTATATTAGTTAAGTCCAACAAGTTTAACACGTAATTTGGGCTAGTATTTAAAGAATTTCCATTAATTTTTGAAAAAATTGAAAATGGGGAAAATTTAAAATTATATGGTAGCATTATTTTAACGAAAGCGTCAAAATCCTTAAGCATGTCAGATAGTGAATTTTAAAAAATAAAGAGAGAATGAAACTACCTTCTATATTTCTTATACCATGGTTATTGCTATTATTTTACGAGAGAGTAAAGAAATTAGCAGAAAAAAATATACCCCCTACTAAATAAGAAAACAAACAAAGTGACGACAGATGATAGTTTATATAGGGATAGAGTGGCCAATTCGAAGATATTTTAATTTGTATTGTATGTTTATTTATAAATTTATTTAATTATTTATTTATTTAATTAATTATTTACTTGATTATTTATTTATTTAATTTAATTGTATTTGTATGGCCACCTTTTTATTTAGTTTGTTAAAACAAACACTGCGAAATAACAGTGTTTGTTAATAACGTGTTTTATTTTGGTTTTTCGTTTTTATATAAACGTTTGACTGCTAGGCGGCGCAAAAGCGCTGGGTTCATTATACATAGGTTATTAGAATTGTGTAGATTTTTTTATTATAATAATTGTAGTTTTCGAACGTTCTCATCAGAATCGCTTAGCAGTCAAACGGTTATATTATATTATAACCGTTTGACGCTAAGCGGCGCAAAAGCGCTGGGTTCATTATACATAGGTTATTAGAATTTTGTAGATTTTTTATTATAATAATTAATTGTAGTTTTCGAGCAGTTTTCGAACGTTATCAGAATCGCTTAGCAGTCAAACGGCGCAAAAGCGCTGGGTTCATTATACATAGGTTATTAGAATTTTTTAGATTTTTTTTTTATAATAATTGTAGTTTTTGAGCAGTTTTCGAACGTTCTCATCAGAATCGCTTAGCATAGTATAACCGTTTGACTGCTAAGCGGCGCAAAAGCGCTGGGTTCATTATACATCGGTTATTAGAATTTTGTAGATTTTTTTATAATAATTGTAGTTTTCGAACGTTCTCATCAGAATCGCTTAGCAGTCAAACGGTTATATTATAACCTTTTGACTGCTAAGCGGCGCAAAAGCGCTGGGTTCATTATACATAGGTTATTAGAATTTTTTAGATTTTTTTTTATTATAATAATTAATTGTAGTTTTCGAGCAGTTTTCGAACGTTCTCATCAGAATCGCTTAGCAGTCAAACGGTTATATTATAACCTTTTGACTGCTAAGCGGCGCAAAAGCGCTGGGTTCATTATACATAGGTTATTAGAATTTTTTAGATTTTTTTTTATTATAATAATTAATTGTAGTTTTCGAGCAGTTTTCGAACGTTCTCATCAGAATCGCTTAGCAGTCAAACGGTTATATATCGGTTATAATATAACCGTTTGACTGCTAAGCGGCGCAAAAGCGCTGGGTTCATTTGTTACTAAATTCGCATTTGCGCTGCGAATTTCAGTATAAAAATTTCGTCAAAAATAAAAGTAAAAGACGAGATAAAGGGTCTTTATACATAGGTTATTAGGATTTTGCAGATTTGTTTATTATAATAATTGTAGTTTTCGAACGTTCTCACCAGAATCGCTTAGCAGTCAAATGGTTAAAATGTCTTGCAAGTAGTGCACAGTAAGTAGAAGAAATAATCGATATATATAATAATCGATATATAATCGATATATATATATAATAATCGATATATATATAATAATCGATATATAATAATCGATATATATATAATAATCGATATATATATAATAATCGATATATATATAATAATCGATATATAATAATCGATATATAATAATCGATATATATATAATAATCGATATATAATAATCGATATATATATAATAATCGATATATAATAATCGATATATAATAATCGATATATAATAATCGATATATAATAATCGATATATATATAATCGATATATAATAATCGATATATATATAATAATCGATATATAATAATCGATATATAATAATCGATATATATATAATAATCGATATATAATAATCGATATATAATAATCGATATATATATAATAATCGATATATAATAATCGATATATAATAATCGATATATATATAATAATCGATATATAATAATCGATATATAATAATCGATATATATATAATAATCGATATATAATAATCGATATATAATAATCGATATATATATAATAATCGATATATAATAATCGATATATAATAATCGATATATATATAATAATCGATATATAATAATCGATATATAATAATCGATATATAATAATCGATATATATATAATAATCGATATATAATAATCGATATATAATAATCGATATATATATAATAATCGATATATAATAATCGATATATAATAATCGATATATATATAATAATCGATATATATATAATAATCGATATATAATAATCGATATATATATAATAATCGATATATAATAATCGATATATAATAATCGATATATAATAATCGATATATATATAATAATCGATATATAATAATCGATATATAATAATCGATATATAATAATCGATATATTATAATCGATATATATATAATCGATATATGGCTACTATACTAGTAGAGCTGGCTACTATACTAGTAGAGCTGGCTACTATACTAGTAGAGCTGGCTACTATACTAATAGAGCTGGCTACTATACTAGTAGAGCTGGCTACTATACTAGTAGAGCTGGCTACTATACTAGTAGAGCTGGCTACTATACTAGTAGAGCTGGCTACTATACTAGTAGAGCTGGCTACTATACTAGTAGAGCTGGCTACTATACTAGTAGAGCTGGCTACTATACTAGTAGAGCTGGCTACTATACTAGTAGAGCTGGCTACTATACTAGTAGAGCTGATGATGATGATGATTTATGATGATGATGATGATGTGATGATTAATGATGACGATGATGATTAATGATGACGATGATGATTAATGATGACGATGATTAATGATGATGATGATGATTAATGATGACGATGATTAATGATGATGATGATGATTAATGATGACGATGATTAATTGTGATGATGGTTAATGATGATGATGATTAATGATGATGATGATGTAATGATTAATGATGATGATGATGATGTAATGATTAATGATGATTACTGATGATGATGATTAATGATGATGATAATGATGATTAAGGATGATGATTAATGATGATGATGATGATGTAATGATTAATGATGATTACTGCTGATGATGATAATGATTACTGATGATGATGATAATGATTACTGATGAAGATGATGATGATTAATGATGACGATGTTAATGATGACGATGATGATTAATGATGATGATGTTAATGATGACGATGATGGTTAATGATGATTATTAATGATGACGATGGTGATAATGATGATGATTAATGATGTTGATGATTAATGATGTTGATGATTAATGATGATGATGTTAATGATGATGATGATTAATGATGATGATGATTAATGATGATTACTGATGATGATGATAATGATTACTGATGATGATGATAATGATTACTGATGATGATGATAATGATTACTGATGATGATGATAATGATTACTGATGATGATAATGATGATGATTAATGATGATGATGATGATGATTTATGATGATGATTAATGATGATGATGATTAATGATTAATAATGATGATGATGATTAATGATGATGATGTAATGATGATGATATAATGATGATGATATAATGATGATGATGATGATATAATGATAAAATAATTGAATTGCTTAATAATAACAATTGCCTAATAATAATAATAATAATAACACTTAAAAATTATAGTAATAACAATTGCTTAACAATTATAATAATAACAAATGCTTATTAATAGTAACAAGTGCCTAATAATAATAATAATAACACTTAATAATTATAATAAAATTGCTTAATGCTTGTTGCTTGTTGTTTGTTGTTGTTGTTTTTGTTTGCAGTGTTCACAAACGAGATCTATTCATTAGGCGAACAAAAATCTCAGCAAGTCACCAAAATACTGGAAATATATAGAAATAAACAATTACAAAGGCAAGTTAATACAATACAATACAAAAAAACACTTGGTTGTGTACGCTAAAGAAAAAAAAGGACCGATATAGTGTATATGTAAAGAAACAAAAAGCTTTTTTTTTCTCTTATTAGCTCACATTGTGTTTGTAAGGAGAATAAAAAAACCCGTTTTGGCAAAAACAAAAACACACTTTTTTTTTCTTTTCTTTGGTTTTCTTTTTTTTTTTTTCTTTTGTTTGTTTGTTTATAAAAAAAATATAGTTTTGCAGTGAAAAAATTTCAGTCATTCTAGGAACTTACCCTAGATGTGATACCAGGCGTGCAGAAAATACAGCAAGTGGTCGACCTATTTTCTTCAACGCAATAATTTTTATGTTTCTTTCTCACTGTATTGTGTGTGTGCTTAATAGGCGTGTGTGTATGCATGGTTAGTTAAGATGTGTAACAGTGTTGCCGCTTTGTTATTTTTGCTTTTGATTACTTTTGTATTGTTTGGGAAGAAATTTATTTTACTCTTGTAAGCGATGCATGGATACGGCAACACTTAGAAGGGGTTTAAGTGAATTCGGTGTGCTTTTAAAGATGATGCGATCGATGCGATGCCTCTGTCCATGGTGACAGTCAAAGATTTCAAAACTGCTGGTGGAACTAAAAATACTTTTCGTTTGCTGAACGGAATTGTTAAAAAGAAAACTCTGCTAAAAGTCATTATGGACCAACTGCATACAGTTTTCCAAATTGATGGTCTGAATTCAAATTTCGGCGTTGGCTTCTTCTTTTCTTGCTTGTTTGATTGAATTGCATTTTTTTACGTTAAAAAACGGACCGAATTAATTTGTACTTCATTAGGCGCACAGAAAATACCAGCAAGTCGACGAATATGTACATAAAAAAGAGAAAATTAAAAGAAAAAAGCATATAAATAAAACATATGGACTTTCTCCTATTTACACAACTACCTACCATGTAAATAAAATGTATGTATTGGATGGATACTGCTTGCTGTGTTTTCCCCCTTAGTATTTTTTTTCCTTTCCAATTTGTTTCTTTTCTTTTTCGTTGTTGTTTTTTTACACCTAAAAAAAATAACTCGTCATCATTTCAATCATTTTCTCAGTCATTCTAGGAACTTGCCATAGATGTCTTAACAGGCGACAAGAAAACGCAGCAACGTAACGACCTAATTTCACACGAAATCATAAAACATGTTGTTTTCTCTGTCTCTCTCCTACATTAGCAGCCATCTATACAATATGTGTGTAATAATGGAGATAAAAGAAATCGTTTCTCTGTAGCTGCTCTCTTTTTTAATTCTCTCTCCTTTTTTTAAGACCGTGCTATTGTTGTTGTTTTTTTTTTTTGTTGCAAATAATTCACAGTAAATAAATTTTGTGTTGAGGTAGGTGATTAGTGTTGGTTAACGTTATTATTTGAAGTAAATAAACGGCATGTAAATAATGTACACATTTGTTGTCACTGAAAGTAAACAAATGTAAATTTTGTGGTAAAATTAGTAAATATCGATTTAAATATGGATTATTTTAAAAATACATGCATGTGATAAATAATTTATGAAATTTGTTTAGTATTATCAGTAATTACTAATGTGTTTTGTATGTTCTACACAATATTTTCATGTAAATAATTGAATTTACGAATAATTTTAAATATTTTCAAGTAAACTCTAATAAAACTACAATTTCGATGTCAATTTTTCAACTTTTCTGACGATAACTTGATGAAAATTGACTATAACGATTTTCCAAAGTAATTTTCGAAAAAATGTGACCTAATCATACACCACCAGACCTTAACGCGTAGCAAAGAAGTCACTTGTTCCGGATAAAATGGCTTTTTCATAATTTTGATTACTGATGTAACTACCGAGTATGAAACGAGCTTCATTTCTGTGTACATTCCGATGCTGCATAGACCTATGTACATCTGTAACACTTCCAGTCTTTAAACAATTCTTTATAATCCTGACAATTACTGGCACAGTAGGTCGTTTATGATGACCATGATCACCATATAATGCTTGCAAAGTGACCATGTTTAAATGACCACTTTTGTAGGCAGTTTTGAATTATTTTTATGAGTTTTTCGTAAATGGTAAATCTTTTACTGAATAAAGAACACTTTAAAGTTACTTACGCAATTTGTCGGATATCGGACTCCTTTTACAACTCCTTCCTCACGTTGGTCCTTCCAACTCATCAAATACCCGTCATCGACATCGCAATGGAAAATTCAAAACCAACTTGAAGATCTGGTACATGCAGATGGCATATGCTTAATATCAACTAGACATGACATTATGTGAAGATAAATACGCCGCAGTTGTCACGGGCACTAGTAGTGTTGGCCTAAGGCTTAATTCAGTAATAAAACTATGCCCAATCGTTGGTGCTGACATTATAGAAAGGCAGTGTGATTTCGTTACTTGAATTCTGGATATTCTGGCAACCTCTGCCTAGGAAAAGAACCAAAGTTATATTGGCATTTGGCAAGAATGTAATCAGGCTTCTTACGGATGTACATAATTACTGGATCTTGTAAAATTCGATGAATGTCTGCAGGAACTATTTACGTTGAGAGAGAATTGGTAGGAGAATCCCAGTCGTATAAAAACAGCCCTCCAAACCGTTATTCGCTGATTATAGCACTGCAATAGACATCTCGATGATGTGATGATGTCACTTGCAGAATGTTCTCATCGACTTTGGCGACAAAAATAGGGATTCTACGACCAATATGTGAACGTATGAGGTATTCACTTAGCAACTAGAGAGGGCTGCCTAAGAAGTGTATCCGGGCTGCACAGAAGCACTGGAAGAACGATTGAATTGTAGAGCATTAGCTATGTTGCACAATAGTGACAATAGCGCCTGTTGGCAAGACTAATTTTACGCTTAATCTCCAGGCTAGTACAATTGTCGCATTATCCTTGAAGTGGAACTGATTTTCGTAAATTGCAAAAAATTCTTAACGATGACGAAATGAGATCGTTTTTGACGACTGTTTTATGTGTTTAACTAAAAAAGAAAAATATGAAAATACATTATTATACATGCTATACAATTGAGAAATAAAAACTTTAAATTCAAGTTAACTTACCAGGTTGGCTCTTTTCAAAACTTCTGAACTCATTTATCAATTCTTTTTTGCGTTTGTTGTGTTAAACAGCAATGGAATGGACGGAGGGCGTTTTCTGGTGCATGCAGACAAGAAGTCGCCGTTATCTTCATCACCGTAGCTGACTGATGGCTGAACTGACGATGACACTGGGATATACCGAATGCTCTAGTTTTGCCAGGCGATCATAAAATTAATGTGATTACAGAATAGAAGCACTGGCCTGTTCACCGTGTAAACTGCAAAAAAGTAAGAGAAGACGAGAAGGTATTGTAAATAAAATTAATGCTGAACAATTCTTAAGAAGTTTTATGCTTTTTTTTCTTTTACTTTGTTTTTGCCATATTTTCTCATTTATTTTTAGACGAAAAAACTTACTACTAATTGATGGATGGTTGGATAAATAAATGTGTGGAGTGTTGGATTACATGGATACATGGTTGAGGAGGAGGAGGGGTATATGTATGAATGTACATACATACATATGTAGGAAATATGTATAAATTTTATTTTTAAATGGTTAAGTAAATGCAAAAATTGTTACAAAATGAAACAAGAAAATCTATTTAAATACACAAAAATCTTTCAAAATTTTACACAAATTTCAATAGCTGAACCTATTTATTCCAAAGTAATTAAATTAAATTGAATGAAGTTTTGCTAAAATAAAGTTACCAAAACTCTTTGAACGCTTTTCAAATTTCATTCACTTAGTGCTTCTTATGTCGTGTTTATACCTCATCCTTCCTGTGGCTTTACATTCACAAGTAATTTCTTTTGGGATGTTTGAGTTGGTTGCACTTATCTCCCCTTCGTCTACAGCTTTTACTTTTTTTCCTATTTTGTTCGTCATCGTACTTAAGAGCTTAAGTCTTAAATGCTTCGACAATGTATTCGTTTTCTTTCCCTTTTTTTAAGCTAAAGAATCTTAAAGCGGATCAATTTTGGGTACAACGATAACGAAAATTAAAGTGTTGCAAGTTTACAGTGCAATGCAGCAGCAGCAGCAGCAGCAGCATTACTCTATACATGGAATTCCTAACACGCCAAAATAGAGTGCTTCACGAGGAGCACAAAAATATTGGCAACAAGTGGCATTTTTAAATTCTATGTGTTGTTCGCGACGGCTTGTATATGTATATTCTTTGACTTCTCCTTGATCGGACCTCAGTAATTTTAGCAAATCCAATTGAATTTAATATGTCAGCCCGAAAATCAAGCATAAAATTACTTTTGCCAACAGGCGTTATTAGCGACCACTATCATGCAACAAAACTTATGCTCTACAAGTCAATCATTATACTCGTGCTTCTTTGTAACGCAGACGCACTTCTTAGGCAGCCCAGGAGACAGTTTTTCTCTTGTCGTTTTCACCGAGAGCTCTTCAAACCGCATTGGACAGGCATGAATCCATGTTATGTCCTTCAGAGGTTAGCAATCGATCGTATATTATTCTATCCAATATATTATCAATCGTATTAAGTAGCCAAATGCGAAAGTACGGCGATTGTTCAGCTCTTGTGTTGTCAGATTTTGAAAATAACTACGAATTTCTGTTCCTTCCGTCTATTTGGAAAAGATACTATAAACGATGAAGTGGCCGTAGTCTAGTAGGTAGACCGTTGGCTTATTAGCTTGTGAGCTTGTGGTTCAATCCCTGGCTCAGACATCTCGAACAAAACAAAATACCAAAAAAATATTTCTTTCGGCGACTTCCTCTCTGCAGATTTCTAGCAAAAACTCTGATCTGTTCAAATCTGTCGCTCAAAGTCGACTTTAAACTGTAGATCCCGCCACTCATGAATGTAATTTAACACACCCAACATGTGATGCTAGGTAGTAGTCCTGACTAATGACTTGTAATCACCAATTAAGTAAGTAAGTACTCCCGACAAGACATTTCTGGGCCTAAGTTGATATCCATGTTAAGTCTTTCGTTCGGTCTTATTCCAAGCTCCGTTCGAGTTTCTCTCTCACACCTTCTGGTATTAATTTAATCGCCTTCAACGTCCCTACTATTCTGCGTGAGTGTCACATTTCCTGTGTGTGTGTACTCACTCTTGTGCATGACACGTTGATAAGAACACCTTAGTGCATCAATTTCAATCTTTTAATTAAAATCCAGAGGAAGCACAAAGTGTAACAGTAACGTATGTATGTATGTACGTATGTGACCTTAAATTTTTTACAATTGCTGCGTTAATATTTAAATTTTAAATAAAAAAAGAAAATACTTTTTTTCTCTTCCAATAGCACAGCACATACATTTTTTGTTATCACATTGCTGTTGCTGCTGCAATACTTTAATCACTAAAAATATCCCAGTTAAACTAGAAAAATCCATTAAAATACTTGAAATTATCATTTACCAGCACCAGAGCCACCGACACCTTATACACACACACACTCAGACCCACATGCATATAAAAACACTCCACAACTGAGCAATGCATCACAAGCAATGCAAAGGCAACAACAACAACGTTCAACCATAACCATCAACAAAGTTGTTGTCGTCTTCATCGTCATGATATTCAAGCGTTTCTACAAAATGGTTTCAAATACACAAAAAGAATCACTTTTTTTTTCATTTCTGCATTGCTTTCTGCGAAAAATAAAAAACAAAAAAATCAAGAGAAATCACAATAATAATACAAAAAATGCTGGCAAAAGCCACTTATCCTTGAAAAAAAAAAAATAGAAAGAAAACAGAAAAAAAAACAAATGCTACTGTGAGTGAGCATTGAAATACAATCCACACTCACTACCACGGTTAGATAGTCTACAAAACACTGTGACAGTGTAAGTATGTACTGTTGCTGAGGCAACCAACAATCACCACCTCAAAGAAATGAGCAACAGCTATGCGTTAAGCTACAAACAAACAAATGGTAACACAAAGCCTAGCATAAGAAAAGGATCACAGTTAAGAGCAAGATGAGAGAAGAGAGGGGGTTCTCTCTTAAGAGTGAAATTCTTATTCAAAATTGTTCAAAATGTAACTGTTGTTTTTTCCTCTTCTCTTATTTTTTTCTTTTTGTTATTGTTACTGTTTTATGTTGTTGTCGGTATTGCTGCTCTTATATTTGTGTTCTATATTTTGTTCTTTTTTTATTGTTCTTATTTAAAAATTCAGAAAAGAAATGAACCGTTAAATGCCGTAAAAGTTATTGAAAGTGAAATTTAAAAGAAAAAAATAAGACGAGCTACGTGCCAAATACACACACAGCTTTATTAATTATTTTTCAAACCATTTGATCAAACTTCAACAAAATAGTTAAAGCTTGAAATATTTTACGGCTTAAAAAATAAATAAAAATACAATATTAAGATGCCTAACAGGCTTGTGCAAGGAATTATCAGTTTCACAAATTGTTTGAATTGTTGAATTTGGTGATGAAGAGGCAGTCAGGTATTTAATACAAAATCAGCGGATGCCTAAGGGGAGGACGATCTTGTCTACGTTGGAAGCTCCAAGTTGAGGAAGTTCTGCAATGGATTGGTGCAATCAAATGGCGACATCGCGAGCGAATTATTTATTCAAATCCCTCGTAATTTTTTATAGAATTTTGGGGTGATTATGAAGAAATTTGAGGAGACTGAAAGTGTTACAGATGTAGTCACGCCTAAGCAGTATCGAAATATCACTTCAATGATAATTTCACGTTCTGGTTCTGTGGTGTTTCCTGAAAAAACCGTATCTACGCAGATAATCCCTTAATGGTGCAACATTAGAGAAACAACATTCGTCTAACTATCGTCAATACCGCCCGAAATGTGGTCATGTGTGTGTTTTATTTAACTTTAGTACTTTTGAAACCGACAAATGGTAACCCTTTGAAATACCAAAAAAAAAAAAGCATTCGAGAGTATTTCTTTTCCATATTTCCTTCGTTTTTTTTTGGGGGGGGGGACTAATGGACACAAGCGTTGTTTTCTCAATATTAATGCATGTGAAGGAGTGTAAGTGTCTGTGTGTTTGTGTGTATCCGTTTGATGTGCAAATGATATGATCTGTTCGTTTGGCACTCATAAAAAAGGTGACTTTTTTCTATCTCTCTCATCTCTTAGAGCATCTCACAGAGTCATTTATAATGCTTTCTTCCCTGCTGGCTTTTTTGCTTTTGCTTTCGTTTTTTATTTCAATTGTTTTCATTTGGAACCGGTTTTTACTGCCTGCCATTTTCAGTTCACAATGTTAGAAGAAATGAGATGAAAAAAAAGGATGAATTGCACCAGAAAAAAAAAAGAAAAACAAAAAACAAGAAAAAGGAATAGAAATAGGAAAAACGTTTTACATTTCATTTCACACTTTGTTATGAAAGAAAATCATTTTCACAGATTTAGTGCGACATTCCTTTGTCCGTTTTTTGTGGTTTCCATTTGTTAACGGTTCTTTTTTTTTCTTTGCTCTCCTAATGTTTTGGCTCTTTTTTCACTATGCATTGTTTGTGCCTTTTTTTTTATTTGCTGAAGAGCATATTTACAAGCAAATAACCTTGATTATGGATGGGGTGATGAAGATGATTTGCAAAATGAATAAAAAATAGCACACATGTTTACAAACACTAATAAATGATTAATGTTTGAATGTGTAGGAAAAGGAGAGCGAGTGTTAAAGGTTTAGTGATTGAGTATTGCTTAATGAAAAGAGCGCACAATGTTTCTCGTGTTAATTTAGCTGTAAACAGAGTTAATTGATGCCTTAGTTTAAATACAATGTGGGCGACAAACGTTGTCTTATTGGAATTTGAAAAAAAAATCAGAAACAATGACAAAAAGTTTTAAATAAAACTTTAATGAAATGAAACATTCCTCTCTTGGAATGTTTAGCTCATAGACAAAGGTATACACTAAAAGCTTTGCACCCTCGCGGTGTTTTTATATAAAAATGGGCCCTCAAAAATTAGAAAATGAGACAATCAAAGAGGCACAGCTGGACTTGACAACCATTGTTTCCTAATTAAGGATTAGCAACTTGAAACTTGTCTGTCTTGCGGTAGGGGAGTGTGTTATGGCCTTTGCAATGGAATCGTGTGGTGAACAACATCTTTAGAAACTTTGAAGGTATACGGAAGAAGTTCTTTGTTACGCTGATGACGTAGTCAATACATTTACGGTAAAGTTTGTCTCGCCTCATGCAGTCAGTTTGCGCTTGGGAAACTTTATTCTTGGGCGAATAGCATCATGTTCGTGTTTCTCCAGAATGCAGAAACATTTTACAGGCAGCCCCGTTACTGAAAACTTAGCTAAACTACCAGCATCCAAGTACCGAAGCATTCTCATTCACAGCGCTGTATACAACGCTGTAAGCTACAATTTTATTAATTCAACGCAAGTTGGTGATAATTTCTCTCGGCTAATACAGTCTATTCCTGGGAAATTTTATTTTTGGGCATCTAGCAATGGTCTTGCTATCAACCACATTAAGATGTAGCTCTAGCAGGTAGAAATTGCAGAACTTTATACTGCTCAGGCTTAATAGATTTAAACTAAGACTGCCAATGGAAACTGGATACCTCTTACACAGCATAGGAAACTTTTCTGGAAATGGAACACTTTCGTAAGGATTATGAATGGAATGAAACCTTCTCTGCCTAACCACCTTGTAACACACTTGTAACCCCCCTCTTCACCTCTTTAACAAAAATCCTTCTTTAAATACTTTTTTTAATTTCGTACATTTAAAGTTTTTCTTGAGGTTTTTCATCTTAATTTATTTTTAATTGTTCAAATCCTTTCAAAACCATCCATTTGTTGCTATTGTTTTCGCTGCTGCCATTTGCATACCGAATGCAAAAAAAAAAACCAACCAGCCAGCTAGCCAGCCTCTACAATGTTGTTCTTGAGTGGAAAATACCGTTTTAATTTAAACTGTGTTACAATTAATCTCTCTTTTTTGGGGGGTGGGTGGTGTGGTAGTAAAATTGTCAAAAATGTCAGTTTCCTTTAAGGAAAATCCTGTTATTAAAATCAAATTTCCATTTACGATTACGAGAACAACTCAAGTCTTAAACCATAAATGAATACTCGGTAGCAAGCAATCCAGCAAGCCAGCAGACAAACAGGCAGTCCAAGTTAAACGACAAACTCAAATGGCAGGCAGGCAGCATCAATATTCCCGTCGCCATCATCATCATCAACGTCACAATCAACGTTGTCATCTTCACATCATTCGTTTTGTTGCTTTATTTCGTTGTTGATTTTTTTATTGTTATTGTTACTGTTGCTACTGTTGTTGCTGCTGCCTCTGTATGTGTGTGTGTGTAGTTGACATCTCAACATCCTTAAGGTTTTTTTTATTCTTGTTTTTCTCCTTTTTTTGGGAATTGAATTCTCTCAAGTGTTTGTTCTAAAGTGTGTAATACAGTTAAACACAGAAAGGGGAAGAGAGAGTTTGTGGAGAGGATAAGGCATCAGTCAAAAGTCCATCATGATTGTGGATTTTATTTTGATATGAATTGCACAGCAGCAGCCATTGTTATTTTCATTCTCACAAGTTATTGTAAGTGTTGTTTGTGTTGTTGTTGTTACTACTGGCTTTAGTGGCATTTGTTTTGCATTGAAATGTTTTGTGGCTGACGCTGCTGTTGCTGTTGCTTCTGCTACTTTTGTGGTGTCGCTTACTCACTCACTTAGCAACTCATTCAGTATTTGAATCAACACCACTCGCACACTCATTCAGCCTTTAATGGATTATTGTGTACCATTTAGATTAAACGCAAGTGTCAAGTACAAGTTGTTGTATTTTCACTGCTACACTATTACTACTACAGTTACATTTTATGTGCACACTGTAAATAATCTTTTGCTCTCTTATAGACCCAACAACACACACATACATATATAAATGCTTACAAACAATGAAAGACTTGTGCAAGACCGCAAAATTTTTTGTTTTTTTTTTTTTTGTTCTTCCGAAACTGCAATAGTCTCAGCACTTAACTTTTGATAACAGTTGTTATTATTATTGTTGTAGATGCTAGTTCTGCTAGCATACTGCTGCATACTTCACATACATTTGTGTGTTATACTGCAGCAATTTTTGTTTTCTTTCCCTTTTTTTCGGGCATTCATTCACAAGCAACCAAATAATGTTGGATCATTGAATGAGTGTCCTAAGGATTTAGTTGTTTTAGATTTTATGATTTATATCCCGTTACTTGTTTTATTTTTATTATTATTGAGCACAAGTAATAAAAAAGGACAGCAAAAAGAAACCGGACAGATTGAACAATTTAGTTTTATCTTAAGCAAGAGAGCTTTTTATATTGCAAGTTTAAATTTAAAAAATAAAATTTAATTTAATTCTTATTTAATCAAAAGCGTGAGGAAATAGTAATTCAACTTGCTGAATAAGCTTTAAATATGTTTTACTGAAAACTATACATTAAAACCTTTGTATATGAGTTAGATAATGGTAATTAGGTAATAATATTGTAATTCAGCTAGCGGAATATACCGAAGATATGCTTTGTCGTCAGAGAAATGTGACAATTTTGTAGGAACTTAGTAATTCAGCCAGCTGAATAAAGCTAAAAAACGATTTACTGAAGAAAATGCAACTGTAAAATTGATTAATGTTTAAAAAATATGTTATTCAGCTAGCTGAATAGCTTTTACAATAGCATTTTTCTCAAATTCTTTGCAAACATTTATAATTTAGCTAAATAAGATGTATAAATGAAATTAAATAAAAAATAATTATTATTTAGCTAGCTGAACTCATTTTAATATTAGAATATATATGTAATTCAGCTACATAAATAGCTTTAAAATAAGAAAATTAATAAGATTAAAAGAATTATTGCTTTTAAGTTATGTAAAGTTTCTTATGAAATTGATTCAGTTAGTAGAATATATGTTCAATTAAGCTGAACATATGTTCAAATAAGTTAGTTTGCTTCCAAGACGTTTTAAGTGCAATTCAGCTAGCTGAATATTCTTTAAAGTCTTTTATTAAACAAACATTATATAAATAATTATTATTCAGCCCTGATGAGCTATTTATAATAATGGAATATAGAATTCAGCCAATGGAAAGCATATGAAATATGACCATTAATGACATCAAACAAACTATTACTTGTAATTTAACTAAAATCGCTTAAAGAATCAATTCAGCTAGCTGAATAGGTGTGATAATCATTTATCTTTTAAACAAAATGCATTTAAAAGCAATTCAGCTAGCTGAATAGTACTTATATTTGTTCTTTTTCATGATAACTTTTAATATTTTAAAACGTTTAAAGTTTTTTTCTTTTTTTTTTTTTTTGCTTTAATTTTTTCTCTTTATTGGTGTTTGAGTTAATTGAACATTTGATTTAAGCATTAATATTAATGCTTAACTGTTGATGTTATTGTCTGGGCAATATAAATAAGCCTCTCTAATACAATAACAAAACAAACAGTGTTAACATTTATTGTACAAAGTGTTTGCTTGTGGATGTATACGTGTATGCATTCGTGTGTTGTGTACGATTATGATTATTATGTCATCCTTCGTGTTTAATACAAATAAAATTTAAAGACAGCGAGAGAGAAGGAGCAAAGAGTAAAACAGATAGAGAGAAAAAAAAAACAAACAATGTGTGAATGAGTGAGTGTGTTTGTGTGTGTGAATATGTTTTTTTATTTATAACTGAAATGAGCAGCATTAAAATGAAATTGAACTCAATGTGTATAATACAGTTGTTGTCTTTGTTTATTAGTTATTAAAACAAGAAAAAAGTAGAAAAAACAAAAATAAACAACTAAAAATAAACATTAACATACTTATACAGTCATCATACATGTATGCATGTATGTATGTATGTGAGCAGTGAGCAAAGAGATAAAACAGTTTAAAAACAAAAGGCCAGAGAGAGAACGAGAGAGCTTAACTAATTTACGTTCAAAATGCTTGAAATGTTCTTTAAGGATTACAAAAACAAATACAAATACAGCCAAGCAAGTGATATAAAAACAGTTTAGTTGTGAGAGAGTAAATACACACAATAAAAATAAACAACAATTTTGCAATTTACATGTGTATTTAGCAACACACACATACATATATACACTTTGAAACCTAAGTATTTTCTACATCTTCTCTCGTTTTGCATACATTTTAGCATTATAAAAGTATATGGAGACAGACGCACACATGCACACACACAAATACATTTTCAAAAGTATTTTGAAATAAAAAAATCTGTGTTGCTTCTCTGCATTAGTTGGTGAAAAAAGGATTCTTTTTTGTTTGTTTTTCTATCTCTTGTTAATGCATGCAGCAATACATTTGTCTCTTTTCTGCTCAAGCCTTTTTAAGCCATATTCCTGCAAAATGCCGGTTATACCGTTATATTCTCTATCATAACCCCAATGGAAGTGTAAAAACAAAATTCTTTGCAATTGTTTTTCGTTGTTTTTTTTTTAATGGAAATTTGCCGCACATTTCCATTATTTTTCGCCTGGAATCGTCTGTTTGTGTTTGTGTGTGTGTGTGTGGCTGTGTGTAGCCGTATGTTGGAACGTTTTGGACACGTGCCAATTCCAGTGCAAGAAGTATGAAGTCATACTTTTATAAGCATTTTATTGTTGTTGTTATTCCCTTTCACATAGAGAAGTTAAAAGTTGTGTTTGTTGTGTGTCAGTTCGTGTCTCTTCATTATTTTTTGCTCCACATTATAAATGAAGTTTTTTTTTTTAAAAGCTTTATTGGCTAATACACAGCATGTTTAAAAGCTTTTTATTTTCATGCACACGCATACATACACAAACACAGGCAGAGTCAGACAAAGAGAGAGACAGATGACAGATGAGTTTTAGGAGTTTAAACAGCTGAAAATTGAACACAAAACAAACAAAACAATTGTGTATGATTGTATGCTTGTGTGTGTGTGTGTGTGCATCACTAATTGATGAAATCAAGCGAAACTTGTGAGAATACGTCTCCTAATGATATTGAATAGCAACAAACTGTTATTCAATGATGAATCAACATTTGAAACTTTGATGTGAAGATTAAAGATGGTGTTCATAATGGATTCGCCAAGAGTTAATGAGAGCCTGCCTTTCCTTTTCAGAACTATACAAAAACTATTTGCAAAAGAACTGCTAATCGGCATGGAACCATGCGTATTGGTATCAAGGAGACCGTGATGATATATCAGACTGAGGTGCTTTTTAGTATTCCAACGCTTTCGATTATAATTTGAAAGGGAAGCTGCCCTGAAAAGTGAAGGCAGTTAGGTGGTGTTTAACGTAAAGAAATGAAGTCTCAAAGAACAGTTCTCTTCCAAGAATACCTCATAATAATTAATGACCTTGAATACTGAGTGTTTGAGTGGTTTACGTAAAGACGTTATGTCACCAAGGACAGTTTTTTTCAAAAAATTCCTCATAATGGCCAATGACCGTGAACATTGAAGAATCAAAACCCTAATATCCGAATATCCCGCATATTTGCAACTGATATATGCATGCAGGAAGGTTTCTATTGAATACCAAACCACTTATGTACATATGTATCTAGGTTTACCCCTCTTTTCTCTGTTGGAGATAACCCCTCTGGGCTGAAGTGGAATCTTGCTATTTTGTCAGACTCACAAATTGATTCAAATTGCGTATTAAATTGGTTTTGTGGGAAGTAAAAATTATTTTTTTTGGGAATTATGAAATCCAAGTTAAATTACAAAATTTAATAGAACTTTTGCTAGAATATATTGCTGCAATTTTGATAAAAATTTCTTTAAAAATGTTTAAACACGATACCATGCCTGCACAGTATCGAATTGAATTTCTTGTTTGTTTTCAAAGCCTGTGTGTCTATAGAATGATGGGGTATGGCATCATAGCCATTTAAACGTATTGAATTAAAATAGACGACGACAGTATGTCGTCTTTAAACCTCTAGTATAAAACGAATTTTTTGAATTTGCTCGCAATAACACTGAAGTTTTGTGAGTAAAAACAAATAGAATTACAAGTGGTAGCAGCGCAATATACCAGCAGAGTACATGAGGAAAGTGTTGTAATCGTGGTAGTGTTCGGTTCACATTATCCTCAACCATCAGCCATAATTATCATCATCAGCACCATCGTTTACTAGTCCAATCCAATCTATGAATGCAAGAAAAGGCAAGGCAAAGCAAAACAAAAAAAAGGTTACTGAACGTGCATGAACTAAGTAGCTACAACAACTACAAATTAAAAAAATTCTATTCCATCATGTGACTTTTGGTGTTGTTGTTTGGCAGTGGCAGTGTGCTTTTCTTGAAAATTTTTTTGTGCAACTAAAAATTTAAAACAACGTCTAGAAAACTCTTTGCATTACCTTTAGCAAACTGAATCCATTTCTTTATAATGAATACTCAAAAGGAAAAAAATAAATTTTGCAAATGCAAAAAGGAAATGAGTGGAAGAGTATTAAAGAATTTCATTATGAAACTGTGTAATTACACAAATTAAATACAATTTTTTTAACGAACACTATATGCAAAGAAAGAAATGAGAAAAACTAAAATAAGAAAATTTACAAAAATTGTTTCCTTTACATTCAAACTCATTTTCGAATTCGTTTAAATAATGAAAGACTCCCTAAAGCGATCTTCTTATATCATAGTTTATGAAAATTTAAAAAAATATTAATTTCGAAATTTATTTCCCATGAAATTTAATTTTCGCACAAGGAATTTTTAATGAAAATTAGATTTTCTTTTCGATTTTTCACTACTTATTAAACATCAAAGATGAAAATGTAATTTTCAGCTAATGTTCGAAAATTCGAAGTTAATTTCGAAATTCGAAAAATAATATACAAATATTTCCCAATTTTCCCTCTTTACAAAAATTATGCAAATTTTCAATTTCAAAAATTTTTTCAACAAAATATTGATTTCGGAACATGGAAGTTTTACTAATAAATTAAAATGTTTTAATTTTTTAATACGAAAGCTTTACATTTACATATTAAGCTATGTATGCTGTTTATCGAAAATTATGAAACATTATGAATTTCGGAAATTATTTCCTTCAAAAATTAATTTTCAAACATGGAATTTCGTATGAATATTAAAAATGATTAAGAAAGTATAAAATTTGACTTACCCTTGCAGCCAAATTACACCAAAACTGGAGTCATAATGCCAACACGGATATCAAAGCACGGCTTGAGAAAACAATGATGAAAATAATTTCAAATTTCATCAATCTTTGAATAAAAAACGATTCTTGGAATATTGTGGTTCGCTGCTGCCTTTCCAACGCAGAGATTTACGGGTGATAGACAGACAAATATCCTTTGCTGAAGAAATTATATTGCATGACCGGTATTGATCGTGAACGACTGACGAAGAAGTCTGTTTGATGAGATCAACGGTTGAGAAGTCGGTTGATGCACTGCAAAAAAATACAATTTTATTCATGTTTTGTTGTTGTTGTAATATTTAAAACTAAGTTAAGTTAGCTTTTAAGCTTTTCTATTGTTTTTTTTTTAAAGTCATAAAAATACTTTTGAAGATATTTTTTACTTTATTTTAAATTCTTTTTAACTTTTAAAGCCTTAGTAGTTTGCTGTTGCATTATATTCACGGTTAAAGAACGAAAAGTACCCACTTTTTTGAAACATCTTATGGCTTAAACCCATACTATTTACGGTTTAATGCTTTTAAAACAGCACGATAAACACGAAAAAATCAACAATAAGCCAAAAAAATGAACAAAAAAAAAACAAAGAAAACTTAAAGAAAAACTGAAAGAAAAAAACTTTAAAAAGCAAATTTGTACGTCATGTATACTAAACATGTTTATACAGCGCCTAAAATGCGGCATCAGTTTTTTAGTTTTTTTTTTGGCGTGTTTGTGTGATATTTTTCCTTAGTTTCGAAAGTATGGCAAACGGTATCAGCTACATTTGCTTAGTATTTTGAGTGTTGCGAGTGTGTGTGTGTGTGTGTGTTATTTTGTATTGTTATGGAAGTGTGTATGTGTGTGTTTGCTTGTTTGTTTTTATGTTTTATTATTGTGTGTGATTCATATTTAACTATTTTAAAATAAATCAATAAAAACCACAACAACAAACAAACAAAGCTGAGTGTTTGTTGTTGTTTGTTTTTAACAAAAGTGCAATAAATTTGTCTGCAGGTCAAGTTGTGTTTTTATTTGGCGTGCGAGTGCGAGAGAGCGAATGTATGTGTGTGCGAGTGTGTATGTGAATTTTTTTGTTTGAGGCCATAGCAAAGTATTGAACGCGATATAATTAAGAGAGCAACGGGAAAAGAGAGCGATTCTCTAAGGTGGAAAGGGAATTCGAGCGAGTTTTTTTTATAGCAATTATGAGAATAATTTGATTATTTATTCTCTTGCTCTCCTTCCATATAATTCTATATTATCAGAATCTTTGCTTTCCTGTCAACCTGATCAATGTTGGAAATTGCCAACGCTTTTAAATTAGCGATGCTTACGTCGTAGCACAATTGTGCGGAGAGAATTGACACATTCTTACGTTCATGCAATTCCTCATCGCTTAGCCAGCGGCGCATGCGCATACGCGTAGTGAAAGGCAGAGTCGTCACAAACACTTCTTCGGTGACTTCCTCTAGCAGTTTTCTGAAAAAACTCTGTGAGTAAATTTCCATGAAAATTGCGCCAGTCATGGATAAAATGAACACACACAACATGTGTGATGTGAGAAGCTTGGTCGTAATCCTGACTGAAAGGTTATATTGACAGATTATGTAAGTAAGAATCATAAGGCGATGTCCTCTGAGGGATCATCAGCAAGGGATCAATAATTCTCTAGCTCTGGAAGATGCCCTGTGGTTGCCCCTCATAATAGTATCTGCTGAAGTCTTTGTAGGACATTCATAGCCACCGGGCGTGTGCTCTTTACATCACTGCCAAAAATGGCTAACAGGAACTTATTGACCCACCCTCGTAGAACTGTTATACAGACATTTTTTTTTATTTATTTTCCTAAGAAATATCCTGCAGGTCCTTTTTAAATCATGTTTTTATGAAACTTTTTCTTTTTTCTTTCTTTTCTAAAGCGTTATGCCGTTATTAACTGTTATACTGTTCCCCGCCATTGTTTGCTAACGCCTTAGTTTTTCAGGAAAACAGCAAAAAACTAAAATCTCAACAAAACTAAGCCTTTTTTATCTGGCTTTTTATTTCTTTTTTTATATTTTTTTATTATTTCTGTTTCTTCTTTTAATTCTGAGTTCTGAGAAAAAGTGCAAAAAAAAAATAATAAAAAAAATGGACAAAATGGCGAAACGTGGGAAGAAAGTTTAACAATCGTTAGGCAAAGATATCACAGCAACAACAACAATAAAAGTATAACAATGGCATATTAAAGGATAAAAAATAAGTCGAAAAAAGGCAAAAAAATAAATAAAAAGGAAATACACAATACCATACCATAATGGCCAGCAGGATATTTAAGTTAAATTGTATAAAAGAAATAAGAAAGAGAGGGAAAGAGAGAGAGACGGAGGGAGCGACAGAAAGGAAGTTTCAGACAAGTAAACCAAAAATATTTTTTTGTTTTATTCTTTTTTCATTTGTTGTCCTAATGGCTAATTTAAACTGGGCAGTAAACAAAAATTGGCCGTATATATAGTGCCTCTTACAGCAACGGACATGATTTACTTGATAATTAAAGGCCATCCAAGGAAAGGATTTTGATTTAAATTCTCAAAATATTTTAAACTCCGTTTAGATTTAAGTAAATCAGCTTTTCTTTTTTAAATGTAAGACTAGGCAGCACTGTACCAACAGTGTCCAGAAGACTGAGTTGTTTTCAACAGCGGACACAGTATATTTCCAAATTTTATTGGATATTCATTAACAAATTTAACAAAAAATGAAAGAAAGTCCTGGTATATCAGACCATCAATTTAGTAATTTCAAAAAGGCTGATCTGGCCACTCTGTCAGACATTAAATATTTTTAATCTGGCTTAACCTACCAGAATATGGATTGTTTAATAACCGTGTAAAATAGTTACAACTGACCTGGACGATTGATAGATTCAAACCAATTTTCCTTGTTCCTACTTTACGTTCTGTTCTAGACATCTTAGCTGGGGGTTGGACCACGGCCTAGTGTCTCAAGTCGAACATGTATTGATGTCACGGCAACGCTGAACTACACACATTTTTTCTGAAGTTTTGATGCATCCATCATATAGCCTGGATTTGACACCAATTAGTTATTATTGTGAGCAATACCGAATGCGATCTGGTTTCCAAAATGCAATTGGATTAGTTTTTTGCTTAAAAAAAACTCATGATTTTGACACTGGTAGAAGGAATAATGGATTTCACTCAATATTTGGCTTAATAAGACTCGTTTCAAATATAAAAAACATTTTATTTGTGATCAAATTTACAACCGAACTTCCACAAAAATTCAATATAATTACTAACGGCATATGGAACAGTTTTGATTCTACGTTTGACTACTCAGAGAGAGCGAAAGAGAGTTTTGATACAATTTCTATGTATTCATTTAAGCAAACAAATTTCTCTTTATAACTGTTATGGCAGTATCAAATAAAAGAATATTTATTGTGTTGATACTCAACTGTGATGCCTAAACAATAAACACCGAGTAGTCCCTTAAGGAAAACAATTAAAAGCAAAAAGAAAAAGAGAGAGAGAGAGACAAATTACGACTACAAAACTATGCCAAAATATCTAACAATTCCTATAAATAAGCAGCAAAAGGGAGCAACAAAAAACAAGGAATTTATTTATTACAACACCACACAACACTAAACATATTGACACCGAAAATATAAAAAACAGAAAAAAACAAACAATTCTTAAGCAATTTACACAAATTTGCAATAAACGTTTGTGTTTAAAAATGTATAAAGCAACACAAACATATGCATACACAGTGTTTACTCTTTAACACTATAAAGAATCGTTAAAAAAGAGCTAAAGTTACATTTTAAGAGTGACCACTGTTATGTTTGAAGCATATGACCGAACGAAGTATTGATTATAGTTTCTCTTGGTTGCAACACAAAACCAATAAAATAAAAACGAACACACGCACACACACACACTCTTATTTGTCTCGTGCAAAAACAGTACGGCAGGCATGCAAGCAAGCAAGCAAACAAGCAAACATTTTTAGTTTGTCGAGGAAACAAACAACTGCAGTATTGAATGCGAAATATTATTCCCACAACAACTTTACGAGATGTTGTTGTTGTTTTGTTGCCAACTGCATACAAAAAATCAAGCAACAAACCAGTGAAATCATATTGTACGACTACATTAGCACACACACACACCTATTCACACTCTCATACATTTAAGTTTAGCAAACACGCAATTTGTGTGTTTCATTTCTTTTTTCAGTGTTTTTTTTGACTTGTTTTGTTTTCTTTACACAAAAACAAAGCCAAAGACTTGTGAGTATAAGCAGAGTAAGTGTACGGTAAATGCGAAGAAAAGAGCACAGCAAAGAAAATAAATATTAAAATGCATGCACATGCATGCTACGTTTATTGCAAGTATACGGAGAAATAGCAACAACAACAACATTTGCTAGTTTATTTGCTATTGAGGACATACTTATTCATACAGAGTCAAATACAAGTGTAATTTTTTTTTAATTTTGTTTTTTTGTTTTTGTTTTACAGTCAATCTTACATTTATACTAATTTATAAGTGTTTAAACAAGCACATGCATGCCTGTCTGTATGTATGTATGTATGTATGTATGTATGTATGTATGTATGTATGTATGTATGTATGTATGTATGTATGTATGTATGTATGTATGTATGTATGTATATTGAATGCATTTGTAGTGGAAAAACATGCCAATGGTTATACTTAAAAACTGTTGTTGTCATGTATGTAGTTTAACGGAAAATACTAAAAAAAACAGGGGTGTTATATGAAAAAAGGATTTTTAAAATAAAAAAAAATTATAGGAAAAAATATTAAAAAAATTGAAAAAAAGAAATTAAAAAAATTTAAAATATTATTATTATTATTATTTATTCATATAAATCCAAGGGATTAAATCCAAGGATTATATTCATTTAAAGAATAATTGAGAAATGCCAGCCTGATGTTATAGTTAACCCTTTCATGTCCGATGTTGCCTATAGGCAACATTGTACATTTTTGTTCATAAATTCCGTAATTTTTAATTTTTTTAAGATTTTTTTTTTCAAACAAGCTTGGTTAAAAACGTGTAAAACCAGAATACGTAGAACTCTGAATTTAATATCACTTCATGTTTAGGCCATGACTAACAAACACATGTCCTTAAAGAAATTTTAGCTCTGGCCCAAAAAATTCGGACATGAAAGGGTTAATGTACCGTACATGTACTATTGGTATTACAATGGGACCTTACAGAACCCAAGTAAGCTATGCTTTTTAAATCGACTGCCTATTTAACCTAACCTAACTTAACCTATTAGAGTATTGATTTAATTTTTTTCTTCATACGCCTCTGTTTAATTTTTTTGTTTCTCTGTAGTTAGCAGCAGCAGTACTATAAAGGGTCCTCTTTTGTTCTTATTATGCGAAATTTTTTTTACTTATTTTTTTATATCCTTATACAATATGATTTAACATGTAGAACAGATACTGTATAACAACGTACATGAATACATATGGTATGTATGTATGTACGTATGTATATATGCTGACTTGTAAAATCTATATGTTTGCTTATATTGAATCGGTCAGACTGGTATTATTTAACATTTTATTAGACAAGTTATAGATAAATGTTCAACATATTTTCTTTCTCTCTCTATCTCTCTCTCTCGTTCTTTGTTTTTCTCTAGCAAACACAAATTGTTGACAAAATGTTACAATTTCTTTTTTATTTTTTTCTTTTTAAAGCAATTTTTTTTTTAAATTTTTACTCCTTTAAAAAAATGATTTTCATATAAAATTCATTAGAAATGAAGAAACAAAAAGTTCTATTTTCTTTCTTTAATTTGCTTTTATCTTTACATCCAGCTATTGCCAATTGTTCTATAATACCAATGCTATTATAAGTAAAATTGTATAAAAGTCCTTAAGAAAAATAAGAGAATTAAAATGAAAAAAAAAAAAAAAAAAGTGAACGAATAAAATGCAAAAACTAAAGTTGAAAAGTCAGTCATTGTGGTGTTCTATTGTGCAGGCTTTCTTTTTTGCTTGTGTTGCATGGCAATAAAAGTTGTAATTGTTGTTGTTGTTAGTTTAAGGATTTTCATTTTTTCAAAAAGTTTAAATTGGCATTTTAAATAATTGAAATTCAATTTGAATATAAGGAAAACTTGGTTTAATAAATAATACGTTATTATTATACACATTAGCACAATTAAATAAAAGCCAAGCCATCATCAACATGAATTAATTACAATCATTTATAACAAAAAAAAAAGTATAATATAAAGCATACTTTTAGGTTTCTTCTCTGTTTGGGGAAAAATATTAAGAAAGTTTTCTTTTCTTATACTAAGTGGTTTGCTCTTTATATAGAATTCTTTTACATGGCTACACTTTACATGTGTGTAAATATGTACATACATTTGTATGTATGTATAGGAAAGCCATAATTTCATTATTTTTGGGAATGTTATAGGGCTGACAACACCTCCTTTTATATATATGAACACTTATATTATCCCAGAAGATAATTCAAAAGTTTTCTTGTTTGCTGGGTAAATATCTACGCCACCATTTGCAAAAATCAACAACTACTCACACAATTAAGAGATTAAATGGCAAAAAAAACTCAGCTCTACTCGCTTAATAAGAGATCCTTAATATATATGTACATGTATGTGAAACAAAGAGAGAAAATGATCATTCATTTACACTTGTATAAGAGAAAAAGAGAGAAAATCATCATTCAATTCAAATTCAGTGAAACGGGCATCGAAAAAAAAATAAGAAACTCTGTTTGGTTTACAAACTTAAGCCCTGTTTCTGTAGAACACAAACAAAATTGAGTGATGCAAACAGACGTTCGTCTGAAACCAACAAGTATGTTGAGAGAACAAAATAAAACTCTGTTCACTTTTAGAACCTACTTCTCTCCCAAGAAAATGTCGTTAACATGTAAGTAGACAGAGAGAGAGAGAGAGAGAGAGAGAGAGAAAGAGAGAGAGAGAAAGAGAGAGAGAGATAGAGAATGCAAGAAAAACCTGTTTCTTTAATATGGTAAAACTTTTTTCGTTAATGTGCTTACGTTTAAAATCCTTGCTCTCTGCGTAAGATCTCTTTCACTCTGCTGATTCCCGGTTTTTATTCTCACAATTACTATCATGGGTTGTTGGCTTAGCTTTTAAACAGCTGTTGTTATTGTTGTTATATTCAATTAAAAGTTCATCGTGTTTAAGTAAATGTGTAAGTGTTGTATTATAAACCAACATGAGTTCATTTTAGGCTTAGTTGGGTTTTTTTCTGAATATTTTGTTTTTATTTTTTCTTCAACTTTTTTTGTTTTGCTCTCTGTCTCTGTCTGTATCGCTCTCTTTTTCTCCCCGAAGTGTTGTTAAATCTAATTATTATCATATTAAATACTTGTTAAGATTATAGTGTTATGCGCTCTTAAATAAATGAGCAGGTTTGAGCACATGTGTGCTTATGTGGTTGACAACATAATTCTTTTAAAAAAGCAGGTAAAGTTTTTTGTGGTCTTGTGTTTATGCAGAGAAAAATGTAAAAAGTGTAGCATACTTTTAGGATTTTTTCCAGTTAAAAAAAGAAAAGGTAAGTTTGCATAGAAAGACCGAAAATTGGGAAAATTGTTAAAATGTGAGAACATTTTGAAAAATAAAAAAAAAAAAAAAAAGAGGAAAAGGATTATTGCGGCTATTATTTGAAACACAGCAAAATAAAAAAGTTTAATTTACTGGGATTTGATGGCATCTGCCTGCTTTTAGACTACAATTATAAAATAAGAATAAGAATCGGAACTTACTGTGAGATCGGCTGGTTCCATATGAAGTTTACAGGAACGCTGCTGATTTGGAAAAGTATCACAGACGAATTTTATAGGATTTGTTAGGAAAGCTGTTTGGTTATGAACGGTGATTTCGTTGGAATATGGATAAGACTGGATTTGTTACATTTCTTATGTAAAATTGTAGCATATTTTTAAGCTGAAATTTTAATAAATTGTAAAATTATAAATAATTTTATATTGAATGTTTTTTTTTATTGAATTAATTCAACATAAATATTTTAAAACATATTCTTTTTAATTGAAAACTTTCTATGTAAGGCAGTAAATTTTTTTTAAATTCTTTCTTTTGATTTTGAAACTTTTTATCCCGCAGTTTACCTGCGTTATTTTCCAGGCTATAACTTTTGTATTTTGTAGAATGAAAGAAAGAGAGCCAGCGGGAAAAGAAAAAGCACGGAGATAAGAAATATGACTTTATTGCTTTTAATAATTTTTTATGATGCCTGCTGTTGAAATGCTTGCTTAAAAAATAAAAAATAAAAATGTTACCGTAAAGCAGTACTAAACAACGCCTAAAAATATACTTTTGCTCTGTGGAGAATTGGCAAAATAGCGAACAAATACAAATAAACACGAAATGAAAAAATAAAATATGAATGTTACGGAAAACGTACAAATAAAATAAAAACCTACTTCAAGCAGAAATTCCCAAAAAAAAAAAAAAAAATTACGAAAAATAAAAAAATAAAAGAAGGCATATTAGAAGCCCCCAGAAAGTGCTATTTTGGCTCTTTAGAATGCTTCTTATCTAGAGATAAAAACTAGATACACTTACAAAAGATAAAAAAAAAATAATATTAAGCTATACACACTAGAACCTACTTGTAATAAGATTATGGCACTTAAACAAAATTTATAAGGGAGAACACACAAAAAAATTAAAGCATACATATAGGCGTTAAAATGTTCAACACAATTAAAGAATATTTTTAGGCTGATTAAATTAGGCTAAAGACACAAAACCATGTGCAAAACACGTGTTTCTGGTTTAGGAAAATTTAAAAATCTATATTCGACTAAAAATTGAAAATACAGTATAATTTTAGGTGTTCAAATATTTTTTTACACTATTTTTGATAAAATTTCATATCTGTAGGGTACAATAACTTGCCAGCAATATTTTAGTGCTTTATTTATGCGTGTGTGTGTGGATGGTATTTACAAAATTGTTTCCCTTAAGATTTCTGTCCCTCCTTTTCCTTTACCTTACTTTTATGGACTTCTTGTAGTTTGCCAAGAAGCCAATAAAATATCATAAACTATGTGACCGATTTGGCTGGTTATAAAGGCAACTAGAGAGATGCTATACTAGTTTAGAATTTCTTTGAATGTATGGATATATGATTTGTTCTATAACTATAATATATTTTACATATTTTATGTTGTATTGTTGTTGTATGTTGTATTATTATATGTTGAATTGTAAAACATCTTTTCACCCCCATACACTACTTACACTTCAAATATGGAAATAATAATAAAAATTCTACAAATTTTACAGCAAAGCAAATCCATGGAATGATGCATCCATCCATACACCACAGCATATTTGTCATTTATTTTATAGACACACTATTAAAGGATTTTTTTTGCATTTTCTTTTGAAAACGGTGAAGAGAAACTGGTAGAAAAAAAAAATAAATACAACAGAACAGTAAAGTCTAGATATGACAGGAATTCTGACTATGAAATTTATTTCTATTTATTTGGTTTCTTTCGAGTTTTTACTGTGTTATCTGCATTTCTCATGTATTGTTAAATTTTTCAATTTTATTTTCCTCTGTTTTTCATTCGATAAAAAAAAGAAAAAAATTGAAAATACGTTTTCAATAATATTGCATGAGTTATAGACTTGTGGCTGCGTTGCAGCCGTCTTAGGCGTACAGAAAGGGGAATAAAAATAGCATAACTTTAAAATATGTACAAAATTTCAATTTATTCCAAAATTTTTATAGAATTATTTAAAAATTTTGTTTTCAATTAGGTTTTGTAGTGTTGCGCATGTAATTCCTAAACATTTTTATAAAAAGTACTGTTTTTAGGTACATTTCTGTACTTTGGCAAAATTTAAACAAATTTTTTAATGCAATTTTTAAACTATTTTTGGTACTATTTTGGGTCCTTTTTATTGTTTTGACATTTTTATAAATTAAACTATTTTTGGTACTATTTTTCGTCCTTTTTATTGTTTTGACAACATTTTTATGAATTTTTTATGTAATTTCAAAAAGTTTTTAGGAAAAATACTATTTTTAGTACTATTTTGGGTACTTTACCTTGGCAACATTTTTGGTACTACTTGTACTGGATATATTTGAGCATTTTGCAATATTACTTCCCCTTTTATAACTT
The DNA here is from genome assembly GCA_958299815.1 of Sarcophaga carnaria. NCBI lineage: Eukaryota > Metazoa > Arthropoda > Insecta > Diptera > Sarcophagidae > Sarcophaga > Sarcophaga carnaria. The sequence continues at coordinate 2,137,532 of OY283149.1, forward strand.
CTACTCCTTTAAAACTATACTATTTTGCTTCACTTAACTTCTTAAGGCATTGAATTGAAAAAGAAAAATGCCATCTCTTATCGGGTTATTGTTAAAGTCTATTTGGGGGTGCAAATAAATTCTGTGGTTTTATTTGATTTTATTTCTTGGATTTCCTATTTATTTTTCCTATGGTTGTCGTAAGTTAAGAAAGAGCGAGGAGAATTGCAGAAAATTGAAATCAATGATTGAATAGAGCCAGGGGAGAGGAGAAAGAAGAAAAATGGACTACAAAAACACACGGAGGAGTTTGATATAGGGGGTGTGGAAAAGGAGTTTGTGCTTTCTGTTAAAAAGAAAAATTTCACTTTAAAGATAATTTCAATATTCCGTTTATAAGATATTCTCTTAAAGTAAATAAACTTTCCTGCTTTTTTTTTTAATGAAAACTTTGCAGTACTTTTGCAATTTTGCATTTAGAATAATTCGGTGCTTTAAGCAAGGAACACAGAATATTTATTGAATTTCTTCTACAAAATTTAAGCAAAATTGAAACAAATTTATGGTATAACGGGTTATCAGTTTAGTGGTTAAAAACCTCTTGGAACTAGTTCAGCTATTAAATATCTTTCTTCTGACATTCCTGACTATAGATTGTTTAACAACCAAACGAAGTGTCAAAATGATTGAAACTGAACTGGACGACTGATGGATTTAAGCCGCTTTTTCTACTTCGCGGGTCACTATGGTAACTGTAATTGATATACGGTGAAAAAATTGGCAAAATTTGCAAGAAATTTGATGAAGCGAAAACGTTACAGTCACGGTCACGTCTGCGCACCACTGCCGTGTACGCTTAACTGAAAATAAGGCTACTGATAGTGAAAGTGTAGGATTTTTAAAACAAAATTTACTTCAACAATGAGGCTCATTTCTAATTCGGTGGACACGTCAAAAAACAAACTTGTTTACTATACTCGTAGAACCCAGAAGCCTTTGTGGAAAAGCATTTGGTTTCAAAAAAGTGGCTGTGTGGGGTGCGCATTATGATGAGGTGGTGTTATTGAACCCTTAGCGTAAAACCAAGCCCTGACATGTCGAACAAAACGAAAAATATTTCTTTGGAGACTACCTTTTTGTAGTCTTCTGGCAAATACTTAAAAAAATCTGTCGACTTCGAACGACTTTAAATTGTAGGTTTCACACACAACATAAATGGTGTGCGAAGCAAGGTTTTAAACTTAACTAGGATTTTAATGGTCAATCAAAATAAGCAAGTGCTCACATTGATTAATATTCCAACTGACAGTTTAGTTAACAAAATAGAAAATTTTATATTTTTTTTTTTCAAATCTCCCTTAACACCCTGTATTTCAAATTTATTTAAAAACCATGTTGTTACTTTTTTTCTTGTTCTATTACAAACGTAATATTCATATATTTGCCTTTGACAGCAATGTGGGGGTATATAAAAAAGGATATTTTGAGTCTTTAGTTAAAGCCATACCACGCACGACATGAGCACACGTAAAGCATAAGCAAAGGTAAAGCAAAGCAAAGAAAATATGCGGCATATTTTAAGGCTAAAAAAAGAAATATGAAATGGATGCTGTTGTTATTGGTTAAAAGTAAAATACTCTGGAGTATTTATGATTATGTGGAGAAAATGAAAAGGATTTAAATAAGCAGCAAAACGTGTAATACATAAAGCAGCTGAGCACCTTAAAACGCTGAAGTGTGTTTTAAGTGAAAGAAATGGCCTTAAAGTATGCTTTGGCTGCACATATAACTTAAATTGTTAATCAACTAAATAGAGAAATAATTTCTAAAAAGAAAAGGGTGACACAATTTTACTTTAAGTAGTAAAAGTCCATAACAATTTTCATTTATATTTTCTATTTTCTATTTCATTTTTGTTTGTTTGTAAGAAAAAAATAAAAAAAAAGATTATAACCCTAAAAGTTGGCAACAGTTTTTGTACGTTTTTAAAGCAATTGCTAACCCAATGGTCGTCACAATGCAGTGGCAATTTGCTCGCTACACACACACACAATACAACACAAAACAATTTGGCTACATTTGCTGAAAACCAGGCAATAATTTAATGAACTTTTATTTAAAAAACATGTTTTTCTATATTTTTTATTATAAAAAAAAAACAAAAATAGTCATGAGTATGTGTTGTCGCTTAAGCACTGAATGTGTTTCTATTTTTTGTTGCAGTTTTTCAGTTGGATATTGAAAAATACTTTTTAAAGTGAAAAAAATCCATATTGAGATCTTGATGTTATAACCATCCATCACAGAAATGAATGAATAGTGACATGAATATGTGTGTGTTGTTGAGTGTGTTTGTGTCCAAAGCATCTTATATTGCCTTAGAATATCTACAGTACAGTGACTGTGAATGACACAGCGAAAGAAATAGAGAGACAGAGAGAGAGAGAGCATAAGATATTCCGTTGTATTGTTAGTTTGGTACATACCAATGGCCGCCATATACACTTATTAATGTATTAGTATTTGTGTTAAGGACTTGTGACAAGTGGTGGCTTTTACAATCAGCATGACCACATAATTAGTTTTAGTTTTTTTTCAAGGCAACACAATCAATACAAATTAGAAAATGAAATGAAATTGAAAAACGAATACTTGCCGTTACAGAAAAAAGAAACAACGGAACATCAATTGAAATTGTCAAATTGCAAAAAAAAAACAAATTAAAAAAGAAATGAAACGAAATGACACCGAACAGAACATGAGCAAAAGGATGTATTTTTTTTCTTAGAAAAGTTCGTTTTCTTAAACTTAAATCATGTGCAACAAAATAAGAAAGAAAATTGCCTTAAAAGTATGCTTCATTTTATAAAATATTACAAAAATATCTTATAAAGTGTTGTGCAAAAGTAAAACCCGTAGAAAGCTATGATATTTCCAAGAGTAAATAAAATCATCATGAAAAGTTCTTGAAAAAAATATGTCGACTTTATACTATAGGTCCCACCATTCATGTATATAATTAACACACACAACATGGGTGGTGTGAAAAGCTAGGTGGTAGTCCTGTCCAAAGGTTTGTAATGATCAATTAAATAAAAAGTAAGTAAGCAGGCAGTCAGAGAGATCGGCACACACTTGGAAACGGCAACTAATGTAGGACCTGTTGCATGTGCCGTATGACTTCGAATTTATGTAAAAACTCCTAGGATCCCCAAAGAAATAAAATTGTTCACTATCTATGTGAGTTAAAAAAGGTGAAATCTTTCCATTCACGTACTTTTATGAAGGCTCCGTAAATTTTTTTATAAAACAAAAACTCGTTGTATACAAACGGTGACAATAATGTTTGCTGGGTTACATTCATCTCGATCTTCTTTAAAGTGTTTTCTTATAATAATTTTCTGTTATTTCCTTTTTTTTTTCTTTCTAATTCATTAATATTTTCATATTTTCTTTTAAGCTTCGGCAGGACAATACTAAATATTCTTTTATTTGTTGTTGTTGTTGTTGTAAATTTCTTCTAGTTTAAATAATTTTTTTCTTCTTCTTCTTATTCTTTAAGTAGATTATAGCTGATAAAGCACTATACACTACACCACCGCTATAGGCCCCTATACAATATTTATTCCGTATTCAGTAGTAGAATATACAATAAAAATAAAAACGAAGACAGTGTTGCCATGGTTATTACTTAATGTTATACAAATACATTGAATATGTGTACATGTGCATGTAATGTACATGCATTACATATCCACATAAGCATATGAGTTGAATACCATTAAGTACGTGCTTATATTTTAGTGGAGACACCCATACACAACACACATGCTTCCAAAGCAAAACGTGTTGTTGTGTCTATTTTGTATGAAAAGTACCTGTGATAGCTTTTCAATTCAATTTTTTTCTTCTGTTTTTTCTTTCTTTTTTTTTTGTGGGGGCCTATTTCAATACTGTAGACTTGTGTGGTAAATCAATTGATTAAAACACAGAGTGTAGATAGAGAGACAGAGAGAGAGAGAAAGAACGTGTGATATTTAACACAGCATTTTAGTTTTATGTGTGGATATGAACATCGTGTTTAATGTCAAGACCTGATGTTGGAATACAAAAAAAAAACTTTTAAAGAAAATTTCGAAAAACTATCACTAAGGTTAGTTTAAATTAAGTTAGGTGGCAAACCCTTGCGTAAGATAAAGTCTCATTAAGATGCACTCTAATATGCAAACCATCTCGACCCCAAAATGGATCTAGCCATTGCAGCGGTTACACCACTCATGGATAAAATTAACACACACAACATAAGTCGTGTTTGTAGCTAGGTTGTAAGCCTGAATAAAAAGGTTGTAATGACCAATCAAGTAAGTATGTAAGTAAGGCCTGATTGCATCAAATGACGAAAATATCCGCATAATCAAAAAGACCTTAAAATCATATCGTTGCAGCAAGGGTGAAAGAATTTCACCTCGTGGTTTGCCTCTACTTACATGTCTTGCAATGTAAACCTTTTCAATGAAGGCAATAATGACTCTTCTGGTCAAAAGCTTCGCAACGAATTTCACAACTCAATGACTAATATTGAGTGTACCTACCGTCCAGCCTATACAGCTGCATGCAACTAATTAAGGACACGAAGCTTACATGTGAGCTTGAAGCAAAAAATACAAATGGTTGTATGATATTGTCAAAATTTGTCCAAGTTTAGTTAATTAAACTGTTAGTCGTAGAAAATAACTACTTATTGTGTCAAATAAATTATTATTTTTAAAGCTGTGAGCCATTTTTTAAAGAATATTGATTTCAGTCGTGCATATAATTAAGGACACACCGTAAATTTTATGAAAAACATGTATTTATTAGAAAAAAAAATCAATATTTTGTTGCAAAACCATTGTTGTCGATAACAGCTTGACATTTCCGAGGCATCGCGGTAACAAGACTTTCATATACACTGGTTGGAATGGCCTCCCAAGCTTTCTTTGTTTCGGCGAAGAGATCATCAAAATTGCTTATTTTTACTGAGCTTAGTTTGGTTTTTACAACTTGCCATAAACTCTCAATCGGGTTGAGATCTGGACTGCATGAAAGCCAATCAAGTACAGCGACCGAATTGTTTAAAAACCATTGTTTGATGTGATGAGCCGTATGCTTCGGGTCATTATCTTGTTGAAATGTCCATGTTACTGGCATATTCTCGTCAGCATACGGCTTCATTGCATCGCTTAGGATTCTTACATATTGGAACTTGTCCATGTTTCCATCGATTTTGTGCAGCGGCCCAACACGCATGACGACATAGCACCCCAAAGCATAATATAACCTCCTCCATGCTTTAAAGTGGCCCGGGTGTATCTTGGATCAAATTCTTTTAACTTTGGCCGGCGAACATATTGTTTTCCATCGGGAGAGACTCTATTAATTTTTGTTTCGTCCGAAAATAACACTCTTTTCCATTCCACAGCGGTCCAATGGCGGTATTTTTTGCAAACTCTATTCGCTTCTTCCAGTTACGCTCAGACAAAAATGGTTTCATTCGGGAAATTCTTCCAAAGAGCCCAGCTGCTCGCTATCGACGTTTTACTGTGTCTACAGATGGTTTTGCTCCGTTTTCACCAAAGACTGCTATCCGAATATCATTTGCTGATTTATGCGGATTATTTTTCGACTCGCGGACAAACAGTGCATCTTCACGAACTGTCGTAATTCGGCTTCTTTGTTTACGAGGCAGCTTTTCAGCTTTCGAATGTCTTCTGAAATATTGAACCGCTTATGGCAAGTTGTAAAAACCAAAGTAAGCTCAGTAAAAATAAGCAATTTTGATGATCTCTTCGCCGAAACAAAGAAAGCTTGGGAGGCCATTCCAACCAGTGTATATGAAAGTCTTGTTACCTCGATGCCTCGGAAATGTCAAGCTGTTATCGACAACAATGGTTTTGCAACAAAATATTGATTTTTTTTTCTAATAAATACATGTTTTTCATAAAATTTACGGTGTGTCCTTAATTATATGCACGACTGAAATCAATATTCTTTAAAAAATGGCTCACAGCTTTAAAAATAATAATTTATTTGACACAATAAGTAGTTATTTTCTACGACTAACAGTTTAATTAACTAAACTTGGACAAATTTTGACAATATCATACAACCATTTGTATTTTTTGCTTCAAGCTCACATGTAAGCTTCGTGTCCTTAATTAGTTGCATGCAGCTGTATAGGCTGGGTTTGCAAAAAATAATCCAGGAATAATAAGAAAGAATACTGAGTTTAAAATGAAGGGAATGGATCTGAATCCTCGGACTATAACGAAGTTGACACTAAAGTGGTGCCATCGAGGCTCAAGGGGCTGCCTAAGATAGTTGGAGTTGTATGATACTTCGGGAACTAGGACAGTGCAGTCTTACATGGCAACACGAGAAAATAACAATAGCAAGAAGAGCAATAAGAAAAAAATTTATGGCATGACATAATTTCTTAAATTACAAAGAATTCATTATTACATATACGATATAAAAACGATATTATGTTATAACATAAGTATGTTATAATGTTATAATTATGTTATAACATAATTATGTTATAATGTTATAATTTTGTTATAACATAATTATGTTATGTTAGAATTATGTTATAATGTTATAATTTTGTTATAACATAAATTTGTTATGCTTTTATTGAGACGCTGTGTGTTTTTATTTATGATCTAAAATTCGAATTATTTTATAACAAATTTATGTTATAACATAATTATGTTATACCATTATATTTATTTAATAACATGTTTTTTTTTTATCATATTTACACTCTTTAGTTATTTTTTTTTTCTTTTTTTGGGAAGAAAAAAAGGCACTTTGACTTCGTTTTTGCTTGGCTAGTGGTTTTCATTTGTTGCCTGCTCTAAGGGGTGTTTGGTTTATGGCTCAATAGAGGCCTGTTTTTTCAATAGAGGCTTGAGATGGCGTATAAATTGTATACGATTTGAATGCAAAAAAAAGAAGAAAACAGTGAAAAACGTTTTTGGTTTTTATGTGAATCAATAAATTTCAATTAAATATTGTGTTGATTTATCGTTTTGCACAGGCTTAAACAATGGAAATAAAACATGATTTGAATTAAATAAATGTACAAGCTTTGCTTTGGCCATAAATTACGGTTTGCCAAAGCCAGAGAGGCAATTAACAATTCATAAAACATTTAAAAATAATTAATAGTTAACAAACCCAATTGTTGGAGAAAACATAAAAATAAAAATTTCTTAAATTGCTCGAAGGATTTGCAATAATTTTTGCAAATATTTCTGCAAAAAGAAAGAAAAAAGAAAGAATAAAACACGTCAATAAAATCTTTTTTTTTAAAGCCTGCTTATTGTAATGGAAACCATTAATACAATAAGAAGAGATCTTTTAAGCATCAAGCACTCACAGTATTCTAAGGATAAAAATGAAAACATTTTTATGTATGCCTGGGTTTCAATTTCTTATCATTTCTTTCATTTCCTTTTTTTTTTTGATTTCTCCCCCAAAAGAGAAAAAAAAAGAAACTCACGTAAAAATATCATTCGTTTATAAGGATTTCAAATGATTTTTCGTTGCTTTTAATAAAAGAAAGAAAATGAATAAAAAAAAAAACGAAATTCTAAAGGAATTTATTGATAACGATGCTGCAGCAAAGTTACAAAACGATACATTATTTATTTACTTTTGATTAAGGCCGCCTTAAGGTAGACTACGTATATTTTATTAAGAGAACACAAATAAAATCAATAAAAAAAGGAAATTTGTTACATTTTATATGTGTAAAGGAAAGAAGAAGAAACATTAAATTGAATTGTACTTAAAGCAACATTAACAAGATATTAAAAGAAGAAATTCGATTTACTATCCTCCTAAAAGTATGCAACATTTTAAGCTTTTAAAAAAGAAAAAGCCATCTAAAGAACTTAAAATAATTGGGAAGCAGCAATATGAAAAGGGTTGCTCTTTTTTCCCATATTTATTAAATTATTCGCCCAAAAATAGGCAATACTTTTTCAAGAAAATAACTAGCGCACCATACTATAAGGAACTGCAAACAAAATTTTCTGAAAGCATGCTTTCTTAGCACTAATGCGACTTGTTTGTCCGAATTTACATACGATTTCTTGAACTTTGATTTGATGTGTCCGTTTGCTGGTAAGGTAATGTAAAATGGCAAAAACTCTGAGAGTTGAATAAAACCGCCATGAAACGTTTCTCAAAGATCTCATTTACGGAGTCAACATTAAACTGTAGGTTCGGTTACCACCCGTGGATAAAATTAATATACACAACATGGGTGGCGTGAGAAGCTAGGTTATTATCCTTACTAAACGGTTGTACTAACTAGTTAAGTAAATAAGCACAATACAATATTACTGTCTAATAATAATGAGAATTAATTTTAAATTAATATCTTTCCCTTTCCATTGAAAACCATAAATAGTTTCCATATATTATTATAGCTGGTACTGGGTTCTGGCATTTAATGTAATTTTTTGTGGATATAACAGTCTGTATCCCCTAAAAATATGCTTCTTAATTGCAGGGTTTTGAATTTGTTTTTTTATGCGGTACGGTTTGTACCGAATTAACGTATTTATTGACTATTTAAACTATAATTAAATCCTTATACCGTATATGTATGTATGTACATACATATGTATACGATATACTAATGATGGGAGCTAAACTAGTGGTAACACCTATCCAACTGACCATGAAATTAAAGCAGTAAACAAATATAAAATACGTGCCTATATTGTAGTATTGTGGTAGACATTTTGGGATGAAAATAATTAAGTTCTACTTTTCATGGCCCATTTTTTTTCGTTTGCGAAAATCCTATAAATTTAATACATTTTTATAGGCTTCTTCTATTTAGGAGTTAATGCTATGGTGAGGAGAGACAGAGTGAGAGAGGAGTACAAGTAGAGCGAGAGGAGTACAAGAGTTTTTCTATATAAAATTATATTATTTACAATGACTTTCAAGGTTATTTTCATAACATGCCATGATGGCTTGTTGTTCTTTTTTTTTTGTTTTTGCTCTCTATTTCTCTTTTTTAAGGCTTTTTGCGTAAGTGTAAGTGACTAAGTGAACGAGTATGTGTGCGTAAGCGAAAAAGAATGTCTGTTTTTAATGTGAGCAGTTTACTGTGTTGTTGCGAGAGTGTGTAAGTGTAACTGTGATTTATTTATGGCAGACAGTGGTGACACGCAATAAACCAAAAACCGAATAGAAAACGAACAACAATACAAAATCCATATACAAACGGTTTTAATGTAATATTTCGTATTGCCTGCCTGGTTTGCTGTGCATTTTTATAATTATAATCTGTGTAGCATACTTTTAGGCCATAAAATAAAACCAAGAAATTAAAGAGCAACAACAGACGGCGAGGCATTAGTTAAATGCCGTTATTTTATTGAACAAAAATCTAATTTCCTGCTTGCAAAAACTAAAAATAAATCCAAAAAAAGGCAACAAAATGACCAGAAATAATACTAAAAATAAATGAGAATTCATTAAAATACAGGACAATACTATTTACAACCAAAGCCCGAAACAAAACAAAATTAATAAAGAAAAAATAATAATAAAAGCTTGTAAAGGCAAAGGTAAGCAAGCAGGATGTTTTCTTTTATTATAATGACGTCAAAGCCAAATAATTACAACACTTGGTAAGTATCTGTCTTTTGCTCTCTATCATCGTTATGGCTTTGTTTTGAGTGTTTTAATGTTCGAACAGTAAAAAAAATTTAACGTCATTAAGCTTAAGAACACAACAAAAGGCCAAAGTATTGTTCTTGAAATATGACAATATTTTTTGTTTGGCTATAATGAGTTTTTTCTCTGGTTTTTCGTATTTATTGTGCGTATCATAAAAACCGAAAGAGAACAAAAACATATTGGCCAAGAGACAGTAATAAAAATTTATGGTCAAAACAGAAATTAAAGATTTCACATTGAAAGCTTAACAATACCCCAAAGTAGGCAATAAAAAAAAGCAGGAATTTTCAAAGACTCTTTAAAACACTACACAGTAATATTTGAGTAGGGAATTTTTCACTTAGCTCTCATAGCTTTAAACATTACAATAGGCAGGGAGAAGAGAGGTTTTTGTCTGAACTATGTTAAGATATTTTAGTGATATTGTCAATAACAAGGAAGATCTTCCAAATTGCAGAAACTAATAGGCAGTTTCATCAATAAGGCATTAGAACCTATAAGTCATGCCAGATTATTACATTTTCGAAATGAAGAAACCAACCTCAAAGTCTAAAGCTACTACACTGATCACATAAATATTAAACAGTAGGTGGGAAAAGGATCTCTGTTCCAAATGAGGCCTCTGGTAATTAGACTCTAACACAGCAATTGGCAGCGAAGTTGTAAAATTGAAATGAAGTTAGATCTGCGGTCATATTGTAATGATGCCCTCTGGCAGATATGTAAAAGGCGGCCAACTTCTGGCCAGAAACTCAAGCAAAGCATCAAAGATGCACAGCAGTCAAACCATGTACAAAATTATGAGATAGTTGACTCAAAAAAACTCCTCAACCCACTAAACTCTACAGTCAAAATTTTAAAAATTAAGATTTGGAAAGAGTATTGAGATTACAAAGCTAACAGTAGCATATCAGCAATGGCCCAGTAGACAGGGCATGGATTTATTGAATGACCGTTTTAGTTCGAGAGAGATTGAAAGCTCGACAAGGACACCAAAACCCAAATGAGGGTAACCGTGCAGAGATACCCGGCATTCTTGGACAATCTAACACATTCTCTTGAATGACTTTTCCCGGGAAGTTCAAACCATTATAGTAAAAAGATATTCTGGTGTCTGCATTGCAAAACCAGATCGAAAGCAGGTTCAGGTATTGGTTTGTCGATACCTATAGCCCAGGGGAATAGAACATATGTCTTTCAGTACACAGATATAGACATTAACCAGTCCACAAACTTGTAATTGCACTAAGATTCCACCAAGTCTCCTGCCTAAAATAGAAATGATTTTTACCCTTACCTAATAGTCCTTTGTAAATGCTTGTTTTGAAGAGGGTTTATATTGCAGTCACTCATTATTTTTTAATTTTTATTGGTTTGTTTAAAGTTTGTTGTTTTTTTTTTAATTTTCAGAAGATTGTTTTACCACTTTCAAATGAAAATGAAAGAAAAACCAAACAAAAGATAATTTTTGTGCGGTTCGCTGTGATCAAAGAACTTTTGGTTGAATTATGAAATGAAAATGAAAATTTAAATATTTTTAATTAAATTTTGCAAATTCAAAAATTTAAAAACCGAATAATAAATTCAACGGCTGAAGCTAATAAACCCTGACTTTTGCCCATAAAATTTTGCTTCAAAATGTCAAAGGGAGTTCAATGAAGTTTTCTTTTTTCGTTTTCGTTTCGTGTTTTTCTTTCTTCAACTTAGTTTTGCAAATATTGATTTTATTATACAAATAAGTTTAAAAAGAAATGAAAAGAAAATTAAAAAGAATGAATTGAACTTTAAAAAATAAAAATTTATTGTCTTGCTTTACTTTTTCTTCTTTCTCTTCTTATATCATTTGCAAAAAAAAAAAATGCTAGAAAATTGTAATACTTTTCGAAATATGGGCGTAAAACGTATTTCATTCCTAATACGAATGAGTATTACAGCAAACGGAAACGGAAGTGTTTAAAGTTTCTTACTCCTACACATACATACATATAACTCTCCTACTCTCTCTCTCTCTCTTTCTTTTATTCTAACTAAAACTTTCCTACTCTCTCTCTCTCTCTCTCTCTCTCAATTATATGTAACACAGGTTTTTTTAGAAAATATTTTTTCGAATTTTCGAAACTTTTCTCAATAAATCATTGAGTTTTTTATTGTTATTGTTGTTGGTGTTACTGATGTTCCTGGTCATAATAATTGTTGTCTTGCAGGTAACATTATGCTGCAGCAGCTGTATAGGACAGTTATAAGGAATTTATGATGAAAATTAAAAACGAGATGAGCAGCTATCACCGCTAGGTTACGGTCTAGTGGTTTCAATAATGTTCACAAACAATTTTTTTTTAATAGGACCGCGAAATAAAAGCAGCAGCAGTTAGAAATTATTTTTAAAGTTTAATTTCCAAAAAGGTTCAATTAAACAAAAAGTTCTGCATAAAGGAAAAAATATTAAAAAATTTAAAAGCAGACTTTAAGGCGCTCTGACATTACATTACACTCATCTCTTATTCGCTGGCGAACAAAAAAATTTTCATTATGGTTGGCGAATTGAAAAAAAAAAACTTAAAAAACTTCAATTCTCCAATTGCAGCCGACAAGTATGAAGGCATAACATGACTTCACTTAGAAGATAATGGCAGACAATGTGGATTAGCAAAGTGCACGGCCTTTGTCATTCAGTCCAACAGCAAAACATCGAAGATATGAACTTCTTCTAACACTTCGGCAATATAATTACGAACTAGGGAGGATCGCACAAATGTATTCAAAGCTGATGAAATAAAGCCGGCCAGTCAAGTGGAGTGGAAGTGGAATTAAGTTCAGTCTGACAAGCAAACCATATTTCCACCCGCTCCAAATGCAAAACTCGCAACTGGTGTTCGACAGCATTAAATAAAGAACAAAGCACACCTACACACACTACTAGTATTCGCCAATAAATGACTGAAAAGACGATTTCAAATATTCTCATCCAACACCAAGAGCAACCAGAGACTAAGAGAAATCACTGAACATCATAGCCTTACGGCAGAAATTGCACTGAATCGTTGATATACAAGAAGAAACCAGGATGGAAGTGCTGCCGGTTATGAGCAAAACAGTTGGTGAAAAAGGCAATCAAGTCACGTAAGACATTGCCGTACTACATTATGAAACTACTAAAACGGTCATGTCGTGAAAAGTGCTTTGAAGTTTGTTGGAAACACTTGGCTCACCCTTAATGACAGTTGGGTGCCTATCCTTAGGGACTTGTGCTGTTCGATCCTACAACGAAATAAGAGGACCCTGGTTCCGATAATCACATAGCAGTGCTATCGCACAGTCTAACTGCCATCCGAGCACTCAGTTCCTATGAGATATTACCAATAGGTAAGATTGTGACTTCTGCCGGGCAAACAAGGCAGTGATTTAAAGTCTGTGAAGTTTCCTGATATTCAATTTCTTAATACACATAACACATACCGTTTTCTCTCCAATTTCGGGTTGTCGGTGGTTATTTTCAGGCAATTTTGAGAAGGATCGCACTTCAAATTTCAGTAATCCTTATTTTGAATGAATTGGTGCCTACTTTTAGGTGTTTAATAATCACTGAATTTAAAGATTTAAAAATCTTTTGATGAGAGGGGGCAAGAAACTTGCCAAAAATGATTGTGATAAAAATCTTGTGTTTTATTTTATAACGGTTTTTATTTTTAGTGACTGCCTTGTGATTGTGACGATAAATTTCAGCTTTTTAAATGTCATACTTCCCCTTGGATTTTTTTAATTTTTTTTATTTATATGAGACTGCTTTTCGCTTTTTTCGTTGCTATAAACCCTCAATATATTGCCAAAATAAAAGAAAAAAAAAATTATTCAAAATGTTGTGAGTGAGTGTATGAGTATTTATTTCGCTTGGAAATTCGGTTCTTTTTTTTTTGTTGAAGTTTTTCAAAAGATGAAAAATGTTTTAATGATGATGATGGTTGGTTTCATATCAAGATTTTCTTTTCTTTTTTTTTTTGTAAATTTTTTTTCTCGGATGATTATGATTTCAACGTTAAGAAAAATAATCAACAAATTCGCAAGGACATGACTAAATTAATGAAAGGCAGTGCATTAAATAATAACTTTTTTGTTTGGCATTTTGTGAAGCATACCTTAAGGCAAAATGAGAAATTAAATTTTTTTTATTTTTGGAAAAACCAACTTGCAGGCGCAAGAAAATATAAAAAAAATGAAGGCGAAAACAAAAACTGAAATTAAAATTAAAAATAAAAATTAATGAAGCCCTCAAAAAGCAATTTAAATGAACGTCAGAATTAAAATGACAATTAAAACATTAAAAATGTTTATTTTGTTTGGAAAACAAGAAAAAATAAAACTTGTTGGTAATGTAATTACTTTAAATTGCTGCTTTAAATGTTTAAAATTCAGTAGAAAAGAAAAAAAGACGAAGAATTCTTTTCAAATGTTGAAATAATTCAACAACAACAACTCAAACCAACAGCAACCAACTCAACAACAGCCGTAAAAATTAAAATTAGTCTCTCCCGCCTCCTTTCATTCACATACAAATTCTTGCACGTATTTGTTAGGGGGATAAGGAAACAAAGGAAAATTATTTACAACAACAATTTACATGGCAAAACATGTTCAAAGTACTTGAATTTATTGTAATAAAGCAGTTACAATTACAGTTACGGTTACAGTTACAGTTACAAACAGGCAAATGCCAAACAATTTCAGTTTAAATAAAACGAGGGGTTAGAAATGCAATGGACACACCCTATAAAGGGCTAAGTCACACCACAAAATACTCCATTTATTTTAAAAATTTTAAATTTAAAATAATTTTTTGTATTAGGAGGCCTATATATCAATATCAATAGCTATACCTGGGCTAAAATGCAGGTGGAAGAAGGAAATGGCAACATAGCTTAGGTTAGCTTAATTAGTACTACCCGAGGATCAGACATTTTCTAGAGGAAACTAACCGAGTCGAAAATAAATCTTGCTTTGTCGTTTTATGACAAGAGCAGAGCACTGACACCGCCAGTTTCTGCAGAAATCATTGACTGAAATGCCTAGTCTTTCGGCATCCCTACCAATAGGAAAATGGCCCGTAGGGTAAGTATCGCCATTGTGCGATGGATGGCCATGCGACATTGCAAGTAATTAATGGTTGGAAATTCCGTCTTTAGGATTAAGCCATTCCTCTGGCCATTAGTTCAGCCTAAAACAAACTATAGCCGTCATTGACAGAGAGAGAGAGATATTGCAAGATTCCACCAATCTGAAGAAAATTCCACAGCCCTACTTAATTTCAAGTTAAGAACTATTCGACTAGACTTCCACAGAGTTTAGGGAGCCGACCATATCAGAGGACCAATCTTTTTTGCTAGAAATTCTAGCGCAACATCTCATGTTCACATAGATTTTAGAAACATAAAATAGGATAGAGAAATACCTAGAGGGGGAAAGATCGGCTAATGTGACAGGGCATTAACTGGCATTACGATAAAAACCTACTTTCCTACTAGTTAAGTGTACAATCGTTAGATAGTAATGGCAGGCGCTATGCCTCTTAAATTACCATGGATGTGGTAAAGAATAGTTTGAAAACTTTTTGTAATAAAAAATTCCTTAAATTTTTCACATATTCGAACCGATAGTTTAATAAAAAAAACCCTCTTCAGAAAACTTAAATTAAAGCCAAGATTATGCCTTTAAAAAATTTCACGCCTAAAAGCATACTATAAATAAATATAAAAAAAGAAAATTATACCAGAAACTCTATAAAAATGCAACTTAATTACCTTACCATACCACTTTTAACGCTCTATAAACAAAAACAAACAATTAAAAAAAGAAATGTTTTGCATGGAAAACAATTTTTAAATAAACTTCTACACACAAGAGAAATATTTGCATACTTTTAGGATGGGGCACAAAATGTCATACAAGTTGGCTAAAGAACGTTTAACATTTTGCAATAAAATACACTCTCTAGCGTGTTAAATTTCAACCTGTGTACTATAGTGTAGTTGTTGTGGTGGCGGCTTTGACTTTACCTTGCTCCTTAGGTTAGGCTTTAAAAATATTGAAAAAAAAGAAAATACTAGAGAAGTAGATGATGAATGCATTAGTATTTCTTGGTGGTGTTTTGTATTTATAAGTATGTATGCCATAATAATATTGCTGTCGCATTTGATTGAAGGCAGAGAAAAAAATTGAAGACTGAAAAACACGTGTTAAAAGAGCGATCAATAAAAGTGCTGGTGCTGCTTCAAGAAATATTATTTGAGTAAAAAAACGAAGCAAAAAACCAGCATGACTTTGGAAATGAATTTGGCTGTTTCGTGAAAATGATTTATTGTTCGAAAACGTTTTTGCTGATGTTGTAATAGTGGCAGCAGCAATAATAAATAGTAAATAGAAATGGTGTAACTAACAATAGTTTTGTTGGCAAATAATACGAGAAATAAATCACATTCCATTTCTATTAATGAAAATTAATGGCATGCCATTCGGCATTCGGCATTTTATTGAATTAGGGATTTGCTTTTTGGCAAATTGAATTGTAAATAAAATTTAATTGAAATGAAATCAAATGAAATGTAATTTGAATCAATATTCAAACGGGTTTTATTTTTAAAGCAGCATGCTGACATTAATTGTTAATGAAAGGGTTTTCAGAAAAATTTAATTTAACCTAGCCATTGCAATCCTTTAGTCAGGATTAAAACCTAGCTTCATACACTACCCGTGTTTGTGTTAATTTTATCCATGAGGGTCACCACCTACAAAGTACTTTGAACGACAGATCTTTTGAGAAACTTTTCAGGGAAATTTTATTTACTCCCAGAATATGTAATCAGAAGACTGCTGAGAGAAAGTCGCCGAAAGAAATATTTTTTAATTTTTCGTTTTCTTCCAGATGTCTGAGCCCGGGGTTTGAACTACTGCCTCACGTCTAATAAAATAACACACTGCCTACCAGATTACGACGACTATAGGCGATGATGTTGGTACGAGGTTATTCCAAAAATCTTTGGAAAGCGACTTAATGTCTACAAATCTCTGAATTTACTTAGACAGGCAGGCTACGATCAGGTCTCTCACGAACATCGTCGCCGAAGGAAATATTTTTTTAATTATTCGTTTTCTTCGAGATGTCTGAGCCCGGGGTTTGAACTACGGCCTACCAGGTTACGACGACTGTAGGCGATGATGTTGGTACGAGGTTATTCCAAAAATCTTTGGAAAGCGACTTAATGTCTGCAATTTTCTGAATTTACTTAGACAGGCAGGCTACGATCAGGTCTCTCAGGAACATCGGCTCGATGTCCGTTTTCGTTGCTGAATGCCGGAGATTTCTTAGGGAAACTTTGCATCATTTAAACGTAAATTTGTGTAAGCTTCAGGATTTATGACGACCAACTCGTCATAGCGAATACAGCTTACAATCCCTGACAAATTACAGACTTTAAAATGTAGACTGCGCCACTCGTATGGTAAACTGAACACACACAACATGGGTGGTGTGAGAAACTAGGTTGTAGTCCTGACAAAAGTGTTGTAATGCGCAATGAAGTTTTAGACTGGATCAGGTACCATAGAAAGTAATCGAATTTGGTTTAATTGCATGAGAAGTTTCCGGAAGGAGTAGTTTGTCGATTTGACGATATCAATTGGCCTTAAAGATCCTGCGATTTGAGAACGTTAAGATATTTTTATGGGACTACGTCAAACAGCGTGTATACGCTGATAATCCCCTAACAGCATTTGGAAGCCAACAGTCGTTAAATTATAGGCAAGAATTCTACCGAAATGTACGAAAGTGTGATTGGAGATTCAATTCATTTTGACAGAAAATGTCATTTTTAGACAACGTTACATGGCAACCCTATAATTCTAGAACCTCGTGAGATTTTAGAGATTTTTTATTTGAAAAGTTGGCTTTTTTTTTAATACTTTTTGGTGTAAGACTATTAATCCATTAGTGCCCCGTGGCAACTTAAGTTGCCAGCAGAGGTTGCCTTAGTTTTTATGCTCTGAGAGGAAATTGAGTGTAAAAAACAAAACGGTAACCGTTAGAAAAAAGAGTAATTCGGGCATTAATGGGTTAATAACTCTCTATTGCTTTTAATAAATTGAGTTTTCCCCATTTTTTCTTAAAAACATATTTCAATAGTTCCTTGAAATATTAAATCTCCTTATAATTTTTATTTAAACGTTAAACGGGAAATAAATTTTTCTTTTTCACAAAATAACTTGAGAAAACAGCTGCCATTGATTAACAGCTGTTAAAACAAATGTTTATTAAACTCTTTTCGAATGCGTTTAAAAGCGTTTGCGCCTAAACGCTCTCTACAAGAAATGAGTTTTCATGTCACATGTTTGATAAGAGCACTGCAGTAGAAAAACTGCTGGTCATATAGAAATGGGGAAAAGAATAGCAAACGATAAAAAAAAAACGCTGAAAAAAAGCTTCGACCTGGTAGTAAATGCCAAAAGCTATTTTAAGAATTTTAGTATTAAGCGAACTGTGAGCTTACAAAGGCAGAAACCCCAAAAAGATAACAGAAACCATTTAAAGCCGGTTAAAGAAAAAAAACCTTAAGGAAAACGCATGTTAAACCAGCCACAAAAATATCTTGAAAACCAGCCAAAAGAAAAATTTTTTTTAAAAAAATTTCGTTTTTAAAAAATCTACTGAAAAACAATTTACGAAACATTTGTACGAAGAAAAACTTGTACGAAGAAACCAAAAAAGCCAAAGAAAATTGTTCAAATTGGAAACTGCTTGCAAAGATTTCAATGAAAAAATCAATATCCGTCTAAAGTTTATTTCGGTTTCAATATTAAGCAAAAAATTATAAAAAAAAACAGAAAAGAATCACAAGAAAAATTTGGAAAAACGAAAACTGTTTAAATAGAAAAGTTTAAGAAAAGAAAAATTAAATTTGCTTGGATTGAAAAAGTTTAAAAACTTAATTAATTACTAAATAAATATATACTATACTTATATAGACATACGTACATATATATGAAAAAAAGTCCATTTTTTGTGTTTAGAGCTTAAGAAATCAGTAAAAAAAAATTTGCCTAAAATATATTAAACGCTACAAAAAACCGTATTATTATTGCATAAAATAAAATAATTAATAAATATTAAAAATATAAAAACAAATGCTTTTTCTTCTCCATCCATTGTAAAACTTATTAAATTATATAAAAAAAAACGTTAAAAAAATCAATATTATTGCTATTATAAGAGAATATATATTAAAAACAAAAACAAAACAATAAAAAAATAACAAAGATTTAATTAATAAAAATATTTAAGGAAAATTAAAAACAAAAACAACAAACACTCCAGCTTAAAAAAGGTAATTAAAAAATTGAAAATATTTTTCTTTTTTCTTTCAAACAGTTTTTCTAACCTATTTTTCTAAACTTCTAACACTCCACACTACACTTTCTGTTTTTCTGTTTCTCCTATTTGACATTATCCTGCATTAAATACTTCACGACGGTGAAAAGAGTATTAAAAAACACAATGAAAAAAAGCACTCCTAACCTAATGCGGCTTATTCTCACCCAAAAAACTCCTCTCGTTATGCAGACTCCCATAAAGCAAAGTTACTTTTTAAAAAGTATACACAATAATCTACAATTCTACAGTTATTACATATTTAACAGTTAGTTTCACTTACCCAATATGTTTCATTGGAGGTTACAACACAGCATAACAAAATAAAGCTTTTTCCTTTCATATTTCCAGCAGGTGTCAAACACATGTATATGTACATGACAGACAACAGTAAGACTTGCTCTCCTCTATTGCTTTGAAAACTGTAAAGAAACCAAGGAAAAAAAAACATCACTCATCAGCTGTTTATAATCCTTTGCTCTTGTATAATCTTCTTCTAATTCACACACACACACACACACAAACACATGCATAGAAATAAAATCAATATTTGTTACACAAATTAAAATAAAAACAGATGGTCAGGGTTTTTTTTTATTTTAAATGTACACACACCGAAAAAAGTGTGTGTATGTGTTATAACCTAAAACAATGACTTGCAAAGTTATACATGACAGTTACAATAAATGCTCTCTCTCTCTGTATGCTTTTATACTGTGTGTACAACACACAAAAACCCTCAAAACAGCTGTTTTCACAACAGCTGTTAGGCTTTCTATGAAATGAAATCTCTTAATGGAAAAATAAACTCTCTTTGAGCTCTCTCTCTCCGTCGCTCTTAAGAACTTTACAGTTTATGTTTATAAACTAAACCAAATTTGTGGGCTGGTCCTTATTATTATAAAAAAATCTGTAAAAAGCCGGCATTGTTGTTGTTTAATCATAAACTCTCTTCAGTTAATTTTTAAAAGAGCAATAAACCTCTGTAACCTGTAAACAAAAACTAAGAGATTCCTTTAGAGAAAGAGTATTCCTTATAAGGAGACTTAATCTAAGCCGGCAACATATAACATTTTTTAGAGATTTTAACGGGTTAAACCTTTTTCGAAAATGAACATAATTTTAGGTTTGAAATTTGAACATATTTTCAGATTTAAAATGGAAAGTTAAAGCATAAAAAGTAGTGTTCTTTCTAGTGTTCCAGCAATTCGAAGAAACTTTCATATTCTTCAGAAGCTTGGAAATTTTTCATTCAGTAAAACCCAAAACGGTCGTGGTTGTGTGGCCTGCGGAACCATACACCAAATCAATCTAATCACGCTCAAGGCCGCTTGGCTTGAAAATTCGACCTATAAGGAGAAAGAAAGAGGGGCTCCCAAACCAAAACTCTTTTTACCCTTGGAAGAGAATCGTGTAGGTTTAAAAGGGCAAATTACTGAACTCTATGGTGGAACATATGTCGGAACGTCAAGGTCAGCCTGAGAAAGAGGAGTTTTTTATAACTGCTCGGCTCTAAGGAAGCTTAAATTTAGACAACTTTTTTTGCACGATTTTCCATGGTGAGGATTGTCTTAAAAACATATCTTTGGTGAATATGGTCAACAGCTCCCGCAAAGACTACATGGATTTCATTTTCGCGGGAGCAAAACAAAACGAAAGTAGTCTGCCTGATGTTGCCATTTCTTGAAAATTCTAACGAGGAAAAGACTTAGATCCTAGCGAAATTCAGTCAGTATCTTTATGGCTGTAATTACGGGGCACTATACCGTCTATCTTACGACTATTGCATCATGTTCTTATTATTTTTGTTGCTTTGTGTCTGTTTCATTAATCCTCGTTTTTTCAGCTTTTTCGTTGACAAGAATAATTTAAGGTCCAAATTCTATTCAAAAATATTAATTCAAACATATTTTTTCTGGGATAGTATAACACTTTGCCAATGTGGTGATTGTGAGGTCGAAACCAAAGTAAAAATTTCGGTCAGTAACTTAAGAACATTTTTTTAAATTAAAATATAATTGTAATTGTAATGCCGAAAATAAAGAGACTTATTTGCCTTTTAAAGCTGGAACAGTAATACGGCGATTAAAATTCCAATTACTTCATATGAAGCCTAAGATTTCACTAATATTGACCCTTGACCTTGACTCTTTGGACACCATGAGGGAGTTATTAATACCATGACTCATGCTACTACGAGGGTTGTATCTTTTATACTGGATGAAAAAAACCAAAAATACAACAAATTTTTCAAATGCTTAGAAAAAAACAACAACAACAAAATTCATAATGCCATAATTACTGAAGCTACTTTAAAATACAAATTTTGTTCCCGTAATTGTTGGTTTTTTGTTTGTTTTAAAGGAAATTAAAAGAAACTGCAGTCACATGTTCAGCACGCTTTTCGTGGAACAATAAATAAATTTCTTTGTGTTTTTTCCTTCTCTCTCCTTTTTGTTTTAAATTAACCAACACCATCAATACTATCCCACCACTACTACCCTCTGTACTAACATTAATGCTAACATCTAAAGTCATTAAAAAATTTCAAAATGTTTTCATAGTTTCAATGTGCATAATGACACACAATATGTATGTATCCCCCCTCCCTGGCTTGCTATACAGAAAAACGAACAGAAAAATATCGAAAAACCGGTCATAAATCCAAATAATAATACAACAACCCCCAAAAAAAGAAAAGACCCTGCTGCACTGGCCACATAGAAACACCCCTAATGCGATAATTTCAAAAACTAAGCGCAGTTACAGAGACGTTCGAAGAAAAAATAACGTCATCATTGAAATGTTTTTTTGTTTGCTGTGGTGGATAAAAGTGCAATGAATTCAGTGTGTGATTAAATATGCGATATGCGATACAATAACAACAATTACACTTAAACAAAATTAAAGAGAGTGAGAGGAGGGTGGGTGTTAAAATAAAAACAATGCATTTACCATCCATGACTCTAAAATATCGTAACGTAACACGCATACACATACACAAACACTAGTGCACACTCGGCAAGAGTTGTATTCCTACTCCTTAGAAGATTATGAAATAAAGGAGTTATTCACTGCGAAGAGAGGGAGAGAGAGAGTGATAGAGATTAAGAGAAACAATAGGAAAATTATGGTAACTGTTATTTTAATTTATTTATATGGTAGTTTATTTATGCTGCACACTCACTCATATACACACAAACACTACTTACTTACAGTATGTGTTGTGAAGTTAATAAGTAATTCCCGAAAAGCATTAAACAGGATATAAGAGTCAGAGAAGTTCATAAATGAACATAAAATAAACTAGAGATTAAAAGATTTACACAGTCAATGGGATTTATTGCGGAATATGTAAATAACAGCTTTAAGGTTATGAGTAGAGAAAGAGAGCTCAAACCGTAAGTACTGAGAAATAGTTGTTATTATGCTGTAAACAGGGATGGGATCACTTTATTTAAGGCATTTAAACAACTTGAAAGCTGTTTTGAAATATTTTAATCGATAGTTTAAAAACTATTTTAAGTGAAAATTATTTCAGAAAATTAAATGCTGTAACTTAAAGATAAAAAGTTTATAAAGAGGGTATTTTATTTATAATTTAAGAGCAGAATTAGTATTATTTCGGATAATTAAATGGTGTAACTTAAAGATAAAAGGTTTATAAAGAGGGTATTTTATTTATAATTTAAGAGCAGAATTAGTTACGACTAGCACTCAGAAGGGGGCTCCTGCTCATGCAGTGTATTGTTTTGAAACTAGACAAATAGGTTAATGCATTGTACAATCGCACAATCGGGAAACAAATATCTCGAGAAAACATTTGATTTGAGAAGCGCTATAATAGCGAAACACTCTTATAATAGTTCTCATATCCCACCTCCTCAAGGTAAGGGTTAAGTTCGTTTCTAAAGAACTGAATTTTGACCATAAGGCAAACCTATAGTCCTGTAAGCCTACAGTCCGCTCTGCATCCCCATACATGATTTGCGAAGAAATCGAACTTTGCCTCAATCATTTCAAAAAAGAAATCAATTGATGGCCTCATCAACTTTTACTCTCATGTAGCTTCCAAGCCTGAACCTGAACTTAAAAATTAATCTACAACTTCGTTGCCAATAACGTCGTAATAACCAGATATCCAGCCTAATCTAATGTGATAATCATACATAAGGTAATGCAGGTTATTTGATGAGCCGACCGAATCACCAGGACGCATACTTCGATACTGAGCAGCGTTAATGCACCTAAGAAGGAAGAACTTGGGTATTTCAATATGAAGGTCAGCATATAGAAGTTTGTCGGGGCAGGGGTGTAGCCACAATGCTATACACAATACAACAATAAGAAAAAGTATTGATTTTTAATCAAAACGCTTCAAAATAGCGAATTTTTCAACAAGGTATACACGTTACTAGCTCTGTGTTAATTAAAAACATAAATTTTAAGACAACAACCGCACTTACAAAAATAGTTTTGAAAATAGAGATAGCGAGTGAGAGAGAGAGAGTGGTTGTGAAAGTTTAATTTAAAACAAAAAACTCTATGTATTCAGTTTTACAACTTCAATCATATGTTTTTTGTTATTGCAACAACTCCATGGAGAATAATAAGTCTCTTGCTCTCACATATATGCATGCGTGTATGCATGTATTCCCATATGGTGGATTTGCTAATTCATATTCCAATAAAATGCACTCCAGTTTTCAACACACACAATCAAATTTTTTTTTTGCTTGTTATTATTGTTGTTGGCATTAAAAGGAGTGTAATCTCTCCGTTGTATATGTGTGTGCATGCATTTGTAAGTATATTAGCATTTGTTGTTATTGTTTCATATGTTCGTTGGAAGTTTGCCGATTTCCCTTGGAATTGGAAGTTGCGTAACTTTTGTGAACACAATTCCATTGTGAACATATTCGGAGACATTCGTTTTGTCGTTTCTTGTCTTGTGCAACTGTTGTTGCATTTTTAAGGCATAAATGCTTCGGTTTTATATTTTTTTTCTATCTTTTTAAATCGTTTCGTTTGCTACACTGTCCTGTCGTCGTGTTTCTCATGATTTCGTAAAAATCAGTTGTTCTGCAGACGTTGAAAGATTTACTTGGCCGTTTAACAAAATACACAAAAAGCCGTTAAATAAAACCGTTAGAAAGAGTAAAAAATAAAAAGAAATAGAAAAAGAGCAAATAAATAATATATGTACTCTGTATTCCAAATACAAGAAACTGTTATTAAAACGTTGGAAAATTTATTGAATTGTTATAAAAAAAAGAGAAAATTTTACTCTCTAAAGCAGGGACTTTACTTATAAAAAGACAATTGTTACGATTTAAATAAAGTGTTATAAAATTAAAAAAAAAATTTGCAAAAACAAGGTAAATAAAAAAAAATTTATTGTTGTAAACATGTTTTTTAAATGATTTTTAGTGGGTGTTAAATGTATTAAAAAAGGGGTTTTATTACTCCAATTGGAGTATTATATTATAAAAATGGGCAGCCCAAAACAGTTTTTTAAAAGGAAAAAAGTCTGATTCTTTTGAAAAGAAACAGAAAAATAATTTTTTTTATTAATCTGCTTAAAAATGTTCTTTAGTAAGAATTTATGTAAATAAACATAACTTTAATGTTTTATTTATAAGGGGTTTTAATGTTTTATTTATAAAACTTGCTTTTCTGTAAGAAAAATTTCAATAAAAACGTCTAAAAATAAGAAAATTCATGGTTGAAATTTTCTGCTAGAAAAAGCTGGTAAAAATCTAAGAAAACTATGCCGGTATTTTTTTTAACTATAATATAAGCACAATAAAAAATCGTGTATATATCGGCAATATACTAAATTTACAAAAAAAAACTGTATTTAATATCATTAAAATTAAAGTAGAAACGAACGGCAACTAAATGAGCTATTGCACTAGGGTACTAGACCTATATAGGGTGTTCCTATTAGTAAGGAAATATTAAAAAACATTTAAAAATTGTGTGCCCTAGGAGCATTAATTTGGTGACACCCTTAACCATTTTTGGCCAGATTTTTATTAAGAACTATAAATGCATCGAAAACAGTAGAATCAGTCCTTCTTTGATATTGAAAAATAAAAAAATAATAATGTCGAACCCCTAAATGTATGCAACGATTTCAAAAAATTCGTTTACATACTAAAATCAAAGCTGAATAAGTAAAAATGGGTCTTTATTTTTCAAAATAAATATTAAGCTCCTAAATGTATGCTACAAATTTTAAAACTTTCACATGCTAAAATAAAAAATTACCAAAAATATGATGCGTTTACTTAAAACAAAATTAAATGTTAAGTTCCTAAAGGTATGCTATAATGAATATATCTTTTATTTGTTTTGATTAAGTAAGCTTTCTTGCAGCAATTCAGTTGTCATTCATATAGGCAATTTTGGAAACATTTTTAATGGCAGTATTACATGTGAAAATACCAATTTCAGGGCTACAACCTAGCTCTTCACACCAACCATTTTGTGTGTGTTAAAATTATCTATGGATGGCAGGACTTAGAGTTAGTTGTAGAGTGGACTGCAAACTACAAATTGTTTGAGTAACTTTCCATGGCTATTTTGTTTACTATCCGATTTTTTTGCCAGAGGAATGTTGAAATATAAAGAAAGAAATATTTTTTAATACATCGGTTTTGTTCGAAATTTCTGAGTTGGGGATTGAAGCACTTCCTCACGTCTAATAAGGCCACTATACTATATAACTACCCACTAGACTGCAACGACTCTGGCTTCTGTTCAGTTGTCGAATAAATCTTTTGCCTTTTTCGAAAGATTTCCGTGGTGGAGAGGAACACTTCAGTGAGTTAAGATTACAAACTTTATTTTGGCAATTATAATTGCCCGGAGATTATTGTTGAAAGCAACTTCTGATGGCATTATTTCATATGGAAATATCCTTATTGCAGACCCAAAGACTGTGACTTCTTCAGCTGCTTGCACTTTGAAGACTGTTTGAGATTTATTCTTTCTATTATTTACTATGTCTTTACTTTTTTTTTGCATAATTCTGATGCTTGAAAGCAACATTTTCTTGCTGCGTTTTAATTGCCAGCTATTTTATGAACTTTTTTTCAAAGCTTTTTGGAGACTCAAAAACTACGTCTTTCTCGTTTGCTCACATTTTGAAGACTGTTTTTTGGAATTGCTCAAAAACAATTATTTGCTCTTCTTGAGAAATTTGTTGAAATAAATTACTCGAAAAGTAGAGAAAAATGCCGGTTTAGAAAACGAATGATTGTGATATTCATTTGCTCCATTTCTTTCGAATACCGCAATAATTAATTTATTGCCGATGTTATTGTTGTTGTGAAGTTTTATAATTTTTTTTCGCAATGCATTTGCCAACTTCCAGTGGCAAACTTGCAATTTAAAACGAAGTTAAAAGCAAAAGAAAGAAATGCGATCTACCTCTCTCGCTCTCTCTCTTCGGCTGCTTGTTTTATTTTTTTTTGTTTTTGTTTTTTTTTTTTAATACTATTATAAAGCAAACGAATCTATGTGTATGTCTGTATGTGTGTGCACATTTAATATCCTTACATGTTGTCTACTATTTGGCTCCATTTAGGCGGCTAACGGTATTTTGTATTTCATTTTTCTCTAAATCACTTTGATGTTTTAATTTTTTTGCGAGTGTATATGTGTGTAACAGTGAGTTCTTGTAAGAAATCCATGCATAAAGGCTTATTTGTTAAAGCAGCTGTTGTTGTTTTTTATTTCTATTCTAGCTTTGTTTGTTTTTAATTTTTTTTTGGTCTTTCTATTATTTTTGGCTTTTAGCCAAAACACGAATTTAACGAAGCAACCTAAGCAACATCGTTTTTGAAAAACAATAACAAAAACGCAAGAAACCAAAAACAAATCATAACGTATTTTCCAATATTCCATTTTAGGAAAATATTGGAAGTAAAGAAAAAAGCAATAAAACGCATACAAAAACAAACACTTGCTTGTATTATTGGAAATTAAAACAAAAACAGAAAACACATACAAAGCCACGAAAAGCCAGAAGCAGAAAAAAAGGATAAACCGCCTAAGACTTGGGCAAACATTAGCAAGAGTTTTCAAATGAAAATTCAGTCTTCGTCGAGCTTTCTAAACGTGTGCAACCATAAGAATTAACAGAAAACAGAAAACATTTTAAGAGTATTCAATTAAAAATTCTTAAAAAAGAGAGTTATTCAAGAATTTTAAACAAGAAATGGTAATAATAATAAAAAAAATGAAAATAAAAATTAAATTTATATTGTTTAAAAAAAATTGTTTAGTAATGCAACAAATAATTTAACAATAACATAAACTATGGAAAATAGGATTAAAAAAATACATATAAATTTCAACAAAATTCTAAATAATAATGAAAAAAAAAATAAATAAACGAAATAATATTAAAAAATAAATATTATTACATATTAACAAAAATATTTGCGAATAAAAAGAAATATATAAGCATTTAAAAATATTTTAAAATAAAAAGGAAAACAAGAAAAACATTTTATAATTAAATATTAAATTAAAAATAAATAAAAATATTTTTAAATTAAAAATCACAAATTTAAAAATATTTTTAGAAAATATTTTTTTAAATTAAAAATCACAAATTTAAAAATATTTTTAGATAAAAACAAATTGTATTTTTTTTTATCAAAAATGTTTTTAAAATATTTATACACATAAAATTGTTCCTTTTATTATGAAATTAATATATTAAAAATATTTTTAAATAAAAAATAATAATAATAAAATAAAATTAATACATAAAGAAAACAGAAAAAAGAATTAAAGAAATCATTTCTTTGACATCTTTGTAACAAAAATTGTTCCCTTTTTCCATTTAAAAAGAAATATTTAAAAAAAACATGGGATTAAAAAAAATATAAGAGAAGAAAAGAACACTTACTGATATTTGCCATACGTAATGTATTACGGTATTATACCGTTAGTTTTCTTAAAACATAAAAACAACAGATTTTCGTACTACACATAGAAATCAGATCCGTTTTGCTTTATACTTTAAATACAACAAAGTTTTAAAATATTTTTAAATAAATTAATAGATTTAATTACTCAATTTGTTGAAAAAAAATTTTTTTTTAATAATTGTTAACACAAAAAAGACTCTGTTCAACTCACATATAAATTAAAAAAAATAAACAGAAAGAAGAACACGGCACGGAATTAACGACATATATCTCTTTACTTCATTATTGAGACTATAAAACGAATATTAAAATTCTCATATATTAGTGTTAGAAAGTCAGAGAGTATGCAACAAACGAAGAGAGAGAGAGTAAGCAACTAACTTCTTTTAAAGTTTTTGTTTTATTCTATATTTTCTTCGATTTTCTCAATTTATACGAGGAACTTATACCAACTTATAGTACATGTTGTATGAGTAATTCAAACAACAACAAGAAATTCTTTCTATATTCGTGTCTTTTGCCGAATGACTGTAGAGTTGTGTTGTATAAGCAAAGGAGTAGTTGTTATCTTTATTTGTTGTTTTTATTATTGCTGCAATACTTGCTTATAATGGTGTTAGTGCTCTATCGATTCTTATTTTGTGTTGTTTTTATTTTTTTTTATTTTATTATTATTAAACGGAGTGTAAATGCGAGTGTACATATGCGAGTATTTTTTTTGTTATTTTAACAGCCCCGTTAGTTGTTAGTCGCTGCTAGTAGTCTGTTGTATTTGTGAATAATACATGTGAATAAATGCATAAAAAAGAAGCATTAATAACAACAAATATTACAACAACTAAAAAAGGAGTCAGAGAACGAACTAGAAGAAGAAAAAACGGAGAGTGAAAAAATACGGTTTCCAAGTTAGTTGCGGGCAAAAAACAAGAGAAATCAGTTTCAATTTAAACACCGACGGGTGCGGTTCTATTTGTAAGAAAGAAGACAAAAAAAAAAAATTCAAGGAAGTTCAACCTGACAACTTTAAGCAAAAAAAAGTTAAAAAAGAAAGTTTGTATATAAAATGTAAGCCAACTAAGAATATATGTAAATCAATTTCAATGAAGAAAAAGGACTTCAAGAAACCATTGCAAAAGTGAAAAAAATTTTTGTGTAGCAAGTGAGACAGTTTCTAAGAAAATAAATTTCTCACACATATGAATTTTAGCACGCTTCTTTAATCTATTTAAGAATTTACCATAAGAAAACAAGAGTTATTTTAGAAAGTAAAAAAACCACAGTAAAACCATAAGAATTCTATTTTTTATCTATAATGTATGGGAGAAAATAAAAAAGAAACTTAAGAAAAATATATTACCACACAATATTGATACATTTCTATACAATTTTGACTTGTTTGACACTCTGAAGTATGCCATGTTTTTGCTTATTCTCAATACGTAGACAAACATGGATATATATTACAACTCACTTTCTGCCTAAAATAAACAAATTTTCTTTTAAAAACCTATACAATTTCAAGCTATGGCCCCTTAACATATGCAACAATTATTGTAATTTTTAAAGGTGTTTCAATAAAGAACGAATAAAAGGTTTTTTTTTGCTACTAAAGTAGATAAAAAGTATGACTTAAATTGCCATAAATCAATTCCAATACAATTTTCTTGTCTTTAGAACCCTGAAATCTAAATACATCAATCTAAATACTTCAATGAGCACTGCGCTAAGAATAATATTTTCTTTAAATAATCTGCGTTTTAATAAAAAACACGAAGTACATATACAGCCTAAAAATATGCAACACTGTTCAAAAACTGCTTAAAGTTAAATATTTAAAGATACTAGAGATTTGGTTTTCACTTAAGATTTAAAAGTTATCTAAGGCCATGGCATGTGCCTTAAAAATATGCTCCTTTTGTCAATAAAAAGAAATTAGGGGCCCATAAATATATGTTGAAATTTAAAAAGAGAAATTTCAATGCTTTTTTCCCGTAAAATCTCAAAATAATGGTAAATATATTTTAAAATACCTAAAAGTATGCAACATTTCATAAATGAATATTAGATTCCTAAAGGTATGCAACAATTTAAAATATTTTTTGTTAATATTTCAAATTTCTACATATAGCTCCTTATTTTAAAATTGAAAAAAGTGTGGTATAAAGTACATAACTCCTAAAAATATGCTGAAGAAATGTAGAATCCCTAATGGTATGCAACATTTTAACAAACCAAGTTTATTTTCGCAAATTAATATTAAGTTCCCAAAGGTATGCAACCATTTTTAAAAAAATTCTCACTATCTGTTTTTAAAAAGGAAACTGAATAGCTTAAATAGATCTTAAAATTATGCAAAAGTGCTAACTTTTGAAATTTCCTTAGAGATTAATAGTCATGAAATATTTTAAGAAGTGGAACAAAACGAAAACGAACGAAAAATATCTTTTTTTCTTTTTTCTTTTACGATTTTCTAGATTTTTTTCGGCAAATATAATTACTTTTTATGTCGCTGTACAGCAATAATATTTATTTCATATATTTTTTGCTGTCTCGAGTACTATTATTGGATTAATATGAAAAAGTTTTGTACAACATATCTTAAAGATTATCTGTGCACATAAGTTCTTTGAGAAAGTTTTCTGAAGGTCTCAAAATCATCCTTTAAATGTTACTTAATCTTGGCAATTTATTTACAATTTTTCTTCTTCTTCTGTGCTAACACTAAACTTTTTGGGTTCAATTTCCTTTTGCTAAGAAATTATTTATTTATCGACGAAAAGAAAGTAAAAAAAAACGAAATAAAGGAAGAACGGTTTTATTTTTGGGGCGATTAGCACACCCTCAAGATTTCGGGCCTTTTTGTTCTGAAACTTATGTTTTAACATTCGCTACTTAACCAAAAAGGGGAAGGAAGGCATAGTATAGTAAGCCTAAAAACTGTTTCTGCTTACTGGGTTTGTTGTTTTTGGCCAGAAAAAGGAAAAGGTCAGAATTATAAACGATAAAATAAAATATTATATAACAAGAAACAGCTACAAAGGCTTGAACAACGACGACAACATATCGTGCAAGATTACAAAAAAAAAGCAAAACTTTTTCAAAAATTGACGACAGACTGGCGCGTGTGTTAAAAGCCAAAAAAAAAAAAGAAATGTTGGGGAAAAACACGAAAAATTGTAAATGATGCCGGTGGATGTTGGATTTTTCTCGTTGTGTCGTCATTCAGTATAAGACAAGACGGCTGGAAAAGTTTCAAAATGAAAGAAAAAGAAAAAAGGGAAAACAGAAATACATTAAAATAAATGATGTGAAGACATACCGCAATAAAACTACTCGAAAAAAAGCCTAAAAAAGAAAACAGTGAAAGGCTGATTTCATTAAAAGAAATCAAAGTTTGTGAAATTAAAAATTTCCTTCTTTTAAACAAATATTTCTTTCAATAAGACTTGAAGCTGTAATAAAATATAAAATAATGTTGGAAAAGAAAATTAAATTCAAGTATTAAATCTCCAACAATTATTTTTTAAACAAAAAATAAATTCGTTATACTACTTTTTAGTAGAAAGGAGTCCTTTTCAAATTTTAGAAATTATTTTAAACCTGATATCTTTTCAAGAAACAGGTAAAACAAGTTTTAAGCCTTTTTCAAAGTTTTAAAAATTAATTTTTTTAAGACTGTTTCTACCTATGTTATGATTAGTTATCAATTAAACTGCTCAGCTTTTTGTTAAAAAAAAATATCCCAGTTTTTCTAGGCGTAAAAACAAAACATCATCTCTACTTTGTTAAATTTAAAATTAAACTCTTTGGTCTTCTCCTTTCTCTTCTCTTCTTGCTTTAAATTATTTTTTTTTTTTTAATTTCTGTCCTTTGTTTTTCTCTTTCCATATTTAATAGAGACAACAAGAATATTTTTATAATACAGTTATAATACAATAACAATAAAACAAAACAGCAAAGACAAGCCCTTGTTTGCCTAAGGCTATAAAAATAACACAAACTTATGCACAAATACATACAACAAATGCCTACACATACACACATACAATATTTTCTACAAACAAAAATTTTCATCCATCAATGTCTAAAAACATCACATAAAAATAATAATAAAAAAAGAGAAAATGAATGACAACAACAACAAAATATTTCTATAAATATAATAAAGAAAATAACAACAACAATACAGAGAAAATAGAAAACAAAAAAAAAAATTTAAATACAAACAAGGAAGAGAAATAACATATTCCTAGACAAGGAGTTTTTTTAAGTATGACAGACAGACAAACAAAATGGAGATAATTTAAAGGGAATTTAATACATATGTACATATAGAAAAAGAGATCTATTTCACACTCTCCTTATGATATAAGAAAATTTCCAAAGTTCTTATAAATTCAGATCTCATTTCCCTTTCTTTTTTCCTTTAAAGTTAAGCTTCTGATCAAAACAACCGGATATCATGTTTAACATCATGCTTGAGTGCAATACATACACAATTTCTCAGTGTAATATTCTTCATTCTGTACTGTTCGTTTATATACGAATTCGAATTTTTGTTTCTGTTCTTGGTTGCTGAAATTTTATAGTCTTCCTGTACATTTTAGTACAACAGACAAAATAATATTTCCCTTTTATAGTGTTTTTTATGCCTATAATTTAATATGATGTGTGGTGAGATATTTGTTGGCATTTTACCAAATACATAATAAATAAATAAAATCAAAAAAAGAGCGAGTAAAAAAAGAGAAAAAAGAAAAACACACAAAACTCCACTTGCAAATACAGGAAAACAAGAAAAACAATAACAATTTGCATTAAAAAAAGAAAGCATTTCTTATTATAACTCCCTCTGTACAACATCACCATACCACACTAACTTAGCAACAACAACTACAGCAACAGCAACCACAATAATAATATAATACATCGTGTATATCATCATCATGCACGACGACAATCAACACGAAAAAAAATAACAAAATATTGTGTCTTCTTTTAACAAAATATGAGTCATTTGGTTTTTCTTAATACTCCCCAATACTATACGCTCCAAGAGAGAATCAAGGGAAAGTAAAAGCAAACTCGCACAGTACAAGTGTTAATGTATGTGGTGAGAGAATGTTTCTGTTTTTTATTTGGCAAATAAATTATACACTGTATTAAAGCAAAAATGTCTGCAGTTTTTAAGCATTACCATACAGTTGGCGACAAATGCAATCGATTTGGTATGATTTCAAGGAGTTTTGGTGAAATTTTCACTGTTTTAAGGGGTTTTTTATTGTTGTTTGCCAAAAAATGTTTATGGTTTTGGTAAAGAAAGTAAAACTGCAAAGGAAATTAAAAAACCAGACACATAAAACATACGGTTTTCCATTAAGTAATAATAGATAAAGGGAGTCAAATAAGTTTGGAAATGAGGTATTATTTTACTTCTTTTTAGACTAAGTACACCTTTTTTGCTGTATGTAAACAGAGGGTGTAGTGTAGAGCTGGAAATACTGTTTCCTTAGGATTATATAAAACAATTATATAATTAAAGCATACCTTTAGGAGTTTTAAAAAGGAATTCTACATAAATTTCTGTAATTTATGTACTTTTGAAAGCATCAGTTTTAATTATTGGAAATTTAAAGAAAACTAAAGCATATTTTAAAATGTTTAGAAGAGTAAATATGATTTTATATTTTTTTTTATTTCAAGAGTATTAAGCATTTTTATTAAACGAAATTATGAGCTTTTCTTGGAGAAATATAAAAGATTTTGTAAATTGTAATTACCAGAAAAATTATAGCCCGGTTTGTAGTATTTTGAATATTAATTTTTTGGGGCATATTTTAAGGGATTTAAAAACTTTTTGTTCTTAAATAGAAAAATTTTTAAATTATGCTATAATTGGAGTTGTTAAAAATTAATTTAATTTTATAACATATTTTCAGGGTTTAAAATTACATAAATTATAGCATACTTTTAGAGGTAAAAAATTCATATATTAATTGTTTCTTTTTTCTTTTTTTCTTTACAGATTTACAAATTTTAAAAGAACTTTAGCAGCCACTACTTTATAAAAAAAAAGGTTTAATCAACTTCCAACCCAAAAGAAATTGATTTAAAAGTTACAAAAATATAAAAGCCAGCAGCATATTAAAAACCAAATTATTATTATCATCACAGCAACAAAACTTTAAAAAAATTATTTAAAGTATTCATACAAATATATAAACTTAATAAAAACCAATTAATTAATTTAAAAACAAGAAATTAATTAAAATATAATCATCATATAATTGTAGTCTTTAAGAAGTCCAAAAATTTAAAAGAAAAACTTTAAGAAAAATTAATTATTAAACAAACAATAATTCAAAAATCACGCCATTTACAATAACAAAAAACAAAAACATTATAATACAACACAGTTTATTAAAACCAAAAAAAGAAAAAAAAAAACAAATACTCCCTGATTTTAAAGGCAAAAAAAAAAGAGACACTCTGTCTGAGGCCTAAACTTAGACAACAAGATCCGAAAAAAACTTCTCCTTTTTGGTTAAATTTAAAAAGGGAGAAAATCAATTAAAAACAGAAACAGAAACAAACTCAAGTAATTACAAAGTAATATACAGAAAGAGAGACAGAGAGTGAAAAATAGCAAAAAAAAAGAAATATTTTTTTTTTTTAGCAAAATAGTGCAAGTGAGTGCATCAAATTGTAAGGCAAGCAAGCAGCCGCATCAGTTGAAATCAGTCTGCATTACAATTTGCTTTGAAACGGACACATACAGACTTCTTTCCTTTATTGTTTGAATTGAAAAAAATTGAGCAAAAAACGCGTTTAAATTTAAAAAAAATCAACAAAAAAATTTAATTTCAAAAGTATCTTTTTTTCTTTTTTTTAAAAGAAAAATTAAATTCAAAAAAATTGTTAGAAAATCAAATTTTCTCTCGGGTGTACAAATTTATTCCAAAAAATACAAGAAATTTTTTTTAAACGAAAATTTTTTATAAGAAAAGATCAATATTCCCTAAAACAAGACAAGACTGATATGGTTTGAAAATTTCAAAAATTAAATTCAAAAGAAAAATATTTTTTAAAAAAGACAAAATTTCATAGAAATTTTTAAACAATCAATAAGCAAAGCAAAGCAAAGTAAAGTAAAAAAATAAATTAAAGAAATTGTAAGATTTTCTAAAAGTTTTACAATTTTTTTGTTCTTTTAAAAAGGTTCCTGTCTGTACTCTAAACAATAACGATTTTTAAAAAACATTAAAGTAAATTTTTAAACAAAAAAACACAAACAGAAACTGAAAACATTTTAATAAACTTCCCCCCTTCAAGAAAGAAGAAAAGTTAAACGACAAAAAAAAAAAAGTTTAAAAAAGAAAACGAACTGTGATGAGTGATTTGGAAAAAATGAATGGCTCAGGTGGAAATGTTGCTGTTAATGGCCTGGCCAATGGTCATGGTGACTCGAATGCTGTGCCACCGCCAGCACAAGATGTAGAGTTTACTGAAGCTGCTGCTGCTGCTGGCTCTAATGGTCATGGTGGTAATGGTAATGATGGTGATGCTGCTACCACCGGTGATACCGGTGCTGCTGGTACATCGAATTTAAAGGCTGTTGAATCGGCCGTTTCTTGTTCTTCAATGGCTGGTGATGATGCTGGCACCGATGCTGGTGCCAGTTCTATACCACCTTCGGAGGCTGGTGGTCGTCCACCATTGGATACTGCCTGTTCAGATGGTGGCGGCCCTTCCAGTTTGGTTGGTGGCATGGTTGGACCACCCAGTCCATTAACCGGCTGTTATTTGCTTATCATTTTGGGTGAACCGCACTCCGAGGAGCATAAGGACAACATTCTACAACATTTGTTGAAAGGTAAGTCAAGCCTTAAATGTTATTTTATACCAAAGAAATTCCAATCAAATCACTGTTAAAAATCTACACCAGAATTCAGATATCAGGGAGTAAAGAAATAAATTGAAGAGGCCTGGCTTAATAATAATTGAAAGACTGTTCAAAAACAGTGACAAAAGCTCAAATATGTTTCAAACAAAATTGGAAAGAATCAGAGTTTATAATGCCAAATAAGGTAGAGGAAAATTATAGCACACTTTTAGGAACACAATAAATTATTTGTTTATTGTAAATTCATTGGAAGGCCATAGTATCTGGGGGTAGAAAAATCAGAATTTGAGATAATAAGAAGGCTGAGAAGTCACCGTAGCATAGTGACTTTATTAGACATGAGGCCGTGTTTTAAACCCCAGCAACTGGCAGAACTCTGAGTGTAAATCAAATTGTCATGAGAAATTTTTTAAAAATCTGTCGTTCGGAATCGGCTTCAAACTATAGGACCCGCAACTAATGGATGAGTTTAATACACACAACGTGGGTGGCGTGAGAGACTAGGTCGCAATTCTGACTGAAGGGTTGTAATAACCAATTAGTGAGTAAGAAGGCTGAGGAAAAATGAGAATTTTTCTTTCTATATCTCTTCCACAAGTTTAAAGTTTTTTATTTATAAAATATTTACCGTTTTTCCTCTCCAGCTACTAGTGGCCTTTGCTAAACGGTTCTTAACCACAAAATGTGGTTCAATGTTATTTTTTTTTAAAGCAAATTCTGACGTTTTTTTCTAATTTTTTTTTTGTTGTTAAATTTTAAATAATTAAGCAGTTATAATTCATAGTGTTAAAGAAAAACGGTTAAAGAAAAAGAAAATAAAACAAAATAATTAAAAAATCGCAGCAAAAAAAAAAAAACCAGCAGCTGTTTGCCAGTGTAAGAGAGCTGCTGCTGCTTAGTGTTCAACCACAAAGCTGGCAGCACGCGACATTACTTATTCAAGCATTAAGTTAATTTCAGTGTTTCTTCTATTTTTTCTTTTTTTTCTCAATAAGTTTTTTCTTTAATGAAATTTCTTGCTGTTGCTGGTTACTAAGCTTATAAAACAAAAGATTAAATATTTTTTAAAAATAAAGTGTGGTGGTACACAAATTGCTTTTTTTTATTTCTAAATGAATTTCTAAACGTTGATTCTTGTTCAATTATTTACTGTGTTTACAAGATAAATTGGCTAATAATTGTTAAAAAAAAAAAATACAACAATTATGAATCAGGAAAAATCTTTTTTAATATGAAACCAAAAACATTTTGTAATTCATGGATAAAATGCATTTCTTTTAATTTTTATTCCTATTTTTTTTTAAATTCTTTTTTCTTTTTAATTGAAAATCTAATTGCATTTGGTTTATTTTTAATTTCTTTCTTTTTTTTTTTGGTTTAAAAAATCCTATAATTAGAGATGAATTTTATCTTTTGTTGTCGTTTACGGTCTGTGTTTCCATGGCAATTTGTCTGATTTGTTACAGATTAAAGCGCTTTTATAAGGCAATGTATACTGCTACTGCTACTGGTAGACAATTAAATCCAGCAAATAAAAGCAATTGACGTTATTTAATTATGATTTTACCGTTATGAACGTATAATTAATACTAAGTAATTGTAGTTATTGACAAACAATTGTAAAAAACCAATTAAAATGGTTAAATTAAAAATAAAACAAAAAAGTGAAGCATACTTTTAGGAAAAATAAATTTTCAAAAATAATACCACAATTATGGTAAGACAATAGATTTTTTCAAAATGTGATTTAACAAATAAATAATAAATGAAAGACAAGGTGCCCTGGTTGTCTAGTGGTTAGTGTGGGTTGCGGGTTCGATTCCCACCAAGCACTCTGATCTGTTGGAATACACCGTATTGTATTTGAGAATATCAATATCTTCAAATTTCTTAACAATATTGCATATTTCTGTCAAAGTAAATCGTTTAAGACGATCATAATTACCCCTAATGTTCCTAAAGAGGTCATGTTTAAATAGCCAGTTTTGTAGTCAGTTTTTAACTTGTCACTCCTAAGTAGGAAGCGTTTTGTTAAGAAAATTAGACTAGAAATACAAGAAAAAAAATTTTAAATTTTTGGCATACTTTAAGGCGTTTTACTTTTATTTTTAAATATGAAAATATATGTTTATATATTTTTCTTTGTTTGTTTTTGGATAATTTGCATATGCAAATGAAATGAGAAAAACTTTTACTTTTCGTTTGTAATACACCTGATAATTTCCTTAAGATAAAAAAACTGTTTTAACATGCAAATCGACATGTAAGATTCAATGTTTTTTGGAAATTTAAAATTTATTTTTTGTTTTGTTTCATTAGCTTAAAACAAGAAAAAAACAAAAAAATCATATTTAAACACCAAAAAGTTTACGTGTTAAAATAACGTTCATTTAGACATTCTTTCATTGTAAAAAAAGCAATGAAAAAAATTTTTTGTTCAAAAGTTGTGCCATTTGAATGTTTAAATATTTCGGTTGGTAGAGAAAGAAAAATACTTTTAACATTAAAAAAATACGAAAAAAAATATTAAATTTCGTGTTAAATAAGTGTGGTTTTTGATTTAGCAATTGCAATTAGAAAGGCAAACATTGTGGTGTATTTGTTTAATTTTTTTTTGCTTCTTTTTCTATTCAAAATTTTTTTTCTTTTTGAGCTACTCCCCTGGCATATGTTACGCAAAAATTCATTTAAGCAGTAAACCTTCAGGAGTTGAAAATGTCATGTAATAAGCCGAAATACGTGACCAGAGCTTAAAATTTGAAATTAAACATACATAGAGCGAGAGAGAGAGAGAGAGAGAGAGAGTGTGCAAGAGGTAGTTAATAATGCTGTTATGTCAGCCTTAAACACATGAGTATTAAACACATGTGTATGAAGTTTTAAAACAGCCTGAAAGTATGCTATGTTTTGTGTTAGAATAAAAGCAAATATAAGGTTGTGCCAATTTTAATTAAATTTTCAAATATGTTTTGCATTTCACAGACATAATTAACTTCCCTTGTATTGCAGTAAGTAAAGCGCCTAATGTTAGGCAATAGTTTTCTAATATCTAGTTGTGTTTGGTATATAAAAACCAAACATTTGCCTCTTAGAATTTCCTTAGACATAAAAGAATTCAAGTGTTTAACGGAAATCTTAACTAAAAGCTTTGTAGGCCCCTTAATGTATACTTCATTAATTCACATAATTGCCTATAGGCACGGCAGTGGTAAACATTCAATACTTTTCAAGCTAATTATGACTTTTGATGACGATTATAATGATGTTAAGCAAACAATAATCCTCACAATATGAATGAATAGAACAAGGAACAACAAATACTTGAACGTAAAGTACATGAACGCTTCGAAACAATATTTACCCAAAAGGCTAAAAGTAATCATCATAGCGAACGAAATCCTGTTTACACATATGTGTGTACATACCTAGGCACGAATGCAAATGAACATGAATATGCAAATGTTAAAAAAGAACATTTTGTAACGCCCCTAAAAATATGCCATATAAACTTGATTGCCAATGTGATGTGTTTTACAACATGAAGCCGTTGGCAAACAAAACTTATCAAGTGATTTCCTGCTGTAACATGATGTTGATTTGCTCTGCTACATATGAATTTTTCATTTTTTGCGTTTTTCACACATAAAACTAGGAGAGAGTGAGAGAGAGGGCACAGTGAGAGAAAATAAATTTTTAAATTGATTTCATAAATCAATTACTTTAGCAATGATTGCATATTTTCAAGCATGAGTGTTGTAGTTTGTGTTTCCATAATTTATATTATAATTAAAATGAGTATGTATTGACAAGAAAAATAAAATTTTATTTATTATATTTTCCATTATAAAATCGGTAATAAAATCATATTTAATTTATAATTGGCCGTTTAGTATAACAGACTACCGTGCTCCTTAATGGGCAGCAGAAAAAAAGAAAAAAAATTTTACAAT
The DNA here is from genome assembly GCA_958299815.1 of Sarcophaga carnaria. Classification (NCBI taxonomy): domain Eukaryota; kingdom Metazoa; phylum Arthropoda; class Insecta; order Diptera; family Sarcophagidae; genus Sarcophaga; species Sarcophaga carnaria. Next base: position 2,177,471 of record OY283149.1, read on the forward strand.
CAATTTTAATTAAAAATTTATAAAACTGTTAAAATGAAAATAAATGTGGTTTAAACACCAACAACTAGTTAAACTACATTAAATAAATAATAAAAAATTCAATTAAATTTGCTCGTAATGATTAATCAATTGCATAATTTAAAATAATTCAAGGCTTAAATAATTACCAGATAAACAAACAAATAAATACTGAATAAATATATTAAAGCCTACTTTTAGGGGATCTATATGGTATTTTAAGACAAAATAATGTGTTAGAAATAGAAACTTTTATGAACCTCTGCTACATAAAGCAGGATTTTTTTTAAAGAATTCGAAGTTAACTTTTTAAATCTGTTGCCTTTGGCGAGACTAAACAAATCTTTACAAAATTATTTAAAATTTTTCTAAGCCAAAGAAATTCGAAAAATGTTTAAAAATGTTCTTCAAATTAAAGCATACTTTTAAGGCAACTATTTTTCTCACAAAATTCCAACAAATTAGTAGTTTCTTTTTAAATTTAAAATAATAAAACAATTTAGAAGAAAATAACCAAATAAAAGCCTACTTTCAGGAGTATGAAAACTCCTTAAAGATTGAGGAATACTTTAGGGGAAGTATTTTTCAACAAGTTTAAAAAAGATTAGTTTTTATTACCTTTGAAAAATTTTTGAAAAAATAATAGAAGTTTACTTTAAGGCGTTAACAGTTCTGTGTAAGCAAAACAATTTTAACTGCTTTAAATTTTTCTTTATACTTTACATTTGAAGATAATAAAAAAATGCAAGCCTACTTAAAAGAGGAGGAAGGATTAGATTTAAAGGCAAAAATATTTGAAATTCTTAAAATTTCTAATCAAAGATTTCTTGGTTCTTAAGTTAAAAAGATATTTCGAAGCTACCTTAAATATTTTTCTTGTATTTTTTTTATGAGAATTGCTAAATAGCTACAAATTCAATTAATTACCAATTGATGACAAACATTCACAAAGTATTTAATTTGAAAATAAAAAGAAAATACCAATATTCAATAGAACAGAATAAAAAACGTTTTTGCGCTATTAAATAATAGCTTTTCGCCATAAACAAATTATGTTTAGTAAAGTAAAAAAGAAAACAAATGACATGAAATACATATTTAATGGTTTTACATTGTATTTAAGGCACGTACAGAGTAAAGAAAATTATGGAAAAAATAAAAGTTACACGCTTACAACGAACGTGACTAAAGAAACACATGTTTTATGAAATACCAATACTATGGGGGCAAAAGGAATAACCGCACTATGCTGGCTAAAAGTAAAAAAAAAAAACCGAAAAATCATACAATATTTGTAATTTAATTAGCATAAAAAAATTTTGGTTTAAAAATTTAATTTTTTATTGCTTTTTTTATATGCGAAAAAACCACTTTTATATGCTTTGTTACAAAGCCTTAAAGTAGGCTAACAAATATCGTTATTGCATGCTAATGTGTTATAAAAACAATGGCAATTTTAAACAACGATAAAAACAGCCACAATTTTTACCGCAATGCAAAATTAAATACCAAACTGGGTGCGTTAACCATACAGTTTTTTTCTCTCTAAAACAAACCGTGAAAAAATATTTTCCCTCTCTCTCTCTCTCTCAATTTAATCGTATGAAATAAAATGTTTTAAACTCTCTTAATCTCTCACTTTTTCAATCCCTCTCTTACACTTTTCAATGCTTATAATGCTCCCCACTTAAATCATTCATTTTACAATGCATGGGGTTAGTTAAACAATGACCAAAACTACTTACTAGTGTTCAAGCGTATGTGTATGTGCGAATGGCTGCGGCAACAACAACAACAGCAACACAAAAAAACCTGTAATATAATTACTAAACCACCACTAGACTGTATGGCGTTTGGCCTTTGTCGTTAAGGTGGTTATACACCTCGGACACTAACACTAACACTAACACCACTGCACTTTAATACTTTGCTTTGGTTTTTTATTGAAAAGAAAAACAAAAAGAGTAATACAAATGTAGAGAGAGAGAGAGAGAGAGAGGGAATAAGAGGGAGACTAGTAGTAGTAAGTTTTTCAAAGATTTAACCACTGAAGTTAAGTAACTCTCGTATTCGGGTATTTTTTTTTGTTTAACAGTTAATTAAGTGTTATTATAAGCTCTTGTTTTATTAATACAATACAATATGTTTGTTGTTGTTGTTTTAATTAAGGTGTTGCCATAATGTATAAAGTTTCACCATTTTTATATTACCGATGGAGGAAAAAAAAAAAACATTTTTATTTCCGCTGTAGACTGTGAGTAATTAATATCAAATTTCCGTTAAAAAATGCTTCAAATTAACAGTATATTTTAGGGGATGTAAAAAAGCAGTAAGAATATATAAAAATTGCTAAATTTTATATAAGAAGGTAAAAACGGGGTGATTTTTTAAATTAAAATCAGTGGAGGTCTTACGAACTCCGAATGTATGCATTGGCTAATATAGCTGTACACTTCATCTTACCTATGCTATCTTAGTATAGGATTTGATCCAATAAGTATACTACAAATTATTATTTTAATGTGTTGTAATTATTTTTGAATATATTTTCATGTCAAAAATTATCTTTTGTTGCCATGTACGGACAAAGTTTTAAAATAATTTTTTTTTTTTAATAGAAATAAATTATTTTAACCCAATTGCAGCAGGGCTGGGGCTGGTAATTTGTTAACCTTTGCGTGTTTAAATAAAATTTTAAATTATTAATGCAGTTTTTTTATAGCTTAATACGATATATGTATTGCTTACATTACACAGCTTTTAAGTAAAAGTTGGCAAGAAAACTTAATTGAATTGCAAAAAAGAAAAATTCATCTTCATTTGCTTCGTCACAATAAATAATTATGATAACGATGATGATGATGATAAGAATGATGATGACGACGCTATTGTTAAATGCAGTTGATGGTAATGTTCTCCATGCAAGCAAGCACTTTAATAGAAATTGGCGTCTATTATATAAGAAGCGAAAAAAAAGTCAACACGATGACATGAACATGACATGACACGATACAAAACCTAGTGGAAATCAGAACACCAAGATAATGATGAATTTTATGAGAGATACAAGACCAAACATTTACCACTACACAGCATGTAGCATGTAGAAGTACAGTAAAGAAAATTTAAATATAAACACTGAAGACATGAAAACCAATGCCTTTCAGCATACACTTGTTAGTGTTTGTATGGCATATAAAGAGGCTTTTAAATATTCACTGTGTAAGCAATAAATTAATTTTTCTTTATATACAGCTTTTATAAACAGTCTTGTAAAAAGAGAGTGAAAGAAAAAAAAATATTCGAAATACTGCAATATAATCCATTGTTAATATTTCCATTGTGTTATTACAAAAAAAAAAAAAAGAAAAAAAGGAAAATATTTATCAGATTTCAATAAACATTATTTGCTAAACATGTGGAAAAATATTTCGAGATAATAATTTCCACATATACACTGTGTTATGTGTATCATCAAAACCTTTCCCTGCCGGGTTTTTTACCCTCACCACCGTTTAAATAATTTAATAATAACACCGTATAATACCACAGCAGCAATATTTTTTAAAGGTTTTGTTTAGAATTTTTGGTTTATTGCCAAAAAAAAACACAAAAAAAAGGGGAAAAAATAAAACGTAATCCCTTGTATACTTTTGTTAGGCTCCTAAAATTATGCTATAAAAATGTTATAACAGATAAGAAAAGGATGTAAAAATGTATTTTTTTTCGTACGAAATCATCATATTTATATTGTTTATTTTGTTGGCTTTGATTATTATACCACATTTGCGGAAAAAATAAAAAAAATTATAAGCTTTTTATTTAATGAAAAGCTAAATCAATGATTTCTTTTCAAAGCATACAAAATTAAAGCATGCTTTTAGGTTTGTAGAAAAACAAATTCTTCAATAATAATTTAAATCATATTTACTATGGTTAAATAGAATAAGAAAAATGTTGTAACTTCCTTAATAAACTGCCAAAAGATAATATGTTGCATACTTCTAGGTAAATTTATAATAAACCAATATTGCTATACGACAGCCTATTTTTACAAGCATTATTATTTGTAACACTTTACATTATAATCATTTTGAATCCTAATAAACTGGACTTCTTAAACCTTTATTAAGAAAACTGTAAATTTAAATATCATAATCAAGTTTTAGGCGATTTACAATCAAAGAAATCTAATTTCCATACAATTTGCTTTCAATTATTATAATGCAATCATATACAATTCAAACTGTCTACAAATAAAGCAAATAATTAACCACAGACTGCTTTTAGGAGCAAATATTTATTAAACCATTATCTTAATAATGAGTATTTGAACATCCAAAAAGATAAAGACAGTAAAAATTCTAAAGGGGGACCTAAAAATATTCTTCTAAAACAAATTTAAGTTGTTATATAGGAAAGTTATGTATTGGTAGGCATTGGCTAAAAAGTAAAGAATTTTCAAGACAAGAAAATTAAAGCCTTTAGAGAAGTACTTACAAGTAAATTATTATACGTATAAGGAAAACCAAACGAAACACGCCTTAAACAATAATTTATGCTATAAATAACTACAATATGTATATTTTAAGAAGCCTTTGTTATAGAAGAAACCTCTTTTAATATTCTATGCAAACCACAATTAATAAAGTTTATCAAAGCAAATAGCAAAGCAACAAAGGCCATAATAAATATTTAGAATCTATTTTTAGGCTTTTCAAATAAATTTCAAAGGCAGTGTTAATGAAAAATTCTATAGAAACTCTATAGAATTAATAATTCAGTAAACTTATCTAAACAAACCTGATGAAATTAAGTTGACAGTTTATTTTTCGAAATAAAACATTGGTAATCTATTTTTAGGGGTTTTAAATTAATTTCAGCCGCTTTCCCAATAATATTAATAAAATTCTATTCCTATAATCAGACATAAAAAATGTTGACAACAAATATAAATAAAACGAATTTTCAAATTCAGAGATTATGGCAAAAATAAAATTTTGCAGACTATTTTTAGGTGTTCAAAAATGTTTAAAAATTTCCAAGGGCTTTTAAATAATATTTGAATACTTTTGGCTGCTTTAAAACGATATTCTTTATAGTGAACCTTATATTTAAATGGTCCTTAAATAAAACTAAAGTCTAAGGGTCTTTCAAATGCTAATTTGTTTGCATACTTCAAGGCTTACATATATTATTTGTTGTAAAAACTTCAGATGAAAAATTATATTTTAAAGGTTAAATTTCAGCTGGTGCTCCATATACAATATAAAAAGGGAGGAAAAATTTAATAAAATATTTTTTAGTTTAAACTTTGTATACACAATGACTACAAAACTTTGTTGTTTTCTAACATTTTTTTTTTAATTGTTTGAAAGTGACAACCATGGTAACAGTGACATAAACCTTTAAAAATATCACAGAAAGAGGGTAAAAAATTAAATAAAAAAATAGAGAACAAAGCACCTGCTGTTACAGACAACACCTTATGATATCAAAAGCGTCAACAAAAAATAAAAAACTACAAAGGAAAACCTTATGAAAAACCTTTTAAAGCTTGAGAATTAGTTATTAAATAAAGAGGGCAAAGGGAAGGCAATTAGTTAATTTTTTCTGTTGTTTTTTTTTTTTCGAATTTAAAAAGATTACAAAATATTACCTGTTCAACACAAAATAAATGACACTTTAACAGACGATTAGACACGCGGTAAGATGACAAATTTTGTACAAAGGTTAGCAAAATTTGTGTCTAATTTTGGGCGCTGTGACAGTTGCTTCTCTTTGACAGGCAGACATTTTTGTCAATATGATAAATTAGTTGTCATGGTTAGCTCGTTCTAAGCAATTACTTTTCGTTTTGTTATATTCGTTTTTGTATAATTATTATTATTATTATTATTATACAAAAACAGCTGCATACTTTTAGGCTTTTTGTTTTCTATTTAGGTTTCATACTTAGCATTTAGCATAGCAATCCCAGCCAGCCATCTTCTTTGTTGCCATTGTTTTAATTTATTATTCTTTATTTTCTTCAGTACCATAATAAATAAAAATAAAATAGGGGGAGCAAAGTATAGAATAGACGACCATAGACCGACCACAAAATAAAAAGTCATTTTCGGTATCTCAAGGTTGCTTGTATTAATTGTATTGCATTTTTTGTAGTTTTCTCTGCTATTCGTTGGGATGTTTTGTTGTGGCAAGAGATAATCGATACCAATGAAGCATGCAACAAAAATATAACAAAAAAAAAAGTAAAGAAACAACAAAAAAATTCTTTTGAACATTTCATTGCATACATACAGGCGGCTTCTACATTTAATTGACATGAAAGAATTTTTAAGAGAATTTCACAGTGTATGTGTGCAGGTTTCTGCCTTTTTTCCTTGTTATTTATGGTTAAAAGAATATTTTTGAAATATTTAAAATTTTTCCAAGGAAAACATAACAATAATAGACACTATAATAAAGCCTTAAAGTAGGCAGTACATCTTTTTAAATAAAAATATACGTTTCCTGTATTATTGTGTTTAAAAATGAATAGTGGAACTTAATATAGGACAGGAAACAAAAGAAATATTTTTTGAAAACGCCTAGAAGTATGCAACAAAAATTATAAATTTTACTTTTGGCATATAAAAATTTATTATTTGAAATTTATGAGAAAAATTTATTGAAAAATTTGTGCCGATTGTGTATAGGAATAGCCAAAGATAGGTATTAAAATTGTGATGTTAATCCAAAACGATGGGACAGACCCTCCTAAGCCACAATCACTCTTTATTTTAAAAGTCTCTAACCCATTTGCTAAATCTTATGAACTTTACATTACAAGTTTTACATTAAATTGTAGAAAATATTGAAATGATATAGAACACCTTAAATATTACACAATTTTGTATTGTATTTTATTTGTATTTTTATGAATTATCATGTCATGTCTTGTGCTTTTATTTACAAAAATTAGAAGAACTTTTTCCAAAACATTACACCCAAACCCAGTTAACAAACGTTGACCTGTGACCTAAACACAATTGTTTATGACTGCATACAAGAAAAATTTGCTATTTTTGTTGTAAGTTTTTGTTGTTTTATAACGAAATAATAAAACGAAACTTTTTATGGCCGTCTATATAAAATGAAAATGAAAAAAAAAAGAATATAAAATGGCATGACATGACTTGTCTTATTGTCTTACTTGAAAATAACACAAGAAGAAACCAACAAAAACTTTTATTACAACAATGAGTCAGAAATTTAAAATAGAAATGAAAAACCCCCGACACAAGAAATGAAAATAACGAAAAACTATAATAAAACATTGTATAGTTAAGGGGGCGCACGTTATGCCCGAAAATATACTGCAATTGCTGCAGTATTATGTAGTTAAAGAAACAAGCGAAGTTTATTTCCTGTTTCCGCAGCAAAACAATAAAAGCAGCAGTAATAAAAAAGAAAAAGGTTTAAAAAGACACAGGCCACTCAAATTTAAAGGAGAATATTGGCATGAAAGTAAATGTAAGATTTTCATATGACATATGAAATACATTGTAATGAAGACAAGAATTTAATGAAATTGTTTCAGGAACAATTTCTTTTAGGCGCAAGCAAAATTTTAATTATTATGGTGTATTAATAAAGTTTGTTTGTCCGGAAAGATCGGCAAAAGCAAGGAAAAATAGGCAAACATTATTTGTGTTTAACTAAATTTTCTGTAACCAATATTAAACTTATCTAAGAAAAGTTAATTAAATTACAAAAAGTTGTTCAAAACATTTATAGAAGGTTTTGCCTAAAAATAGGCTTTAGTTTTCATAAAAAATATATTTAAAAGTAACTTTAATTGTTTATATTTTCTTTATAAAGAAAAGTATTTTAAACTGCAAGAAACTAATTTGATTTCCTTAGTAAAGTCTACAATCACAATGCTAGTATTGAAAACATTTGTTTTTACAAAATTTTCCTAAAAGTATGCAATTTTCTATAATTTAAACTAAGAGAACTTAGTTGAATCTATTAAACCTATTGATGTGGATTACACAAATATTTTTCTGTCAATTTTGAAAACTGCCTAAAAATCTACTTTAATTTTGTGTTTTAAGCTATTTAAAACTGTAGAATAAGGTTTAGAAGTTACAAAGCTAACGACAAAAACACGTCCTTAAAACACCTAAAAGTATGCAACATTTTTTTATAATTCAAAACTAAAAACACAGCATGTCAACAGCATTTGTGGTATGTTTTTTAAAAGAATTTTTATTCTCTTCTCGTTTTTTATTGTATAGTTTGTATTTGCTATTGTAAATTGTATTTAAAACTTAATTATCTTGTGTTTATTTCTCTTGTTTAACATGTTTGGCCTTCTAAAGGGCAATTTATTGCTTGCACTACTATTGTTATTGCTGTTGAGCCTTTATTGTTTTTTATTAATCTATTTGTATATCTTTGGCAATAAAAGTGGCCGTATAAACAATTTGTTTTTAACCCTTGTAGTTTTTTCTTTTGGTGAGGTGATGGTAGGTTATTTTATAGCCTATTTTATGGCCGTAAACCAAGCATTATATCATATACAAAAGTGCAGCAGCAAGCAAGGGAAAAGTAATCAATAAATTCGTATTTTTTGTTTCGTTTTTTTTTGTCTTTCTCTAAAGACTAAAAAAGACCCCGGAAATGTGTGAAAAAAATTTAAATGCGATAGAGTGCTAGAAGCACAAAATAAAACTACAAACAAATTGCAAAATCGTATTAAAATCGAATAAACAAATAATCCAATTTAAATTTTCTATCAAATAAAACAGATGATGAATTACGAACGGTAAAAAAAGAGAGCAATAGAAGCAAAAGAAAGAAAGAAAGAAAGGGTAGTTAATACCTTAAACATAAAAGGAAAATAAAGAAAATTGAACTTGTAAAGTCGTAGAAATAATATAAAATAAACAAGACTAGATAGGTAGAGAGGACAACATGTACTCAATTACACATAACTAACTCAGCTGCCCCTAAAAATAGACTACATATTTTTTTTTTTAATAAATTTTGTGTCTATTATATATTTTTGCTCGCTGGCCTAAAGAAAAACTTTAAGTTTGAAAGTTTTGGAAATATTTCTAAATTTTCCCAGAAATTGTCATCATGACTTACTTTGAAGATTTTACCGCAAATTGTAGAAAATTCTGAGCGACTCCGCAAAGAATTCTGAAAAAAGTGATAAGTTTACGTTGACAAAATATCGTTGCCTACTTTAAGGCCATATCTCTGCCCTTTTTTGTTTCCTTTGCTGGATTAATAACTAGAATCTAACATTTTTAGTGTGATATATACCTAGGTTATCAATTTTTATTTAAAGAATGTTGTATTAGTATATGAAAAAATAAAAATCCATTAAAATATTGCCTACTTTTAGACTTTATTTTTACTTTTTAATTATTTAAAACCAATTTTATGTTTTTGAAAAACTTTTGATTTGACCCAAATCACATTGTATTACTTTGTAAATTTAGAATTTTACATTCTCAATTTAGTTTTATTTGAAATGTTTTCTTGTTTTTAATTTGAAAACAATTTATTTTTACACAAAAACTGCAATTAAATATTAATTTATCGTTGTAGACCCAAAGAAAACTTAACGAACTAAAGTCAAACAGTCAAACTAATTACATGATTTCCTGCTGAGTAAATAAATATAAAAAAGAGAGAAAAAAGGTTTTTAATTTACTATGTATACCACAGACCCATCCACCAACCATCAGCATCAAATACCCTCAATTTCATGCAAAGCAGGCGATTGCTAACAATTGTTTAGGCAGAGAGAGAGATGGGGAAATGGGTTGTGCAAAAATAAAACGCTGTGTGCTGTTTTAAAGAGATAAACAAATTGTTCAAAAAGTACGTGGTTTAAATGCTTATTAGATATTAAGAGGATTAATATACTGTCTTCACCTCCCACACACATACTCCACTCTTGCTCAAGGCTATACTTCTTTATTTCCAATACCCGGTGGTACTCGTATAAAGTTATAAAGTCAAGCCATTGAAATTAAACGGAAAATTTCGAGTTTATAAATTTAAAGTGTTATTTTTTATAGCATAACTTTTGGAGATTAAATTAAAGAATAATGGCAGGTCATTTACTATGGCAATGTAGGTTGAAAGCTGTAGCGAGAAAAGTAAGGAAAAATATACGCTTCAGCATTATTTATGCATAAAACGAAGTTAATTAGAAAACAAGTCACCACAAGGGGCCAAAAAGAACGGCAAAAATAAGCATAGGAATATAAAACCAAAAAGACGAAATATTTAAGGGCGCCATTGATTATAATCTTACAAAAATTAAGAAATTTTCCCCAAAAGGATTAAACAGAATTTAAATAATCAAGGTTAAGTGTATAAGAACTGAAAAGAAAGCGATACGAAAAAATTAATTTAAGAAAAACCTAGACTACTTTTAGGCTCTTTATTTTAGATTAAAATAGAAATGGTGTTTAACTGAAGGATCAAATTATCTAAAAGAATGAAGTTATTAATACACTTTAGATATAAAAAGTAAAGCATATTTTCAGGCTTAAAAAAATTAAAAGTAAAAAATTGAATAAAATTTGCTTAAATTCTGTTTAAGAAATCAAGAAGAAAAAAATTATATAAAACGCCTAAAGGCATACTTTAGTTTTTTGTTATTCTTTTTAATGTCATTAAGTGAAGACTAAACGAAAAAAAGCTTAATACACTTTGTGGTTAGTTTATGATCAGCAATTTCTTTTATGTGCATATAATTCATGCATAAAAAATTTTATGCATATTCACGCATATTCTGAAATTTATGGCCAGGGTGTGAAAACAGGACATCGTATACAATACGAAATATTTTATTTTTATGTACAATCTTAACCATAAATACACATTGTTTATGGATGATATAAAAAGAAAGACAACCAACTGAAATACGTTAGAGATAGTTTCATAAATTGAAACGGTACAAAACTTACATTGCGTGCATATGTATACCCCTTATGGTATGCCACACAATTTGCAACGCATACCACTGTACTATAAACCAAACAGACAGACAGATAAACAGTTAAAAACATTTATATGCGAAACTCACATAAATTCTCGGGATGTTTTAATTCAATTTCCTCTGTTATATGTGGATAGATGGTATTCGATAGTCATTGAAGTAGAGGTAAGAGCTCATAGTTGAGCACTGTGGCCCATTATCTACATGAGTAATAATTTTTAAAGAGTGCTCTTTTATTTCATTGCTCCTCTAACACACATAGATTTTAGCAGTGCAGTGTGCAACGAACAAAGCTATTAACTCAATGAAATTGCAAGAAACACGTACACGTTTCAACGCAGCTAAAAATAAAAAATTTAAAATTCAAGCATTTGTTGTTAAAACGGAAAACAGTAATAAATTTTCTGGTTAAATTAAGTTTTCTAATTAAAGAAAATTAAAATGAAAAATATGTACTCTCTTCTCAATAATGAATATAACCAAGTTTAGTAAATTGTAAAGCATAATTTCTGGGTAAGGATTTAAATAGGAAAAAATGATGCATGGAGTTTTCTAAAATTAATATTTAATTTAATTTTTTCGCAATAAAAATAAAAATTTTAAAAGTCAACCTCAATTTAATAAAATAGAAATTAAACAAATTTCATTATATACTTTCAGGTCTTTTTTGTTTTGTTTGGTATAAAAAACAGCCAGAATATTATAAATATACCTTTTTTCCATTATACAAATGCGTCTTATTTTATATTTCCTTAAGACATTAATAGAGTGCGTGTAGCTCCCCAAGGTATAGACCATTTTTTTTTTTTTTGGAGAAAGAAAATACAAAAATATTTTACCACAAATAAAAATATGTTTTTATTTAAATTCCATTACATGATTTAGCTTTTATCAAAGATATCTAAAGAAATTTAAACTCCAGAGAATTAAGAAATATGTATACCAACAAAGACTTTAAGAAGCATAGTTTCAGGGGATTGTTACAATAACATGGAAATTTATATAGAATTTATTAAAAATATAAAGGAAATATATGAAAAGCATATATTCTAGAACAAATTTTAAGCTATTTCATAAAAGTTGTTGCCTACTTTTAGGTTTCATTATTTTGTAGCCGCCTCAAAAAATTTTTTTAAATTCCCATCCAACTACCTAAAGTTTAATTCTTCTGCAAATATACTGTAAATTGAACATACTAAAGCGTACTTGCAAATTTTTCATGAAATCTAAATAAAAATTTGAGACTAATTTTAGGCTGAAAAACCTTAGAAACAAAGGATAAATTAAAGCTTGCTTTTATATAGCAAAAAATAGCCCATTTTTAGAGAACATAAATACAATTTGGGGCTAGTTTAATCTGGAAACAAAACTAGGAAAAATTAAATCCTACCTATTTGAACAAAACTATGAAAAATTAAAGCCTACTTTTAGGTCAATATTTGGTAGCCTATTTTTAGGAAAAATAAAGAATGGATAGATTAATTTTAGGCTTTAAAGACATTAAAAATTGCTTTTCAGTTGTGAAAACATTTTTCACTTCCTTATCGTAACCAAATACATATCTTAACTTTTGATATTTTTGCAACATGTGCCATTAAAGCATTGCGGCAAAACTTAAAAAACCAGTTTTATTTTTAAACAAAAATTTTTGCATAAAAATTCAATTACCATAAAATTCTACACTGCAGTTGTAGTCTAACTTAACAACAACTGCAAGAAATGTAATTGCAACTTCATACAACATATGACACAGCCAGCTAGATTTCTGACACACTAAATGAAATGAAGTATGACAATATAGCACTGCTGTTATACAGTGACAAGACATTAAAGAGAAAACAAATCTAAAATTTCATTAAAGGAAGCACAAGAAAACATTAATATTTTTTTGGCATACGTTCAAAACTACGACACTACTTCACTACTTTCTGAACACTTTTCCTCAAATTGTCTGCCAAAGAAGAAAGCAAATGGAAGCAACCTATGCGGGCACAGCCAGCATGTGTTTTCAACTTAAAAATGAAATATTATTACGGCATGAAACTAAACTAAACTAAATTGTAGAATATTACTTATAAATACTACTCAATATCAAGTTGAACAGCCAAGAACAAGTCTCTTGGATGGAAGAAATTTAGAAAAAATAAAAAAAACTTAGACGTTCACTTATGTGTGTATATCGTACATACATATGTATGACAACGTACGTTGTTTGATGTTTCTTAGAAAGAAATTGAACATCCTCATGTCTTTCGGGTTTAAATAGACTTGCTTTCTGTGTTTTTCTTTATAAATTTAATACAATTTTATCGTTTTTCTTGTTGGTTTTTATATCGTTATAGTCTTAGACGAAACCATATGGAAAACAATTGCATAACGTTGAGTAGAGCAACTCTCTACTCTACTCTTTAGAGCCCTAAATTTGCTACATGCGGCGGTAAATGTTTTTAATATAGAAGCGTTTCTTCTTTAATATTTTCTGAAGACTTATAAAGTTGGTAGAAGTAAAATAGTTATTTGGCATACTAAAGGAAAACAAAATCAATTTTCGTGTAACAATATTTTGTTAAGTAATAATATTTTAAATGAAAATACAAACAAGAAACTCAGTTCAAACAGTAGACAATATTAGTTAGTTTTCGAAATAATTTTATATACACAGCCTAAAAGTAAGCAATATTAAATTGAATCTAAAAAACATTTGAAAATCCACATTTTCGAAATAGATTTCTTTAGCTAAACGTGTTTAATTTTAGCGAATTTTTATTAATATTTTTGCTTAAACTGGGTTGGCATATGTTATGATATCTAAAACCTATTCACTAGCTAAAATATTCAAATATTGCCTTCACTGCTTTACTCTGAACACAAATTGAAGCATACTTTTAGGTAAAAACAAGCTGCCTTTCTATCTTTGCTCAGTCTTACAATAAAAATAAGCAAATAAAAAAGAAAACTATTTAATTTAATACTCAATTTAGTAATTTCTTTAAAATATACAAAATAATTGAAAATTTAAATTTTTACTCAATTATTACACAATTTTCCACTTGAAAGCATATTTTCTTTAACAGTTTCTATTTGACTACATAAAATAATGCATTTAGATTAGCCTATAAGTAGACTTTACTTTTTTTAATAAGGAAATATAAATTGAAGTATTGTCTAAACCAATGCAAAAATTTTCATTATTCTGGAAATTTACTTTAGAATTCATAACTGTTATGTTAATAAATAAAATTTACAGTATACTTTTAGGTCTTAAGAAAAATCTATCTTTAAGTTCATTTTAATTTTAACGCAAATCTTTTTTAATTATACTATTGGTTTAACTGATTTGAAAGTAAATATTTTAATTTCAATTTCTATCTCATAATTCATTTTGAAAACTTGTTAGAAAATCAAAGTATGCTTTTAGGTTTATGCACACAATTTGCAATTTTATCTCAATTATTACACAATTTCCTGCTTGATTGCAATTATTGATTACTTCAGTTGAAAAACAAGTATTTCTGAAGGCAAACAGTTAAGAAAGGCACTGGAAGTAACACAAAATGTCAAACTTTTACAGTGCCAGTCAGTTTAAAAGATCGGTGGGCAATAGATAAAAAGAAAAATTTCTTATTCACTTACCATGTTATTAAAGAGAACAAGCTATGAACGTTGATTTCCATTTCAATTGTTTTACAAAATTTGTTCGCATCGCTGCACACTTTTAGGAGGTAAACAATAGAAGTTTCACAAATATTTTCGGCACTGGAAAGAGATAAAGGAAAACAATTTGATGTGAATTGGAATCGTTAATAAGTTTGGTGTTTGAATAAAGAAAATGCAAAATAATTTTGTTAGAAATATTAAAAAATTGTATTTTTCGTATTAAAGAAAATGGAAAACATAATCCATTCTGAAATAAAAATAATGCTGCCTATTTTTAGGATATATCCTTTTAATATTTTATTCTAAACGCGATTTTTGTTGAATTTTTTAAGTTAATTCTTATTATTCATACGACTTCTAAATATTGTTTAAAAATAAAGAAAAATTATTTTTAGACAATTTATGGAATATTTTAAGGAGCCAAATATTAAAATTCAAAATTTTGTGCTTTGAACGTATGTAAGTAAGAAGAGAAATAAAAAAGATCAAAATTTATTTCCAATAAGAGACGATGAAATATTAAAAGAAATAAAAAGTTGCCTATTTTAAGGACGAAATAAATTTATATTTTGCTTTATCGACTGTTTTTTATCGAATTCAATAAAAAAAAAGATTATTTTTATTATTCATGCAACTTTTACTTTTTCTGAAGCTAAAGAGAATTCATTTGCATTTTCAACAAATATTTGTTTTTTTTTTTTCGAGTAAATTTTTGTGAAATTATGTGAACCACTCTCTCCCATGTTTACACCTTTTTATATTAAAATATTTGGTTTTTAATGCATATTCTCAGTCTTTGTAAGCAGTTTCAGTAAAAATAAAGAAAATATTTAATATCTTTATTTTCTTTTTAGATTTTGCTTAAACACCCTAGAGTATGCTTTAAAAAATATGTGTATATAAAGGAAATTTGCATATCAACTATCACATGTTTAAGAAAAAAATATATGAGTATGTATTGCATACACTGAGGCTTAGGCATGCCGTATCATATTTCTTAAAAAAAAAAAAAAGAAAAATTCTTTTACATTTTCAACTGCCACTAGACAAGAATCAATAGTGTTTGCAAAAGTACTTGAACGTGTTTTAGTATCGGTAACCGAGAGAAATAATAATAAAAATGTCACTTGTTTTAAATCCAGATAAAATGTTTTTGCCAAAGAAACTATTAAAAAGGTGAGAGAAAAAACAGATTGATCTGGTATTTGACTAAAAGAAATCCAAACGAAATAAATTTCTAAGAGAAAAACTTAAAGAAAAATATTTAAAAGCATACTTTCAGGAGGCTTATACAAAGAGAATTAAATTACTTTATTTGTTGCCTATATTTAGGAGTTTAATAAATATTTAACTTCTATTGCATAATTAAATAAAAGAATGAATACATTTTGTGCAAATTTATATATATTTGGCAAAAACATCCTATATTCTGAATATATTGCATTTAAAAAAAAATCAATTTTTTAATTTTATTTATTGCCTATTTTTAGGCTTGTAATTAAAATAATTTTTCTTATTAATTTGGCAAATATTTTTCTAAATTATGTCATAAGGTTAATTTTTTATATGCCTCTGTCATTTTCTATTCTATTTTCATAACATTTTACATCAAATTTCCGTTAAGACATCCTCCTTCTCAGACCCTCTACATATTGCCATTAACATTTCATTCATTTCATTAAGTTTAGTGTCTTATATAAAATCTTCCCCAGGATGTAAGAGAGCGGAAGTGAAGAAAAAAAAAAAGAATTCATTGCTGACATTAATTTAATTTCTTTTCCCTTCTATATACACTGTGTATGTAGAGTATATGCAAAATTCATGACATTTACGGTTGGCATATTATAATAGAAAACCATTTCTTATAGTACACTTTTAGGTAAAATATATTGAAAATAAAAGGAAAAAACTCATAAGAAAAATTACATGACACTTAATGGCAGAGCGAGAAACTGTGAGGGTGAGTGAAATCGCTCAATTTGTGAACATAAAATTGCTTACGAATTCAATTATATTTTTTTGGAGGTTTATAAGCAGAGAGGGAGGTAATGAAAGAAGGGCATTAGAGCAACACATGCATGGCAAATTTTAATTAAACTGAAGACGATATGTACAGATTTTGTTGTAGAAATATTATAGCATGTGTTAAGGTAAAAATTCTCTAGCAAAGCAAGCATATAATGTAACGATAAAATGTGTGGGATTAGTTTGAAAAAATTTAATTAATAAGTAATAAAGCATTGTAAGTGAAAGATGTTTTAAAATTCTTATATACGTAGGTTATGAAAAATGTTGCATACTTTTGGGCGTACTAACCCATAACTAAGTGCATATAAGAAATACACTCTATTGTAAGACTTAGACTTGAATAAGTACTTAGTAAATGGCAAAAATACTTTATGAATCGCTTAAAAACAAATTTTATTTAAATTGTAGCCTATTTTTAGGAGTCCAAAATGATTTCTACTTGAATTTGTAAAAATTTCTAATACTTCCAAAATGTTTTATTAACAATACCTTCAAAATAAAGTAATTTTTAGGCTTAAAATAACAGTTTGTCTACTCTTTTTGTACACAGTAATTTAAAAAATTTAAACTCCTCTTTTTGGTTTGGTATACCTTATCAAATAACTTGTTTTTCCATTAAACTTAAGAGTTTTCGTAGAAAAACTTTTTTTCAATTAGAAGAAAAACAACTTTTAAAAAGTAAGCATACTTTGGGGCAAACTTTAAATCTATTATAACTCTTAACTAGAGGAGAAACACAGTATAAACATACATATACATATATACATAACATTTAAGCAAACAAAAATATAGTCGAACAAATGCCATTAAACAAATAGCATTTTTATAAAGTATACTTTAAGGATTACAAGAAAATTGATACTGAGTTAAAAGGAAAACTAATTCAATATTTGTCAGTTCAATTTGTTGTTTACTTTAAATATTAAATTCATATGCAACAGTGAATTCTGTCTATTGTTTGCAAAGAAAATTTCTTAAAAAAAAATTTAATTTTTTCTTATTTTCATAGAACAACAAATGTACTGACAAACAAAAAGACAAATAAAACGTGTTGTTTACTCAATTACAAATTAGATTATTTTGTTTGTTTTTAGAATCTAGAGAATTAAATATTATTGAGTGCATTAAAACATAAATTTTGAAAATAGTAGTACATAGGTATATAGTCAATACACTACGTTTTTAATTCTGTTAAAAATTTTACTTAAAAACGGTTATTTACGAAAAACAATAATTATTGTAGAATGTCAAAAATTTAAAGATTACATTCGTTTTTTAATTTAATACCTTTTCCTATCAGTTTATGTTTGAAAATTTATTTATTCCGGCCTTTATTTTTTTTTATCATTTTTTTCCTTTCTTCTGTTCTTTTTTATTTTGAATTCTTATGAAAATAAAATATATATTCTGTTGGTGGTGTTGTGTGCTATGCTACCTAAAAGTATGCTCTTACATTTTTTATTGTGACTTAATGATTTATTACACACACATACACTGACACATGCACACACACCTATCACGTAAGGCCATTTTATTATTCTCTCTCACTCTCTCGCCTTTCGTTGGTGAATATAAACGAGTAGAGTAAGTGTGTGTTCAACACATACAGGCAAATGAAAACTTTTCATATATTATTTATTTATTTCAACATCAGCATGTACATAAATGTGTGTGTATGTGGCAAACATTTTTATTATGCGTATGACACGTTTTCTTCCACAACTTTGTTTGCAATTCATCTTCTTTTTCATTCTTTCTTTTTTACTTTTTTTTTGTTTTGTTAATATTTCACTTATTTTTTCAATGTTATTACCGTTAGCAACCAACAATTCGTTGTATGGCTGTCTCTATCTAATAAACCTTCACCTCTACCTTACCTTCCTTAAGAGAAATCTTAACTGCTCTTGCATTAGATGTGTGTGTGAGTGTGTGTGTAAGTGATTGCGTTACCTGACCTGTTCACTGCAAAAATTATTATTTTGCCATCATTCTTCTTCTCACTCTCTCTCTTTCTCTTTTTCACTCATCTCATCTCTTGAGTTGAAGCAGAAAATTGCTGTGAAAATATGAATCAAAAGGTGAGGCACACAATGGCCAGCTAGGCTTTGGTTAAAGGTGTGGAAGAATGTCGTACAAGAAAAAACAAAAATGTGGCAGTCAGGCTGAGGCAGATTAAATGAATGAAATGAACTTTAACGTATTTTGGTGAAGGTTATTTAAAGAAAATAAAAACAAAAACCAAAAAAATCTTTTGCATATTTACTGGCCAAACAAAAGAGCCAACGTGCTCAAAAACAAGATAGTGGGAAACAAAAAAGAGAACATGGCCTTCTACTTACAAAAAATTATCTACACAAACAATTAAAATTTTTTAGACAAACTCTCCTTAATACCAAGGGAATGCAAAAAAGGTGTAAATTAAATTTAAAAAATTAAAGCCTACTTTTATGTCCCTAAGAAATAGCATCAAAATCAATTAAGTTAAATAAATAGCATGCGAATTGGAATAGACAAAGAAAACATTTAAAATTTTTAAAAATTAAGTCCTAGTTTTAGGGGCTTAAGAAATCTTATCAATTTTCATGAGTGCTACCAATAAAATCACAAGAAAAATTTAACAGTATTTTAATATACATTTTTCATTTGACATTTTATCAAAGCATACTTTTAGGTGTTTACAAAAACAAATCTAAGTACTAATTTTTTCCTTTAGAAAAAGAGTTAATAAAACTGAAGGGTGCCTTTTATGCTCGGCAACAATGGTTATATACAAAAAATAAGTATTGCCTACTTTGAGGAGCTTTTTAATGGCTTGTTTAAAACAACCACTTACTGTTGTAAGAGCATACAATTAAATTAATAGGCCAAATTTACAAAAACTCTGAGTAATGTTTTTCTCCTTTTATACCAAAGTATTCAGGCGGCAGTAACAATTTTAGGAAACAATTAAAATTTGTTTCCAAAGAAGCATTTAAGGAACGGGCTTTCTGTATGACAGATGAAGGAAAGAAAAGAGTCATTAAAATTGTTTAACGTATAAAAACAATTGAAATTAATGGCATACTTTATGGTGTTATATTAGTATGTAATACATGCTAAGTTTAATAGCCTAATTTAAGGCGTTATTTTTTTAAATAACATATACAATGTAGAAAAGCCTACTTTAAGCTGTTGCATTAGGAACAGAAATTAATAGAACACTTTTAGTTGTTGGTGTTTTATATACAACGTTTAAAAGCTTACTTAAGGCCGTTGTATAAGTAACCGGTTTGAAAGCTTAACCGTTGATTAATTATATACTTTAAGGAGTTCAGCATAAAGCCAACTTTAGTACATACTTAATGTTGTATATTTCTACAATTGCTTAAAAATTAAAGCATAAAAAAAGACGTTTTAATTAAATTGTGACTTATAATAAATATTAGCCAAGTAAATAGAAAACAAATTGCGGTTTTAATTAATAATTAATCTTAACATTTTGTGTATATTTAAATACGTTAAAACGAATTTATTAATAAATTATATGCGCCAACATTTAGGCTGTAATTAATTACCATTTTGTTGAACAAATTTTTTTGGCAACTTTTGCAAAAAAAAAACAGATTCTTAATGAACGGAAAACTTCCATTTTTAGCCAGTTGTTCTCTCATTTTCTTTTAATTTATTTCTGTGTAGCCACAATGGCAACTCAAATAAATTGCCCTGGTATTAGAAATGTTTTACCAAGGAGATGAGCTTGATTCACAAGTATGGAGGCTAGCAAAAAGGGGGTCTGACGATGTGAAGTGCATGGCAGCGAAACTTTTGCAAATTAGTTTTATTCTTATATAATACTGAGTACTCTGGCGCTGGTACTAGTACTGGAAGTATTACAATATTTAGAGAAGAAGTTTACTTTCCAAATAAAAAAAAAATTGATTATTTTTGTTTTCGTAAATTTCAAATGTTAAATGCAAATTTCGTTGTTTATTCTCTGCCATCCTCTTCATACTTTCTTCTCTGGTTTGTAGGTATGAAGGCAAATAAACCAGCAAAAAAAAAGCTAATTTTTCAATTTTGTCTCTCTTTTATTTTTTTCTTTCACTCTCATGAATTGAATTGGCTGCTAACAAGCTGGAAATAAGAAATTGGGTTTTGGTAACAAGAAAAAACCAGAAAATAATTTCAAGAATTTTAAGGCAATTTTTTTTTGCATATCCCTCGTCTCAAAATAAATGGACTTGATTCGATTGTTTTCAGGGTTATAAGCAAAAGTTGAAGACACATTTTAAAATAAATTTAAACATGAAAATATGAAATCAAATCAGAAAGTAATGTAAGTTTGATACTTCCGATTGGTACTTCTTCTAAAAAAAAAAACCTTACTGTGAAGCTGTGGTGGCGGATGATGCTTGGTAAATTTGATAGAAAAAAGTACTTTAATAGCTTTGAACCAGTACTTTTGTACCTTTGCAAAAGTATTTTCGTATCTAATTACAAAAACTGACACTATTTTTTTTTCTTTTTGACTTTAGAAAATGTGAATAGAAATGAAAACTTTTCCCAAAATTTTTTAGAACCAAACAACATCAATTGGTTTTTCCCCGGCCAAGTATTTGTGCGATTTTTTTTTTTTTTTTTTTGGTAAACAACAATCAATTTGAATACAACGAAAGAACTCGGTCAAACGGAAATTTCATTCTCCCTTTTTTTGCCCCCCTTTTGCAACTCTTCTAGTCGAAGTTGTGAAGCACAGAAAAAAATTTAAATTTATTTGTGATTTAAATGAAAATGGATGGAAAAAACAAAACAAAAAAAAAAACGTAGAGAGAGAGAAAAATAAAAAAGCAAATTGGAAAATATAAGCTGGCAGGAAGTGATGAATAGAGAGAGATGTAAAGCGAAAAGAGTAATGGAGAGTGATGAGGAAAGTGTAAAACAGTGATTTGATTAAAAACGTATTATACAATACAATGCAATACCATACCATTGAAGAATATTTTTTAATATTTATTGGGGAAAAATAACCCGAAATAAATCTGACGTTTTCATAGAATTTTTAATAACAAACAATTTTTTTTATTCTCTTTTTAGGTATGTTTTGGCCAAAAATTTTTTGCAATCATTTGTAATAAATAAGCCAAATAATAACAGCAAAACGAGGGTAAGAATTAATATTCGTGTACAAATGGCAGATAGAATTTAAAATTTATTAAAAGCAAAAAAAAAACCGAAAAGAAAGAAAAAAAAAATTAAATTGCATTTGCTTACCTTAAATTGTGATAAAATTCAACTCCAACTGTTCAGGTTTCTATTTGATTTAATGCGTTTAAATTCGAGATCATCAAGTTTAATTTGATTTTTTTTTCTTTGTTTTTCTCTCTTTGTTTCTATATGTGGCTTTAAGCAGTGGACGTAACACTGGCTGGTGGCTGGTGGCATCATTAAGTTGCATAATGTTGCTGAAAACCACAAAAAGAAAAAAAAAACCAACACTGTGTCAATTTTATCTATGAAGTAAAATTTGTTCAAAAAAAAAAAAGGAAAATGAAAAGTTTTCTAAAACATTTTAAAAAGAGCATTAAACCTTAATGAGGTTTTAAGAATGAAACGCAAAAAACGCTTTCAAAAAGTAACCAAGATTAAAGAAAAATGTTAACACCCACAATGAAAAATAATACAAACAAAAATAGAGGAAAGTAACAAGGTACTATGGATTAAAAAAAGGTTGTTAGATTAGAAAAAATTTAAAATAAAATAAATTACAAAGTACTTAAAAACTTCAAATTTCTTAAGAAATAGTTGAAAAGTTTTGAAAATTCAAAGAAGGACCGAAGGATGGCTTCATTTAAGGATTAAGTGTGTTTCATGGCTTGGTAATGGCCATAAATCACGCAGTGATGCAATGATGCATAAACTCTTGATGCAAATTTCTTTATATTCTTGACAAATCGGTGCACAGTACTTCAGAAGTTAGACGATTCAATTTGTAAATAATAAACTTTACATAACCAAAATAAAACTTGAAATGAAAGTTATTTAACAAAGGGATCCCATTGCCTTCAAATGTTAAAAAATTAAATTAATTTTTGTGCCTGTCATTATATTTATTGCCATGACTTTACATTGTGTCTACACTTAACATGTTTAAACATGTTGTATCTCTAAATTATAACAGCACAAGTGTCTCCAACACATACAACACACATACTATATTGTCTTCCAGGCTAATTGCAATACCTCGCTTACACTCTTTTTTATTTTCACTCACAGGCCTAGCGCTGTGCTCTCTGTTTTCCTCTCTCTCTACTTTTTTTCTGTTTCATATACACTCTCCCAAACCATTAAGTTTAACGCAACATAATCGCATTTCATTGTTGCCGTTATTGTTTAAACACAATAAAAACGCTAATAACTAACGGCAATCCCTACAGTCGTTACTAAATTAATAAGTATAGACAGAGACAGAGAGAGTGAGAGAGAGTTTTAATGCAATTAAATATTGTTTGCTGGGAATATATTAAAAACAAAAAACAATAGCTGAGTTAATTAAAATCACTGTAGCAGTTTATTAACTTCTTTTTGGGTGTTTATTTAATTTTATGAACCATTGTTTGCCGTATAAAAAGTATGTCATGCTTCAATAAAAAAAAAAAGAAATTCAAAAGATTTTAAGTATGTGGTCTTAAGAGATTAAACAATAATGGTTAATAATAAATCACAAAGTACACTTAATGAAGTTTAAACAAAAGGGAAGAAAATTGTAATTTTATAATGAACTGTTATTAAAGCTTTTAAATCCAGAAAAAAAAATTGTATAAAAGAGAATATTCCTTTAAGTTTAAAACAAACTAAACAACGTAAACATTCTTGAACCGAAAAAAATTAATTTCAACCCAAATCTTTGTTGAATTTTACACTCTTGCAAATGGTTTCCACACTTTTAACACTTCACACGTCTTTAGCTGTTCTGCTGGTCTAACTAACCTGACGCAACAAAATTAATTACCGAAAACGAATGTTTCATGTCCTACCCAATCGTAGTGTGAGTTTGTAACAACAACAAAAACACCAACACGAGATAATGATTGTCATCATTATTAGGAGGAACCCAAAAGTTTAACCACAACAATCAACCGAAAAACCTCCATAAATTTATCAAACCATACTTGAGAAAGAGGCTTAAGTAAGGGGGCAAGTAATTTATCATTAAACCGGCAAATGGCAAATGACTGTCGTCATAGAACTTGTACTCGTAGTTGTACAACCAAAAGGCCCGTATGTTTTTGAAATTTTGAAATTGAAATAAAGATGTTTTAGGTTTTAATCACAAAAACAAGAGAAACTTAAAATTACAATAAATCATGATGTGAGATGTGAATGACAACACTTAAAGAAAAATTTGCAAACAAATATTATTTACGAAAGTACTTTAAAAAAGTTATCAGCAATTTGAAAAAGTACTAAATTCAAAAAAGTACCAAATGGGAAAAAGTACCACAAAAGAAAATAGTACCAAATGAGAAAAAAAATATTAATTCCTTTATATAAGTTTCTGATCATATTAGGACTTTGCATTTAAATCCGATATCTGGCAATAATAGCTTTATTAGATTATAATGAGATGGTGAGCTGAAGCAAAAAAGTCCTCATCGGACCAAAGACAAACAAAAAAAGTGGACAATATTTTCTTTTTCTTCCAGTGGACTAAAATCTCTTCAGAATCAATCTCTACCCGCTTACCTATCACCACGATATAGTAATTTAAGCAATTTATTGGTACACTTCCTTTGTAATGTTTACCAGCTAAAGCGGGCAATAAAACAAGATTCTATTCAATCCCCAATTTGTCAGCGGCCAATAGAGAGCGTAACAGAGGCAAAAGAGCTTGCTCTCAAGACCAGGAACCCTATATTTAGTGTTCCCTATTATGGGATTAAAATAATTAATTTTACAACACTTATGCGTTTACATACTTAATGCCAATATAACGGGGCTGGTGTTAAAAGCTATTGTGTAATAAAAAATCTGCATATTTTGAAAAAAAAAAAAAAAAATTTCTGGCCTTTTTTTCTTAAGTCGGATTAAAAAAAATGTACAAATGTTTATGGATAAACATTAAAAAAAATGTGGAAAAATAAACACAATATTTCTATTTGGTGCAGATATTTTTGTTTTTGTTGCTTATGCATATTGCCAACTGTCAAACTGTCATGTGTCAGGCAGGATTTCCAAATACAAATTCTTTCCATATTTTTTTTTTTCTATATTTAGTTCTTTTTTCTGTGCAATTTACCCAACCATTTACACACATATTGTTTATGCAGTAAGCAACTGTTTGCTTCAGATAAATAAAACAAAAAACTATGGGGGAAAAACGAATTCATTTCCGTCAAACAATAGATATTTTGCTTTTCACTTCAATATAACACATACACACACACATATACAGGGAAATTTCAACCACAACAGCCAATAAACAATGAAAACCAAATATTTAGAAATTTATAGAAAAAAATTTAATAATTTTGTAAAATCCCAAACACTGTTCCAGCAATGATGCTCAAATAGATTTCATGGCATATTTTTTTTTATAATCTTCTAAAAAAAAAGAAAAAAAATATCAAATGAAATGAAATGCATGTCAATTATTTATAAAAACTATCCGATCTGTTTTTATAAATCAAGCTTTCATTTTATTGAAAATATTTTTTAAAACCAATAAAATTTAATTTGTGGCAAGAGGATTTGAAGAGATTAAATGTTTAATTCGCAAAAATACTTGATTTGAAATAAAAAAAAAACAATTTATTTAATAAAACAATCAATTTATGGTATAAAAATCACCAAGATTGGTACTTCAATCACATGTAAATTATAAACTCCTTAAATGTTCCCTGGTACTCATACGTCAAGCCATGCTATTTGAAACAGTTTCCTGATCCGCCTTGGTTCTAAAATTATAAGCTGGCTTTACGACTGTTCGACTTCCTCCTGAGTAAACTAAGAAGAGGCTGAAAAGGCTTTTCACATATATTTCATTCATTTCACCATTGATACGTCAATGCAACAGACCAGTTCCTTCAAAGAGAGTGTCAGCAAATGAATATTTTATGGCCATGAGGTTATTAGTTGACGATAAAGTACTCCAATGGCTGCTCTTTTTTTCTGCAAAATCTGCAGGAGTACTAGTATCGAAGATACACATCCTTTACTGATACTTATTGCAAGCATAGTAGTCTGTAAGTACACTTTTTCAGCCCAGTTTCACAGCAAAATCCATGGTTTTTTATGGCTATGAGGTTATTAGTTCACGATCAAGTACTCCATTGGCTGCTCTTTCTTTCTGCAAAATCTACAGGAGTACTAGCATCGAAAATACACGTCCTTTAGTGGTACTTATTGCAGGCATAGTAGTCTGTAGGTACACTTTTTCAGTCCAGTTCCACAGCAAAATCCACGATGATTGTGGTTAACTTGAAATCATTTTTGTAGAAGTTGTTCTTATCATTGTGTAGGACTTACCAGTCCTAAAAATCTTAAAATTTAGAATTTCAATAGCCAAACAGTCATTTCAAAATACTTTCCCAGCAAATGCAAATGCATACGCTTTTAATTTCAATTTTCTATCCATTTTCTATCAATTTTAAATCCATTTCAGTAAGTTTAGAGCATCTCCTTCCAAGACGTTTTATTTTATTCCACTTCATTACATAATTTCTAATGAGTTTCCTTTGCTTTCATATTCAATTTGTAATCTCGTTTTGTATACACACACAGTAATGCTCTCGAGATGTGATTTCCTTTCAAGATTTTTTTTTTGGCCAAAATGCGTAGTAGGTTTACATATATGCTCTAAACAACATGTACTCTATACGACTGGATAGCTTCGTTTTCTTTGTTTCTTACACTACACTTACTCAGGCTATGCATAGTACATACACACGTATTTACATAAAGATACGCAATTTGCAATTCAAAATAAATGAAAATGGTTAATTTGTACATACAATTTTCAGAAACAGAAAACTTATTTATGTATGCTTATTAGGCCGTAGTTGCCTTGCCTTTGGCAAGCAACTAAAGGTCATGCTTATTATTACTATACATGGTCTGGGGAGGCAACAAAATAAATTGAAAATAAATTAAGAAATTTTGAAGACCAAATTTTTTTTTTTGCTTTTCAAACATTTAAACCAAAAAAGAAAATTCTTTTTGATTTTATTTCTTCGAAAATATTTTTGGCAGAAAAAGCACTTTTTTTTTGTTTAAATTCCTTTACTTTCTTATTTTTTGTTTAGTAAAGTCATGCTGTTCAGATTTAGTTGAAAAAATTTAAGTTTTTCCAAAATATCAGCAAAAAAAAACCAGCATGTTTAAGAACCCGGGTCATTAAAACAAAATCACAAAAAAAAAAGTGAAGAATAAAATTAATGACATGCAGTTATATTTGGCAACAAGCAAAAAAAAAAAGCAGAGAAGTAACCTAAGTCTTGAACCCAAAATATGATGGCAGAAATGATTATGATGCGTTACTGGCAAAAGTTAAAAGGACTGAAGTCAGCAAAAAAAAAAAAAAAAACTTGGATGATTTTTTTCTAAAACTCTAAAGCTTAAAAAGGCATACAAATATTTACAAAAAAAACCCTGCTGCTGCTGCTGACGTATGATTAATTTAAATTAAAAATTAAGTATACGTCACGTACGGTCATTAGGTACTTAGAAGGGTACCTTCATAAAGAAAAGTATTAAAATGAATTTTAAAACACCTTTTTGTCATTAAGCTGTTAATCGGGACTCGTAGGTAGTATGTTAGATTGTGGTTCAAATCCCAGCACGGGTATCTCAAATAAAATGAAAAAAATATGAAAAAATGTTTCTTTCGGCAATTTCCTCTCAGCAGTCTTCTGGCAAAAACTCTGAGAGTAAATTAAAATACTATGAAAAGTTTCTTAAAAATCTGCCATTTGGAATCGACTGTAAACTGTAGGCTCCGCCACTCATGTATAAAATAAATACACCCTACCATGTGCTGGATGTGAGAAACTAGGTTTTAATTCTGACTGAAGGGTTGTAATGAACAAATTTCTAAAAAAAAATTTCTGGACCAACACAATATCGAATAGAGATCGTTTGGGAAATGACTTCAGCAATTCCTGTCAAAGTAAGAGAACGAAAATAGAAGTTTCACAAGAATGCTGATGGTATTTTAGGAAATGGAGTGTGGCCAAGTGAGCAATGAATTAGAATTGGCAGGGAAACAGATGTCGAGGTTGCGCTGGGACACCTCTATTGAAATGAGAAGACAATTTTGTTTGTGGCGTCAAAAGGTTTAAAAGAAGCATTTTATACCTCTCCATACAATTGAATTGATTTCAATTGCTTTTGGTTAGTCATTTATAACAATAAGGCAACACGTTTAATGTTTTCACATTTCATTAAATTTTATTGTTTTCATGGTTAAGCCAAATGCTTTTTATAAAAAAAGTTTAATTCTTCCAAAAATTCTCTACACAGTGTTTGTTTAATCTTGTATAAACAATTTTAATGGCCCCAACTAACCCAATGGCCTTAACAGCAGCTGCAGCTTATATGCAGGGGTTATAAAAACTTTTGTATGCGCTTTTTATGTTTTCTCTTCGTTTTTTTTTTTTTTTGTAAATCTTTTGCTTTTGCTTTATGAAATTTAACTTTTGAAAGCATTTTCATAGAGTTTTTATGCGTGATTTTTTTTTTTTATCTTTTTATTAATATTTTTCGTGGCTGGCGTATATAATTAAAAGTATGAGAGAGAGAACATTATTATAAAAACAAGCTTTTCATTAAGCAAAAAGCTTTTTAACATTGTAACACTGATTATTTTATTGTAAATTAAAACTATTTTTAATTAAAAGTAGTAGAGTGGGAGTGCAAATAAACATATCAGAAATGAAATTTTTATTAAATCTAAAAAACGATCGAGAATTATGGAAAATATTTAATGAAAACGAAAAAAAATTTGAAATATTTTTCTTTATCAATTATCCAGTCAAAGACAAAAGTTTTTATACAACGAAAAATTATTTCTATAAAACCGGGGCACATTCAAAAACTTATTGAAAAAATATTTGTTCGAGGAAATACAAAATTTTCTAAACCTACCACATAATAGTGAGAAAAGTCAAGAAGAATGCAATCAAACCAACTGAAAACATTTTCAGCAGATATGGTCACCCATTCACAATGTAATACATTACTGCCGTAAATGACAGACGTTTCAGAATTGATTTCTGCAATATACGTGGGCGTAGAACGAATTCTGTCGTCAACAGACACCTTTTCACGATGGCCAATGGTACGGGCTATCGACTTCTATCTTATCTTATCTTTTTGATAAATATATTCACACTGAAGTTGTGCATCTGTATCTGCAAATATTAGACATGAGTAAGGCATAGCTTAATTGAGGGTAGAGGGTTGTACGTAGTGAAATTCTTCCTGAATGAGATTTCAGTATTCACAACTTTTCTTGTCGTCACCATACAAGCCATACAACTCCTGAAGTATAACATGTTTACTTAGATCCCTATCTCTACTTTATAGAAATTTTATTAGGAATTTCAATATTTAATATGAAAAATATGTTATGTGAGCACAATTTTGGCACTGACTAAATAGCTTGTGTTTAAAAACGGGATTAGAAATCTCTGAAATTTTTTTTAATTAAAATTAAGAAATGCTACACAATACTTTAATATCTCATTGCCATTAAATTTTTGAAAAATGAAAATATTTTCCTTTAACGGTAAAAATCACTTAAATTGACATTTTCTTGTGTGTAAATATTTACACGCACCTTTTGCAATTCACCCAGCAAACTATATGCCGTACATATGTTTAATATTTAATGAATATTTCAACTACGTAATGCTCGAACAATATGAAAGTTATTATAATTACAACAAATACACATACTTTATAAGGCCATAAAATTATTAACAAAACACCATCAGACAATTTTTAATAACTTCTCTTCTAATAAAACGTAGTTATTATACACCTTTTCAGTCTCAGTTTTTTTTTTAATTCATTACACCCAAGTAAAGAAATGAAATCTTAACCTGTGGCTTGGCTGCTTACTGAAGAAGAACCATTAAAACTATAAGGACAAAAAAACCGAAAAGAAATTTAAAATTAAAATAAAAATTGTCTTTTTATTTTATTTTATTCATCGTACTCATCATACATAAGTGCCACCATGTTTATAATCACCATCAGTCAACATAATAATTTCCGAGGCATAAAAAGGTCTCTTAATGAGCATGAATATATTAAGTAGGAAACCAACCTCACAGCACATACATATACCCCATATACATACATATCTACCATACATATGTGTGACATGTCTATGGATAATAAATTTTCCATATAATTTTGCCATACAGACCAAGATATAGAAGAAATAAAAGCAAACACTCACTGCCTAGTCTAAGAGCCTTATTTATATTCTATTATAAAAGAAATGAAACTAATAGAAGAAGAAAAAGAAGAAAAAGAAGAAAAAGAAGAAGCAGCAACAGCACATACACTTACTCCTTAACATTATCATGTGCTTTTTGTATATCTTTAAAAAGATATTTCATTTAACTACCATAGCTTCACAAGCAACCCTCCTTACTCCAAAAAAGAAAAAAAAACCAACACTGTTGCCCTGTCTTGCTGTAATGCCATCTTTTGAGCCTTTTTATTTGAGGAGCAGGCAGGCAAGGCATACAATAACAAAAGCAACAACAACGTATAGGATTTTTCATAAATTTTTCATGTGATTTTGGAGAGTTTAAGTGCACATGTTAAAGAAAAACATTCCACATCCTCCTCAAAGCAACCACCCCAGCCAACCTCTACAAATATTAGACATGTATGGCATTGCACACAGGTAAACATTATGTGGTAGGAGACACATTTGAAATGAAAGTCTAGGGATTAGAAATTGTTATCATATAGCAGTTACAAAATGGTAACATTAAAAGTGTAAAATATTGTAGTGTGAGGTATGTAGTGACAAAGGAAAAAAAATCTTTTTAAATTATTTTATGGTTGTCTGCTGCTGGTGTGAAGGCATTAATTTTTGTTCCTCTTTTTTTTCAAGTATTAAGAGCTTAAATTTCTAAACTTATGAAATTAACAAGTTAAAGATTGTTATCCTTATAGAATTAAAATTTAAAAAAGCAATCGAATATCTTGTTGGGAAACTACAGTAAGAGGAGATCTGAGTAATACATCGGACTTTCCATGTATAACTTGAGGTTAGCAATGCAGGCTCCACGGTACACTTGTACAGTATAGGGATAGCTTCCAGCGCTACAAAAAATTCTACAACGATGAAAATGCATCATTAGAACACATTCTTGGAACCACATTCTTAAAACACTTGGTTGCATGCCAAGTGCTAGGCCAGTGGAATCGTCATTGTTGACTACGAGTAGCATTCTGAAATTTTTCAGGACAATAGGCTTGGAGGAGACATTATAGCAATATCCTATAAAGTTAAAGGGGAGCACAACAGATCGTATGGTCCACTTTACGACAATAATAATAGTATGAACCACGAAAAGGCTCAACACTTACACTTCAGTGTTTTCTAACATAAAAAAGCTCATATAGATCCGAAGTTGATACAAATAATGTTGATTTTATTAGCACAGAATCATTGTTGTTTGCAAACTATTGCCGTACAACTAACTCACTGTCTTTTGAATGTAACTTGGAGGCAAGGTCTTGTTCGCAAAGCCATATAATTAATAACAATTTAATTTAATTATATTTGTTAACATGCTCCAAGCAAATCTCTATATTAAGTTAAAACAATAAAAGAAAGTCAACGTTTGAAGCACGTTTTTTTTCTATATGAAGGCGTATGATTAATAACAATTCAATTCAATTAATAATCATACGTCTAGTAGGTCTCCCTGTATTTAATTATGAGGAATGAAAGGAACGTACTAATTACAAGCAGATTTTAATTCCATATAAAGTTATATCTTTATTAACAATTCAAATAAGAATTTTACTATTATTTCCTCTATGAAGGGCATATGATTAATAATATGTTTTGATTTTCCGAGTGTACAGTATCAGAATAATTGTGCATGTTTCTGAATTGTAGTCAATTGATTATTCATTTTAATTACTGTTTTACACTTGAAGATGAGACAAGCAATCAAACACACTATACCTTCTTACTTATTTAGTCACTTTGTTTGTATTGTTGTTTGCTTATAAAGCTTATGCATTATAATTAAAAGTCACAATTCATTAGGAAAATCCTTTGTAATTATTTATGATTAAAAGAGGTTTTAATATTTATTAAGCAAGAGCTAATTATTACAACTAGAATATGCATATGCAAAGAAATTAATGACAATGACAATATATCAGCATATCAGTTAACACAGTTAAGACAGTTAATTAAAGCATTTGAAAAACAAAAGAAACATGAAAATAATGAATAACAATTAACTGTGAAGTGTAACAGAAATAAGCATATCAACCAACATTACAATATTATTATATCGTGTGTGTGTGATAAAGTAGCTGTTCATTTACAGTTTTATCGCTCTGCCACTGAATATGTGCAAAAACGTTAACTATTCTTACGTTATTCTTAAGCTTTTTCGTAAAAGAAAAATATTGCACAAGCAAATGTAAATAAATGCGATTGTTTTTTGTGAGATAGAACATAAATATTCTGTGACTTACACGAGTAATTGTAAGATTTACATTTTTTTATGGGTAAAAATACTTAAGTAAACAACACTAAAGGCTATAAAAATAGCATAAAATTAAAACTATTCATTCCCCTTTTATAGTACTTTGTTTATCCAATAGAATTCAGTTTTATTAATATTATGGCCTTTCGTTTTATTGCCCGAAAGAACTTAAAAGAAATCTTTTTATGAGCAATTAAGATTCAAAGTATTGACATTACTTGGATTTTGACAGGATTTTCTAGCATTTAAGAATAATTGGAAAAATAAATGGAAGCATCCTTAACAGAAAGAAACTCATAATAATTTCATAGTAAAAAAGATATAAAAACCAAAATTTAGGTATTGAAAGGAATTAATAATAAAACGATATGGTTTATGCACTTCAGATATGGTACGGAAAATAAAAACAACTCTGGATGAACTTTAGGTCGGCAGTTACTTATTGGCTAATGCCTCAAATACACGGCAGTCATTTATTTCCTTACTTGTATCTTCACGGACGATGACGGCGATGTATGGTCGTCGGGCCGTAATGAAAATTGATAAGTGTGGTACAGGTGTGCCGTTAAGAAAGGGCTAAGAGCCTAATATTTTATTTCACACCCTATTTTGCTATCTTCTCGAGTCTCAGGAAATCCCAGTATTTGATAGCTTCTCTGTTCTGCATTATTGGTAATGAAAAATTGATCTATTAGAACAATATGCAGAGTCGAGGAAGAGGAGGAGACTTACTTTCCTTCATATATCGAGCACATGCCCAGCGCTATCGCTCTAAGGAAAAATTATTTTGGTGTCTAGAAGCATCTTGAGATTTGTTAGGGCAATATATTTGCAGGAGATATTACAGTGATATCCTAAAAATTACCTCCTCTAACTATAAGGGGAGTAAAATAGATCGTATGGTAGCAGTAATAAGGTATCTCTTCAATTATAATTATAGTTCTATAGAATATTAAGGGAAACTGCGATGAATATCGGTCACCAACTGTTTTAAGTTACTTCAAATTCATATAAATTAGGATCCAAGTGTAGGAATATTGTAAGAAAAGTTTTTAGAAATTATTAAAATTTTTAAATCGTGAAATTTTTAAATAAAAATAAAATTACACGTACATCATGCAGTTACTGTGTACATATTTATACGGTTAATTAAAAACGTGACAAAAGACACCACTTTGGCGTATGATTGCTATTAATTTACATATGAAAAGGCCAACTGGACGTAGGATTGGTATGATAAATATGAACATGATAAAATAAAAATTAATAAGATAAACAAATAAAATTTTTTTTAATGAAATTTTCAAAAAAATTTTTTAAAAAATAATTTTATTAAATCACTTTGCTTTGGGCAAAAAAAAATATTTAAAAAAAATTTTCTACTACTTTGACGTGTGATTATTCTTAATATTCATATCAAAAGGACACCGAGACGTATGATTATTATGGATTATTTATTTAAACAAATAAATCCAACCGAAAACATTATAATAAATATTGTTCAAACAAAAAGAAATTAGAGGAATAAAAAATGTTTACCTCCCAAAAACATTTGATTGGCATTTTTGTTGTACACGAAATTGAAAATGAAATTCAAATAATGACAGTCAAAAAACTTTTTCAATTATAATCCAGGTATCTCTCTCTCGTTTCTGCTCTTATTTTATCTGGTTTAAGTAAAAAAAAAATGTAAGAAAATAATAATAATTTGCCAATATTAATTTTTCTTTTTCTTTCTTTTTGCGTGTCATTTGCAGGTTTTCTCTCATGGGACGTTGCTGATTGTCATGTCGATTTGGAAGAGGAACTGAATACAATAACACAACATGCCCCTGAAGGAGAGGAAGCACGTCATGGTAAGTCAAATGGAAAATTATTTCTATTATTGCTATTACACACAAGAAAAAAAAAAGCAATAACAAAATAAAACTTGAGAAGACAATTAAAAATCGTGATATGAACAATACTACACAGCAATAATAACAATAATAATACGAGTAATAAGAGTAATAATGAACACGACCATAGAACAGGTTAAAGGGTTCATCAAAATAAATGCCAGTAATAATGAATGAAAGTGAAAAGAAAGAAAAATCAAAATTTTATTAACATACCTTAAGACACTTGTAATTAATCTTGAAATAATTTTTATAAGGCATACTTTAAGGGACAAAAAAAGCGATTTTTTTTTCATGTCAAAGAGTTTATCAAACTAATGAAGAACAAATGCAATTTAAAATAATTTTTATTTAAAAAACCTTTCTTTTACAAAATTTTAATATTTTTACATCACGTTCTTAAACCACCCGAATATAATTGCAATAGAAAAAACTGTTAATGTTAGAACTCAAGCAACCATAAATTTAAACTCATGTTTTTCACTAAACCAAAAAAAAAAGAAATTAAAAACTTTTCAACACACTTCTATTAGCAGTTCCGAGCCATTCTTTACTTCATAAGGTTGTTCTATAGTGGCACAAAAAAAAAATTTTATAATTTAATAAAAAAAAAATTACGAAAAACTACATGACTTTTATAAAACATGCAGTGCTCTGGAAGCAAAAAAGAAACGAAACGAAAAAAATTCGATTCAAATAAAATTATAATAGAAAATTTGCATGTTTTGCTAGCATTTTCTCGTGCTATTGTATGTTGAAGCAGGCTATGTATGGCATGTTTATGCCATTTGCTCCTGGTTATAAAATTTTAATTTGACAACAACAGCAATTACAACTACAACTAATGTTATTTACTAACAGCAAACCAAATAAATGGTATAATTTTTCTTATACACAACATATTCATACAGGCTTTTGAAAAAAAAAAAAATAATAATAATTTTTTTTTAAAAATGTTTTCAAAGACTTTAATGAGCCTAAATTTTGCTAAGGGAGTACAAAATATTTTTTAATGACCCTATTTTTTCACATGCGCTTATTTAAGCTGAAATTAAGACAACTTTACATGCCAAAATGAACGCTTTCAAGCGTTGTTTTTCCATATTTAATTTATTAAAGCTCTAATAGAGGTTTTCTTTGTTAATTATAGAGTAAAATTTTAGGCTTTTTAAATGTAAAGTTTTTCATGCAAATGGGAGCAAGATTTTTCTTTATTAAATAAAAATTTTCATCATTTCACTCGTTTTTAGTTTAAAAACGAATCGCCGTAGTCTAGTAGAAAGTGTCTTGGCTAGGTACAAGTGAAGCCGTGAATCAAACCCCAGGTCAAAGATATTTCTTGCGGCCACTTACTAGTCTAGTAGTTTTCTGAGAAAAACTCTGAGAATAAATAAAATTACCATGAAAAGCTTCTCAATAATTTATCGTTCGGAATCGACTGCACTTTAGTGGTCCCTTCACTCATGGATAAAATTCAACACACACAACGTGGGTGGCGTGAGAGCTATATCGAAAAATATGACTGAAATATTCTCACATCCTTAATAAACCTTCAAAAATTCAGCACACTTTCTCCATATATATTTTGAAGAAATTTTCTCCTATTTCCCTTGCTTTAAAGCAAATCTCTGATACTATATTTTAGGCTTTAAAATAAATATTTCAGCGAACTTCTATTTTAATTGTTGGAATTTTAATTGCTTCTAATTATTTTTGCAAAAAATAAAAAAAAAAAAACTAAAAAGAAATCTTTTTTCTTTCTTTCATTCAACAAAATGAATCCGTTTCCTTTTTTTTTGTTGAGGTGGGTTAGAAAAAAAGCATTCCCCTTGCCTTTTGCAAATACCTATACATTCACCGAGAGAGTAATGCAAGATATGATGATGACACACAACAATGGCTGTCTAAAGCCCCTGAGGCATTCAAACAATTTACAGTAACAACTTTATCCTCTTTTCAAAACAAAACAAAAAAAATTCATTCTGAAAAGTTCAACATGTTTGCAGACATCTGTCAATATTATCAACACTCGTTACGCTTCTATGAACATTTTATACAGGTTGAAAGGAGGAGATATTTCCTTTTTCTCCATGCTTGTTTTTTCTTTTCTTTTTTCATAGAGACTCGTCGTTATTATTTTGTTTTATAAATAAAATACACACAGAGTTTTAAATGGTTTTTCTCTTTTCTTTTTGTTTTGTTTTGCTCATCATTCTCCTCAACGTCAACTCAACATTTAATTTTAATGTGCGAACTTGATTCTCAACAAGGATTTCCTTTTAAGGCTTACGAAAAAGAAGAAACATCAGCATAACCAAACTGATAAAAAGAAATAAAGGACTATATATGGCAGAATAAATGACTGAATGAATGAATAACTGAACGAATGAATGAATGTATGAATGACTGCATGAATAAATGGTGGCTTGGCATACATATATGCAAAATCAGAGAGGCTTTCAATTATAAATGAGTTGTTGTTTTTGTAAAAAGGGTTTCATATCTGAGCATTTTTTGACAGTAAATAACTACAGCTACAAATCCGTTTCGTAGCCTTCAAAAGAAAAAATTCACTTCCTTTTTACGTCTCTCTCTCTCTATCTCTTTCCTTTTCCGTTAGTGCCAGTCATTGGGAAAATGTCATTATCATTTTAATCAAGCAATTCTAGCAATTAAATATGAAATGTAATGGAAATTATTGCTACAAAAACAATACGATTACGCCAGAAATATTTAAATAAATAAATTCAAATTTTAATGAATAAGGAAAATTAACAAATTAATGAAAATTTCTATAATTTCTACAATTTGCGATAATACTTTCAACATATGGAAACATGTGTATTTCCTAGAAAATCCGAAAAATTTAAATTTAAAATTTAAACGTCATCTGAACTTAGACGAAAAGTTGGCATGATTTAGGTCTTGGCCAAGGCCCTCATGCCAGTTAACATACAACTTGCTGTGCACTCATCATTAGGAATACCGCTTTACTTTATATAGGGGGTCTGTATCCTGAACAAACTTCCTAAACTTCTTATAGTCTCCACTAAAAACACACAAAATATTCGGATCACAAGCTTACGACAGCTGGCCAATGACGCAGAAAGTGCTCCATCATTTCGTTGTCTTCACCGTATGCCCTGTATTCATTATTTACCACCACACCAAAACAGTTCAGGTGTACATGTATGATGGAGTATTCCGTGAGAACGCTTATTAGCGTACACGAATGACATTTGACCATCCGTGTAGCAACTAGTCCACATGGGCATCTGTGGCATGGATCCGTTTAGGATCTAGAAAAACGTGGCGTAATATAAATTATTTAAAAAAATATATTCACCCTTTATATCCATTATTAA
This sequence comes from Sarcophaga carnaria, assembly GCA_958299815.1. Taxonomy (NCBI): domain Eukaryota; kingdom Metazoa; phylum Arthropoda; class Insecta; order Diptera; family Sarcophagidae; genus Sarcophaga; species Sarcophaga carnaria. The sequence continues at coordinate 2,215,182 of OY283149.1, forward strand.
ATAAGGTTTTGAGAATTATTGATAAAAAATTGTAAAATGCCCTAGGAAAACATTTTAAGAAAATAATTCTCTTCTTTTTTTTTTTAAACAAAAAGGTGAACATTTTTAAATACACCCATAAGGCAAATTTCCATTTGATTTAAATGCGAAACATACAAAGAAAAATTCTTTTGACTTTACAAAAACAAACAGCAATTATGTATTAAAAAGAGATGGAAAAAATTAAATTAAATAAACAATCATTATTTTTCTAATTCTTTAATAACATTTCGCTTTTAGTATTACCCAACAATCCCCTTTTGAAACCATGGTCAAATATCTTGCTGACAACTATAAATAGTTGCTTTAAGTACCTCTAACTATAAAGTCAACTAGTCAACAACTATGTATGTACTGTATTCTCATACAATGTAATATTTATGTACTAAATATACATACATATACAGATATAATACACAATATAAAACAATATAAGTACATACATAAATTTAGTACGCAATGTATGTTGTTTATGTACATATATCCTCATATGGCATATTTTGTATTTAACATGCAATGTGTTTGAAAATTTATTTGTATTCAGGCATGTTGTAAGGAAAAACAATACAATAGAACAGCAACAGCAAGGTATCATAAAATACTAGAAACTCGAAAGTCTGATCCACTTTTGAAGAAACATTGTAAAATAAATACAAATGAATGGATTTCATTTGTCTACATGCATAGAATATTTAAAGTAGAGCTGTAAAATTAACCCTTTAGAAAAGGTTGAACAATTAAAAAGTATCGGAAATTGGTCCCAAAAACATATTTAGTTTTAAATGAAAAATAAGAATAGTTTTTAGAAATATCAAAAAAAAAACTGAAAAAATATCAAACGATAGCATGGACTATAATAATTGATCATCAAATAAAATATAAAAAATTTCAAAAATAAATACCTTTCTCACAATGTTTCACCACTTTTCCAAATATATCCATTCACCAAATATTCAGATGCTTTAAAAAATCGTAGTTAATTATCTGCAACGAGAAATAATACATAAAATTATAAATAAAAGTTTTTTCATTGAAAATTGTTTAAATATTACTTATAAAATAAGGCTTAGTTTTTCTATTTTAAAATAATATTGCATACTTTTACATGTTGGTAAACCAAGAAAAGAGGGGTGGCAAATAAACCTCCCAAATTACTAACCTCTATGAAATCGAAAAATGAAGGAGTAAAAGTAATGGAAAAAAGCCCATGTAATAAAAAAAACATATAATATCTTCAAATTTACATACAGTAAATATGTAAATATATGTACAACAAGTGCCTGAATGTAGACAAGGTTTTATTTTTCGAAAAGTCATTACAAAACCAATATATAACACACAGAGACCACAATGTTAAATTAAACCATATATGATGCTTTAAATTAAATCGAAAAGCTATAAATTGTGAGAGAGAAAGAGAGAAAAAAGAAACCATTCTGTAAAATAAATTGGAGAATGAAATGTAAACCTTAAAAGTAGGCAACTGATATTATTTTAAACCTTAAAATAAATATTAAAATATTCATAGTGCTTTAGAATGCAATTGAAATATGATATTTGCGGTAAAATATTGAATACAATTTCTAATTCTCTACAACTTAAAAAAATGACTAAATCTGCATGTTTTCTTCTATTTGAGGTAAAATATTTAAAAAAAAATTCCATCTTTTCCACAATTTGAGGTAAAATTTTAAAAATAACACGAGATTTTCTACAATTTGAGCAAAAATTTAAGAAAAATTTCAATCTTTTCTACAATTTGAGGTGAAATCTTGAAAATTATTCATGATTTTCTACGATTTGAGCTAAAATCCTAAAAAGGCAAAATTTTAATATTTTTTATATCTTACAGTTAAATTTTGAAAATTACTCATAGTCCTGTACAATTTCCTGCAAAATTTTTAAAATATCTTCAACAATTTAAAAGAAGAATATAATTCATCCACAACAACATCAACAAATAAACCCTAAAAGTATGCAACAATTTATTAACATATAGGAAGCCCTTAAAATAGACGTTTTAATTTCTATTAAAGGAAATGTCAAAAATCCTGTTTACCGTATTAGTTTCAATCATAAATACCTTTTCAACATTATTTATGTCTTCAAATATAGACACATATGTATATGAACAGTGAAATTTAATTATAATGATTTACAATTATAAGGATTGTATACGGTATACATATTCATTAAGTATCTTTTTGTAGACTGTAATAAACACATTGATATTGTATGACAATACCGCTTAAAATACTGCCGTTCTCCTTGGCTTGAGACATTTCAATTAATTGTATGTGGCATAAATAATGGCTTTTGAATAATAGACATTTTGTGAAAGATTAATTATTTTATAGCATATCCTTAGGTTGATGCTTAGGCAGCATACAAAAGGGGGTGGTTAGCTGGAAAGTGATAATGTTTGAAGGATGTAATAAATGCGTATTGCCAATGATTTTTGACACATTTTACGTTATAAATTAAGATCTTTGATTTAAGCGATTTAATGAAATTGATTTAATATAAAAACAATTTATTTACACAATACCTAAAGATATGCTATAAAAATTGTTTTTGAAAATACAATATGTGATATTCAAAAAAGGATCCTAACAATAAGTTTCTTCCCCTTGTTTTTTTTTGTTTTGTTCTTTTCATTGATGAATTTCAGATTTATTTTCCGTATCCCTGAATCTCTAAGGAAATTATATATTTCCATTGTCCTTTTTTTCACTTTTTTTTCTTTGTTTTCATTCAAACTGAACATAAATAATTAAAAATAAACTAACATGGCTTTTAATTATTTTCCAATATGTTTGCTAGTTAAAGAAAAAAACCTTGATTTTCATTTCCATTGAAATCAAAAACATCACTTTCTTTTTACTGTCGTTAAAAAAAAAAAAAACAAAAAGAGAATGCCAAAGTATAAATAAAAAAAAATGAAAATATTGTGCTGGTAATATTTTAATTTTGATTCAAAGCCATTTGACTAAAAGTCTATAAAACAACGAGCACAATAGTAATAAAAATCTTAAATGGAAAAAATAAAATAAAAATGGAATGTATTGTCTTTATCCTCAAGCCAGAAGATGGCAAAAAAAACAACAACAGCAAATGGTTGGTATTCATGGTCATAACAGCATAAAATGGTCTATTAAAATTGTGCTAATTTTTGCTGTATATAGCAAGCCAAACAAATAGAAATTATGATGACCTAGGACAGACTTAGGCAAACAAATACTCCCCTAAATACTTTATATACCTTGGCATAATTTAGCTTTAGTCTAATAGGTAGTGTGTTGGCTTATTAAAGGCCACGGTTCCAACCCCTGGCTCAACCATCGCGAACAAAACAAAATATGAATAAAATATTTCATCGGCGTCTTCCTCTCAGAAGATTTCAGACAAAAACTCTGGAAATAAATAAAATTTCCATTAAAAATTTCTCCAAAATTTGTCATTCGGAATCGAAACTCTAAATATGGCCTCCTCTCATGAATAAAATTAACACACAACAAAAGTGGTGTGGGAAGCTAGGTTGTAATTCTAACTGAAGGGTTGTAATGACCAATTAAGTGACCTAATAATTTCTAAAAATATTTCTCATTTAAATGCCTATTAAAACTACTTGGACAAAAATATGTCTCTTTTTTAAGTGCCATAATAAATTATTAATTTTTGTCTGTTTATTGTTTATGGTGTAAAAAACAAACAATAAATTTAATTAAAGTTCTGTAATACCTCTGAGTGGTTTTACAATAAAAATAAAATAGTTTTCTGTAGGTTAACAACATAGTTTTCGAATAATTTTGCCTGTTCTACTTAAATATATATTTTTTTATAGTTTAAAGTAAATATTATTTAAATACTCTGGGGTTTTGTTAGACATAATAAAACATTTTTTTTGTAAACATATTTTTATTATGACACAAATTAAAATGGAAATTAAATCATTTTAACTATAGAAATGAAAACAATTGTCCCAAAGGGAATTTTGAAAAGGCTGGTTGGAAAACGTATACACTTCATGGCAATATAGAAAGAAATTCATGCGAAATTTAATTTTACATTTAATTAAACAAAAACTTATTAAATTATTGGTATATAAATCATATCACAACACCATTAATTCATTTGAAAAGCATTTCGAAAAATTCATAATCCCCAACAGCAAAACTGTTATTTACTACAATTTGAGGAAAAAATAAACAATTTCAAAATATTTTGTACAATTCGTGAAATAAACTTATTTTTATAACTTATAACTTGTGATTTTACCCTTCCCCGTGTTAAGGAAAGTAATCTTTGCTTTTAAAGGCAACAGCTGTACATGAACAGCAAATACTAAAATTGGAAAAAAGTATTGCCTACATTTAGGTCAGCCAAAAATGTTTGGCCTACGCATATGCAACACACAAAGAATGTAAAAATTAATTTTTATATGCCGTAGTGTCTGTCATATGGGCGCTTGTGTTGTGGTCAAATGAAATTTACGCTTGACAAAAAATCAAAAAAAAAAGGACAGCTTGTTTTGTAACACTCTAACCGCAAGCTAACAATTATTCTGTTTAGTTCCATATCTTTTTTTTTTCTAGCAAAATCAACAAAAATTTAGCACAACAAAAAACTTTAATGTTTCATATCTATTAAATTTACAGCATACTTTGAGGCTGCTGGTTTATTATAATTGTAGAAGCATACTTTTGGGCTTTAAAAATTATTTGAAAATTATTTTCTTTTTTTTTTTTCGTTTTTCTAGGCGAACGACTCATTCAGTATGCTAGTGAAAATCTAGTCACTGAAGTTTTAATACATCCCCAATACAATACACTGATACAATGTATGCGTAATATGCTTAGCAGTTTTACACGTCATCGCCACATAATCCATGCTGGTTATACATTCTCTGGCAATGGTTCCTGGATACTACAGGTAATGAATTTCCTTTGATTTTATTCTTCCCAGAAATAAATTGGATTCTTTTGTTTAGGATGGAACCTTTTCTGTTGGCGATTTTTCTGAAGCATTTCAAGAGCATGATGTACAAAGAGTTATACGCGCCTATGCAGACACTATATCAATGAATATTCATTGTGCTGATAGTGGTCTCTGGCATACCCTGCCTGACAAGAGCTTTGCTCGCCTCTGTAAAATACGCATTAATCCCGTGGATGTCTTGGACACTAGCAGCGAAAGCATTAATGCTTTCATAGGTATGTATAAGGCCATGCCCATAAGAGAGTTAAGTAATATTTTCATTTCATTATTTTTTTTTTTTTTTTTTTTTTTTGTAGACTATCTGGCACCAATGTTGGTGCCTACCTCCATACGTGAATTACTTGAGACTTCGGATGTGGTTGGCAATATACGCTTTACACATCCCACTCTGTATGTCTTCCCCGGCGGCCAGGGTGATGCCGCCTTATTTGGCATTAATGGCTTTAATATGTTGGGTAAGTTGCTGTGAAATTCGTTCTTTAATTCTTTCAACGCTTTAACATTCTGTTTCATCTCTACATAGTTGATGGTGGCTTCAATCGTAAAGCTTGTTTCTGGGATTTTGTGCGACACCTCGACCGTTTGGATGCTGTTCTTATGACCCGTTTAAACAATTCAAATATCCAGGGTTTAAGTTCGGTGGTGGAACGTAAGCGTGATGCTCATGTTTATCCTCAAATTGGTCACTTCTTCTGCAATGTACCCGATCGCAAGGGTGGATTACCCAGTCCCGATGGTGATAAAGATCGCAATCCTCTGTTGGTTGATCTCTTCGAAAGAGGCCATAATCTAGTCAGTGATGTCAAGTCCTTGGATTTGAAACCTCAAGCTTGTTTCCGTGCTCCCGAACCCATAAATCTATACCATAAAGTTGGTCACGGTACGTTGGATATGTATGTCATCAGTCCTTCCCGTGAATCGAAAGAGGTTAAAGAATTCATGCAAAAGTGGCATTCGGGCGATCAACGTTTGTTTGCTTCACGCGATTCCAGGGATTTTAATTTTCCTTTACAAAATCTGGTATCCATATGTGCCCTCTTGGTTTGGCAACCAGCAAATCCTGATGACACCATTACACGTATACTCTTCCCCGGCAGCACTCCGGATTTTAAGATCCAAGAAGGACTGGAGAAACTTAAACATTTGGAATTCATGAAGCATTCCACTTGCACTGCCAAATCTATAGCACCTGCCATACAAACTGTGGTTACCACACGTAAAACACTCAAGTCCGCCCTGGAGCCGGTTGCTCCTATAACAACTAAGCCCTCGAAGTTCATGCCCGTCGCAGCCGCTGCAGTGGCCGTACAACAGGATAACAAAATGAAGGAAGCTGTGGTTACCTCGTCAGCTGATGAGGAAAAGATTGAAAAGATTTATCAGGAAGAGGAAAAACTCATGGCGATCAAAAAGAAAGAAGACTCCGTGGAAACTGACGAACAAGCCATAGAAACTGGAGACGAAGCTCTACCTGAGCCTACAGCTGACACTGCCAGTAAAGACGGCGATCAGCTGGATGGTGAACATATAGAAGACAATAAAGAGACTACCGAAAAGAAGGTTGAGGTAGTTATAGTAAAACCACAACCTCAAGTCTTACCTCCTGCCAAAGAAATCATTGAATCGGCTGAACCTATTAAACCGGCCGCTAAGATAGCTAAGGCTAAAGCCGAAAAACCACGAGCTGAAGTTAAACCCTTAGTAAGATCACGTATTGACACCAGACCACCCAAGTCTTTAGAACGTAAGGTGGTCAAAAAGGATTTATCGGAGAAGAAAAGCTCTCCTACAGCTACTCCACGTAAACAAGACATATCCAAACCTGCAACCAGAGAAGTTAAATCGAAAATTATTTCGAGGGCAGCCAAGGCTAGTCCTAGCAGTACACCAGCCAAAAGCACTAAAGAGGCAAATAACCGTAAGGTTTTGGAATCGAAACAACAAACAATGCGCCAAACCTCTACCACTACATCAAGGCGGATAACAACTACAACAGCTGAAAGAAAAGCTACAGAACCACGAAAGCCCATATCTAGACGTCCACGTGGTGCTTCACCCTCCAAGCGTGCTCCTGGTAGTCCTGTTAAGGCTGCCAAACCCAAAGCTGCCGATATGAAGAAATCCAGACTCGACAAGGGTGGCACTACCGACTCCAGTTTGGTGTCGACTCCTTCCGCCGACGAACAAGCCGTTGCTAAGAAATTACAAGATTTGACTGCCTCTCAAGAACTCGATGCTGAAAAGCAGCGAGAACTTGATGACCTCAAGGAAGAACAGGAAGTAGTCAGAGAAATTGAGGCCGTCTTTAGCCGAGACGAAATGAAACGCCAACAACAAATTAAGGCTGAGATAAGAGAAGTTCCTAAACAAGATAGCACTACCGAGGCCGACGAAGAGGATGAGTATTTAATTATTGAAAAAGAGGAAGTGACCGAAGATTCATTGGTTGAGAGTAGCATGACCAAAGAAGAAGAGATCCAAAAACACCAGCGTGATTCACAGGAATCCGAAAAGAAACGCAAGAAGAGTGCCGAAGAAGAAATTGAAGCCGCTATTGCTAAAGTTGAAGCCGAAGAACGTAGAGCCCGGCTAGAAACGGGCATTTCATCTGAAAGAAAGGAAGTCGACGAGAGAGAAACACAAGCTGAGGAGACCGAAGAGGCTGAAGAAGCCGCCGAAGATGAACCAGCCAAAGAAGACGAAGCAGCCATGGACGCTTCACCTATTAAAACCGAAGTTAAAGCTGAAATCCAAGAGATTATCAGTGCAGCCAAAGATATTGTTAAATCCAAAACAGATGAACAATTGGCCAAAACCGACGAAGAATTGTCGTCTGTTACTCCCGAAGAGAAAATTAGTAGTGCTAAGAAAACTTCAGATACAAAAGATGAGTTGGTAGGAGGCACACCCATTGAGCCCATACCAGCTAATCTGCAAGAAAGTCTTCCAGAAGAGAAATTCTCTGCCACTATTGAATCTGGTGCTACTACAGCACCCACATTACCAGAAGATGAACGCATACCTTTGGATGAAATTAAGGAAGATTTGGTTGTTGAGGAGAAATATGTTAAAGAGAAGACCAAAGAAGTGGAAGCCGTTGTGGCTCGTGTTGCCGAAACAAATGTTATACCTCCTTCTGAGCCCACAGCCGAACAACAACCTAAAGAAACCCCCATGCAAAAAGTGACTATAGGCTTAGCTGCTGCCGAGCGTGTGCTGCCCATAAAAATGACCTTTGATGCTCAACAGAATCTAATGCGTGATGTGGTAAAAACCCCCGATGAAGTGGCTGATTTACCAGTCCATGAAGAAGCTGATCTCGGTGTCTATGAAAAGGAAACTCAAGAAAGTGGCAAAACCATATCACAAAAAGAGGAATTGGCCAAAGAGGAAAAAGAAACAGAGGAAAAAGAAACTGAAGAAAAAGAAATAGAAGAAAAAGAAATAGAAGAGAAAGAAATAGAAGAAAAAGAAATAGAAGAGAAAGAAGCAGAAGTAGAAGCAGAAGAAACAGACGAAAAGGAAATCGATGAAAAAGAAAAAGAAGTAGAAGCAGAGGGTAAAGATACAAAACCTTTCCCAACTGAAAAGTTACCAACACCAACAGACAAGATACGAGCTCCCGAAGAAAAACACACATCTCCTATAACCGAGGAGCCTGAAGACAAAGAAACAGAAAAGCCAGCATCTCCCCCTGTACCGCCAAGCGAAGATCAAAAGGAGATTAAAGAAGAACCAGTGATTGTAAAAAAAATTATGGACACCAAAGAAGCCAAGAAATCAATAAGTTCACCTGAAGAAAAAGAAACCAGTGAAATAACTTCTGAGGATGAAATACCCGCTCAAATGAAAGCAGCTAAAGCACCCGAGAAGTCGAAAGAACACGATGATACAGTTTCCGTTGATAGTCCACCAACCATAGAAGAAGCCATAGAAGTTGAAGTTCAAAAATCACTTCAAAGTAGTCGCAAGACATCTACTGATGTTAAGTACGAAGTCACAAAGAAAGATGAAAAATCACCTGTCGAGTCCAAAGAACTCTCTCGCCGAGAATCAGTGGCTGAAAGTGAAAAAGAAACTGAAGAACCATCCAGAAAGGCCTCAGTAGCAGAGAGTAAAAAAGATGACAAATCACCAGTAGAATCGGAAGCACCCTTAATTCCTGCAGCAGAAGAACCATCACGAAAGACTTCCATTGTGGAAAGCAAGAAAGATGAGAAATCACCTGCTGAATCAAAAGAACCTTCACGACCAGCATCTGTGGCTCCCAGTGAAGAAGAAGCTAAAGAACTCTCCCGAAAGTCATCTATTGCTGAGACCAAGAAGGACGAGAAATCACCAACTGAATCGAAGGCACCCTCAGTGGCTGAATCAGCAGAAGCAGAGCTATCACGAAAGACTTCCATTGTGGAAAGCAAAAAAGATGAGAAATCACCTGCTGAATCAAAAGAACCTTCACGACCAGTGTCTGTGGCTGCAAGTGAAAAAGAAGCTGAAGAATTATCTCGAAAGGCATCTATTGCTGAGAGCAAGAAGGATGAGAAATCACCAACTGAATCGAAGGCACCCTCAGTGGCTGAATCAGCAGAAAAAGAACCATCACGTAAGACTTCTATTGCGGAAAGCAAAAAAGATGAGAAATCACCTGCTGAATCAAAGGAACCCTCACGACCTGTGTCTGTGGCTGCAAGTGAAAAAGAAGGTGAAGAACAATCCCGAAAGGCATCTATTGTTGAGAGCAAGAAGGATGATAAATCACCAACTGAATCAAAGGCACCCTCAGTCCCAGAAGAACCATCACGTAAGGCTTCTATTGCGGAAAGCAAAAAAGATGAGAAATCACCTGCTGAATCAAAGGAACCTTCACGACCAGTATCTGTGGCTGCAAGTGAAAAGGAAGCTGAAGCACTATCCCGAAAGGCATCTATTGCTGAGGACAAGAAAGATGAAAAATCACCAACTGAATCGAAGGCACCCTCAGTCCCAGAATCGGTAGAAGAAGAACCATCACGTAAGGCTTCTATTGCAGAAAGCACAAAAGATGAGAAATCACCTGCTGAATCAAAGGAACCCTCACGACCTGTGTCTGTGGCTGCAAGTGAAAAAGAAGGTGAAGAACAATCCCGAAAGGCATCTATTGCTGAAAGCAAGAAAGATGAGAAATCTCCAACGGAATCGAAGGCACCTTCAGTGGCTGAATCGGTAGAAAAAGAACCATCACGTAAGGCTTCCATTGCGGAAAGCACAAAAGATGAGAAATCACCTGCTGAATCAAAGGAACCCTCACGACCTGTGTCTGTGGCTGCAAGTGAAAAAGAAGGTGAAGAACAATCCCGAAAGGCATCTGTTGCTGAAAGCAAGAAGGATGAGAAATCACCAACTGAATCGAAGGCACCCTCAGTGGCTGAATCAGCAGAAAAAGAACCATCACGTAAGACTTCTATTGCGGAAAGCAAAAAAGATGAGAAATCACCTGCTGAATCAAAGGAACCCTCACGACCTGTGTCTGTGGCTGCAAGTGAAAAAGAAGGTGAAGAACAATCCCGAAAGGCATCTATTGCTGAAAGCAAGAAAGATGAGAAATCTCCAACGGAATCGAAGGCACCTTCAGTGGCTGAATCAGTAGAAAAAGAACCATCACGTAAGGCTTCCATTGCGGAAAGCAAAAAAGATGAGAAATCACCTGCTGAATCAAAAGAACCTTCACGACCAGTGTCCGTGGCTGCAAGTGAAAAAGAAGCTGAAGAATTATCCCGAAAGGCATCTATTGCTGAGAGCAAGAAAGATGAAAAATCACCAACTGAATCGAAGGCACCCTCAGTTCCAGGATCGGTAGAAGAAGAACCATCACGTAAGGCTTCAATTGCAGAAAGCAAAAAAGATGAGAAATCACCAACTGAATCGAAGGCACCCTCAGTCCCAGAATCCGCAGAAGAAGAACAGTCACGTAAGACATCCATTGCAGAAAGCAAAAAAGATGAGAAATCACCTGTTGAATCAAAGGAACCTTCACGACCAGTATCTGTGGCTGCAAGTGAAAAAGAAGCTGAAGAACTATCTCGAAAGGCATCTATTGCTGAGAGCGAAAAAGATGAGAAATCACCTGCTGAATCAAAGGAACCTTCACGACCAGTGTCCGTGGCCACAAGTGAAAAAGAAGGTGAAGAATTATCCCGAAAGGCATCAATCGCGGAGAGCAAGAAGGATGAGAAGTCACCAACCGAATCAAAGGCACCATCAGTTCCAGAATCTGCAGAAGAAGAACCATCACGTAAGGCTTCTATTGCAGAAAGCAAAAAAGATGAGAAATCACCTGCTGAATCAAAGGAACCTTCACGACCAGTATCTGTGGCTGCAAGTGAAAAAGAAGCTGAAGAATTATCCCGAAAGGTATCAATCGCTGAGAGCAAGCAAGATGAGAAATCACCAACTGAATCGAAGGCACCATCAGTTCCAGAATCTGCAGAAGAAGAACCATCACGTAAGGCGTCTATTGCAGAAAGCAAAAAAGATGAGAAATCGCCCGCTGAATCAAAAGAACCTTCACGACCAGTGTCTGTGGCTGCAAGTGAAAAAGAAGCTGAAGAATTATCTCGAAAGGCATCTATTGCTGAGAGCAAGAAGGATGAGAAATCACCAACTGAATCGAAGGCACCCTCAGTCCCAGAATCGGTAGAAGAAGAACCATCACGTAAGGCTTCTATTGCAGAAAGCAAAAAAGATGAGAAATCAGATGCTGAATCAAAAGGACCCTCACGACCAGTATCCGCGGCTCCTAGTGAGGAAGAAGCTGAAGAAATATCTCGAAAGGCATCTATTGCTGAGAGCAAAAAAGATGAGAAATCACCTGTTGAATCAAAGGAACCCTCACGACCAGTGTCCGTGGCAACAAGTGAAAAAGAAGCTGGAGAACTATCTCGAAAGGCATCTATTGCTGAGAGCAAAAAAGATGAGAAATCACCTGTTGAATCAAAGGAACCCTCACGACCAGTGTCCGTGGCAACAAGTGAAAAAGAAGCTGAAGAATTATCCCGAAAGGCATCAATCGCGGAGAGCAAGAAAGATGAAAAATCACCAACTGAATCGAAAGCACCCTCAGTTCCAGGATCGGTAGAAGAAGAACCATCACGTAAGGCTTCAATTGCAGAAAGCAAAAAAGATGAGAAATCACCAGCTGAATCGAAGGCACCCTCAGTCCCAGAATCCGCAGAAGAAGAACAGTCACGTAAGACATCCATTGCGGAAAGCAAAAAAGATGAGAAATCACCTACTGAATCAAAAGAACCTTCACGACCAGTATCAGTGGCTGCAAGTGAAAAAGAAGCTGGAGAACTATCTCGAAAGGCATCTATTGCTGAGAGCAAAAAAGATGAGAAATCACCTGTTGAATCAAAGGAACCCTCACGACCAGTGTCCGTGGCCACAAGTGAAAAAGAAGCTGAAGAATTATCCCGAAAGGCATCTATTGCTGAGAGCAAGAAAGATGAAAAATCACCAACTGAATCGAAAGCACCCTCAGTTCCAGGATCGGTAGAAGAAGAACCATCACGTAAGGCTTCAATTGCTGAGAGCAAAAAAGATGAGAAATCACCTGTTGAATCAAAGGAACCCTCACGACCAGTATCTGTGGCTGCAAGTGAAAAAGAAGCTGAAGCACTATCCCGAAAGGCATCTATTGCTGAGGACAAGAAAGATGAGATGTCACCAACTGAATCGAAGGCACCCTCAGTCCCAGAATCGGTAGAAGAAGAACTATCACGTAAGGCATCGATTGTGGAAAGCAAAAAAGATATGAAATCACCCTCTGAATCAAAAGAACCTTCACGACCAGTGTCTGTGGCTGCAAGTGAAAAAGAAGCTGAAGCACTATCCCGAAAGGCATCTATTGCTGAGGACAAGAAAGATGAGATGTCACCAACTGAATCGAAGGCACCCTCAGTCCCAGAATCGGTAGAAGAAGAACTATCACGTAAGGCATCGATTGCGGAAAGCAAAAAAGATATGAAATCACCCTCTGAATCAAAAGAACCTTCACGACCAGTGTCTGTGGCTGCAAGTGAAAAAGAAGCTGAAGAATTATCTCGAAAGGCATCTATTGCTGAGAGCAAGAAGGATGAGAAATCACCAACTGAATCGAAGGCACCCTCAGTGGCTGAATCAGCAGAAAAAGAACCATCACGTAAGACTTCTATTGCGGAAAGCAAAAAAGATGAGAAATCACCTGCTGAATCAAAGGAACCCTCACGACCTGTGTCTGTGGCTGCAAGTGAAAAAGAAGGTGAAGAACAATCCCGAAAGGCATCTATTGCTGAAAGCAAGAAAGATGAGAAATCTCCAACGGAATCGAAGGCACCTTCAGTGGCTGAATCAGTAGAAAAAGAACCATCACGTAAGGCTTCTATTGAAGAAAGCAAAAAAGATGAGAAATCACCTGCTGAATCAAAAGAACCTTCACGACCAGTGTCCGTGGCTACAAGTGAAAAAGAAGCTGAAGAATTAACCCGAAAGGTATCAATCGCTGAGAGCAAGAAGGATGAGAAATCACCAACTGAATCGAGGGCACCTTCAGTCGCTGAATCAGCCGAAAAAGAACCATCACGTAAGGCTTCTATTGAAGAAAGCAAAAAAGATGAGAAATCACCCGCTGAATCAAAAGAACCTTCACGACCAGTGTCTGTGGCTGCAAGTGAAAAAGAAGCTGAAGAATTATCCCGAAAGACATCTATTGCTGAGAGCAAGAAAGATGAAAAATCACCAACTGAATCGAAAGCACCCTCAGTTCCAGGATCGGTAGAAGAAGAACCATCACGTAAGGCTTCAATTGCAGAAAGCAAAAAAGATGAGAAATCACCAACTGAATCGAAGGCACCCTCAGTCCCAGAATCCGCAGAAGAAGAACAGTCACGTAAGACATCCATTGCAGAAAGCAAAAAAGATGAGAAATCACCTGTTGAATCAAAGGAACCTTCACGACCAGTATCTGTGGCTACAAGTGAAAAAGAAGCAGAAGAACTATCTCGAAAGGCATCTATTGCTGAGAGCAAAAAAGATGAGAAATCACCTGCTGAATCAAAGGAACCCTCACGACCAGTGTCCGTGGCCACAAGTGAAAAAGAAGGTGAAGAATTATCCCGAAAGGCATCAATCGCGGAGAGCAAGAAGGATGAGAAGTCACCAACCGAATCAAAGGCACCATCAGTTCCAGAATCTGCAGAAGAAGAACCATCACGTAAGGCTTCTATTGCAGAAAGCAAAAAAGATGAGAAATCACCTGCTGAATCAAAGGAACCTTCACGACCAGTATCTGTGGCTGCAAGTGAAAAAGAAGCTGAAGAATTATCCCGAAAGGCATCTATTGCTGAAAGCAAAAAAGATGAGAAATCACCTGTTGAATCAAAGGAACCCTCACGACCAGTGTCCGTGGCCACAAGTGAAAAAGAAGCTGAAGAATTATCCCGAAAGGTATCAATCGCTGAGAGCAAGAAAGATGAGAAATCACCAACTGAATCGAAGGCACCATCAGTTCCAGAATATGCAGAAGAAGAACCATCACGTAAGGCGTCTATTGCAGAAAGCAAAAAAGATGAGAAATCACCTGCTGAATCAAAGGAACCTTCACGACCAGTATCTGTGGCCGCAAGTGAAAAAGACGCTGAAGAACTATCCCGAAAGGCATCTATTGTTGAGAGCAAGAAGGATGAGAAATCACCAACTGAATCAAAGGCACCCTCAGTCCCAGAAGAACCATCACGTAAGGCTTCTATTGCGGAAAGCAAAAAAGATGAGAAATCACCTGCTGAATCAAAGGAACCTTCACGACCAGTATCTGTGGCTGCAAGTGAAAAGGAAGCTGAAGCACTATCCCGAAAGGCATCTATTGCTGAAAGCAAGAAAGATGAGAAATCTCCAACGGAATCGAAGGCACCTTCAGTGGCTGAATCAGTAGAAAAAGAACCATCACGTAAGGCTTCCATTGCGGAAAGCAAGAAAGACGAGAAATCACCTGCTGAATCAAAAGAACCTTCACGACCAGTGTCCGTGGCCACAAGTGAAAAAGAAGCTGAAGAATTATCCCGAAAGGCATCTATTGTTGAGAGCAAGAAGGATGAGAAATCACCAACTGAATCAAAGGCACCCTCAGTCCCAGAAGAACCATCACGTAAGGCTTCTATTGCGGAAAGCAAAAAAGATGAGAAATCACCTGCTGAATCAAAGGAACCTTCACGACCAGTATCTGTGGCTGCAAGTGAAAAGGAAGCTGAAGCACTATCCCGAAAGGCATCTATTGCTGAAAGCAAGAAAGATGAGAAATCTCCAACGGAATCGAAGGCACCTTCAGTGGCTGAATCAGTAGAAAAAGAACCATCACGTAAGGCTTCCATTGCGGAAAGCAAGAAAGACGAGAAATCACCTGCTGAATCAAAAGAACCCTCACGACCAGTGTCCGTGGCCACAAGTGAAAAAGAAGCTGAAGAATTATCCCGAAAGGTATCAATCGCTGAGAGCAAGAAAGATGAGAAATCACCAACTGAATCGAAGGCACCATCAGTTCCAGAATCTGCAGAAGAAGAACCATCACGTAAGGCGTCTATTGCAGAAAGCAAAAAAGATGAGAAATCACCTGCTGAATCAAAGGAACCTTCACGACCAGTATCTGTGGCCGCAAGTGAAAAAGACGCTGAAGAACTATCCCGAAAGGCATCTATTGTTGAGAGCAAGAAGGATGAGAAATCACCAACTGAATCAAAGGCACCCTCAGTCCCAGAAGAACCATCACGTAAGGCTTCTATTGCGGAAAGCAAAAAAGATGAGAAATCACCTGCTGAATCAAAGGAACCTTCACGACCAGTATCTGTGGCTGCAAGTGAAAAGGAAGCTGAAGCACTATCCCGAAAGGCATCTATTGCTGAAAGCAAGAAAGATGAGAAATCTCCAACGGAATCGAAGGCACCTTCAGTGGCTGAATCAGTAGAAAAAGAACCATCACGTAAGGCTTCCATTGCGGAAAGCAAGAAAGACGAGAAATCACCTGCTGAATCAAAAGAACCTTCACGACCAGTGTCCGTGGCTGCAAGTGAAAAAGAGGCTGAAGAATTATCCCGAAAGGTATCAATCGCTGAGAGCAAGAAAGATGAGAAATCACCAACTGAATCGAAGGCACCATCAGTTCCAGAATCTGCAGAAGAAGAACCATCACGTAAGGCGTCTATTGCAGAAAGCAAAAAAGATGAGAAATCGCCCGCTGAATCAAAGGAACCCTCACGACCAGTGTCTGTGGCCGCAAGTGAAAAAGACGCTGAAGAACTATCCCGAAAGGCATCTATTGTTGAGAGCAAGAAGGATGAGAAATCACCAACTGAATCAAAGGCACCCTCAGTCCCAGAAGAACCATCACGTAAGGCTTCTATTGCGGAAAGCAAAAAAGATGAGAAATCACCTGCTGAATCAAAGGAACCTTCACGACCAGTATCTGTGGCTGCAAGTGAAAAGGAAGCTGAATCACTATCCCGAAAGGCTTCTATTGCGGAAAGCAAAAAAGATGAGAAATCACCCGCTGAATCAAAGGAACCTTCACGACCAGTATCTGTGGCTGCAAGTGAAAAAGAAGCTGAAGAATTATCCCGAAAGGCATCTATTGCTGAAAGCAAGAAAGATGAGAAATCCCCAACGGAATCGAAGGCACCTTCAGTGGCTGAATCAGCAGAAAAAGAACAATCACGTAAGGCTTCCATTGCGGAAAGCAAGAAAGACGAGAAATCACCTGCTGAATCAAAAGAACCTTCACGACCAGTGTCCGTGGCTGCAAGTGAAAAAGAAGCTGAAGAACTATCTCGAAAGGCATCTATTGCTGAGAGCAAAAAAGATGAGAAATCACCTGTTGAATCAAAGGAACCCTCACGACCAGTGTCCGTGGCCACAAGTGAAAAAGAAGCTGAAGAATTATCCCGAAAGGCATCAATCGCGGAGAGCAAGAAAGATGAAAAATCACCAACTGAATCGAAAGCACCTTCAGTGGCTGAATCAGCAGAAAAAGAACCATCACGTAAGGCTTCCATTGCGGAAAGCAAAAAAGATGAGAAATCACCCGCTGAATCAAAGGAACCTTCACGACCTGTGTCTGTGGCTGCAAGTGAAAAAGAAGATGAAGAACTATCCCGAAAGGCATCTATTGCTGAGAGCAAGAAGGATGAGAAATCATCAACTGAATCGAAGGCACCCTCAGTCCCAGGATCGGTAGAAGAACCATCACGTAAGGCTTCTATTGCAGAAAGCAAAAAAGATGTGAAATCACCCTCTGAATCAAAGGAACACTCACGGCCAGTGTCTGTGGCAGCAAGTGAAAAAGAAGCAGAAGAACTGTCCCGAAAAGCATCTATTGTTGAGAGCAAGAAGGATGAGAAATCACCAACTGAATCAAATGCACCCTCAGTCCCAGAAGAACCATCACGTAAGGCTTCTATTGCGGAAAGCAAAAAAGATGACAAGTCACCTGCGGAATCAAAGGAACCTTCACGACCAGTATCAGTGGCTGCAAGTGATAAAGAAGCTGAAGAACTATCTCGAAAGGCATCTATTGCTGAGAGCAAGAAGGATGAGAAATCACCAACTGAATCGAAGGCACCTTCAGTGGCTGAATCAGCAGAAAAAGAACCATCACGTAAGGCTTCCATTGCGGAAAGCAAAAAAGATGAGAAATCACCTGCTGAATCAAAAGAACCTTCACGACCAGTATCTGTGGCTGCAAGTGAAAAAGAAGCTGAAGAATTATCCCGAAAGACATCTATTGCTGAGAGCAAGAAGGATGAGAAATCACCAACTGAATCGAAGGCACCTTCAGTCGCTGAATCAGCAGAAGAAGAACCATCACGTAAGGCTTCTGTTGCAGAAAGCAAAAAAGATGAGAAATCACCTGCTGAATCTAAGGAACCTTCACGACCAGTGTCCGTGGCTGCAAGTGAAAAAGAAGCTGAAGAACTATCTCGAAAGGCATCTATTACTGAGAGCAAGAAGGATGAGAAATCACCAACTGAATCGAAGGCACCCTCAGTCCCAGGATCGGTAGAAGAAGAACCATCACGTAAGGCTTCTATTGCGGAAAGCAAAAAAGATGAGAAATCACCTGCTGAATCAAAAGAACCTTCACGACCAGTATCTGTGGCTGCAAGTGAAAAAGAAGCTGAAGAATTATCCCGAAAGACATCTATTGCTGAGAGCAAGAAAGATGAAAAATCGCCAGTTGAGTCGAAGAAATCTTCACTAACAACGGTAGAAAGTGAGAAAGAGTCCAAAGAACCATCCAGAAAACCTTCGATCGAAGAGAGCAAACAGGATGGCAAATCACCCACTGAATCAAAGGAACCATCTCGTCCAGTGTCTGCAGCTGAAAGTGAAAAAGATAAAGTGTCGCCTTCTGAATCAAAGGAGGGTTCACGGCCAACTTCAGTAACTGGAAGTATTGAAGATTCCGAACAACAGTCAGTCATTGAAACCCAGAAGGACATTAAGGTTATAACCTCGCAAGTTGAAACAGTTTCTTCTCCCATTGATGAAGCGCAAAAATTGATTTCAGATGCCCTACAGCAGAAAAAAGAACAATTTATCAT